>JAJHJA010000040.1:600000-810206 GCA_021202915.1 Heliconius himera
AGATTTAGATTAGGTTAACTTTTTTATAATTATTTTAAGTTGTGAAACAATAATGTCGCGCGCAAATTCAAGTATTTTATGGGATTTTTTTAAAAAACATGACATTTTAGAAAAAAAAGCTAAGTGTAATATTTGCGGAGAAATTTACAGTTACAAAGCTTCTACAGCTAATTTAAAAACACACCTGAAACGAAAGCACTTTAGCGCTTATGAGCAAGTCTCTACGGCTCAATTAAATTTACGTGCTCCTATTCAATTAAACCAGGTACCGCATACAGTAAATGTTGCAGACCAATCTATACAGCCCTGCACGTCATCATCAGTACCTGGGTCCTCTACCATGTTCTCCACATTACACCGTTCATCTCAACAGCGGATTGATAGGTATGGCACGGCGAAAAAAATTTCGGTAGATACTAAAACAAAAATAGATAATGATTTGATAGAATTATTTATTGATGGTTATCATCCATTTTCGTTGGTTGAAGAACGGGCATTTAAAAAGTTCGCTCGATGGATACCCGGCTACCAATTGCCGTCAAGAAAAACGGTATCAAATATTTTGATTCCTAATTTATATAATAAGACAACAGAGATTAAAAAAAAAGAAATCTCAGACATAGAAAATATCTGTTTAACAACAGACCTCTGGACATCGAGAATTAATGATGCATACCTTGCAATAACTGGACATTATATTGACAAAAATTTTCACATGAAAATGTTACTTTTAAAATGTGCAGTACTAACAGGTCCACACAGTAGTGAAAATATACAAAGTTCCCTTCTGGAAATTACTGAAGAGTGGAATGTCACGAAGAACGTGAATTTCGTTATAAGTGATAATGCCCCAAATATAAAAAAAGCTATAAAAGACTTGGGCTGGAAGCACTACGGGTGTTACGGACACACCCTTAATTTGATAGTCCAAGATAGTTTACACATTATACAAAACAGTCTTGACAAAATAAAATGCATAGTCCGCCACTTTAAAACAAGTACCAGTGCTTTAGAGAAACTTATAAAAATTCAAACCCAAGACAAACCAGATCTTATGCCAAAGCGCCTCATCCAAGACGTTCCAACAAGGTGGAATTCCACATACCACATGATCGAGAGGTTTGTGGAGCTCGAGAGCTACATACGTGCAACAATAGCCGTATTAAAAAAAGATCTGCCAATATTGTCAAATGAAGAGTGGATCGTGATCGCGGAGCTTTGTAAGGTTCTAAAACCATTTTACGAAGCTACTAAAGCAATGAGCGGTGAAAATTATATTACTGCTAGCTCTATCATAGTTATGACAAGATGCCTAAAGGGATCGTGTGATAAACTTAAAGTTGAAAATTTTTCAGATGTAACGAAAACAATTATTTCGTTGCTTTCCTCAGGACTGGAAACCCGCTTCGAAGGAGTAGAGAGGAGTGGAACGTTTTCCATTTGTACGTTCCTGGATCCCAGGTACAAAAATAATGTTTATTCAGATCCCCAAGAAGCGTCTAAAATAAAAAAAAAAGTTGAAGAAATGGTTGCGGCACATATCAATGGACGAAGCTCATCCAACCAACCGACGGTGGCTCCTGCAGCAGACTCCATCACCAAAGATAAATTTTCGCCATGGTCAATCCTTGATACACTAATAGGCAAGCAGCAACAGACTGGCACTCCGTTATCACGTGCTATAAAAGAAGTAGACGGATACATAAATGATGACCTTTTACCAGTCTTTGACGAAAACGGGAAGTTTAATTCTCCGTTGGATTGGTGGAGGTCAAATAATCATTTATATCCAAATTTGGCCGTTTTGGTAAGAAAATATGGGAATATTGTTGCGACTAGACATGGGCGTTATGAAACGTAATCGGTTTCAGAAACTGCTTACGAGTCGAATAACCGCATAACTAGTTTCAGGGACAAACGCATAACGATTATTTGACATACGTAGTTTCATGACAGTAAGCACTTAGATGTCTCCAACGGCAAAAGTAGTTGCACTATCAGTGTAACAGATTATATTATGAATCAAATCAAGTTACATCGATATAGTAGAGTCAGATAGTTGTATCTCGCTCGGTTGTTATATGCATACCGCAAGAAAAAAAGAGACGAGAATAGGCGAATTTGCTCGAATATTGTTTTCATATCGATTACGAAAACAAAAACATCGTAATTTTTTGTATTAAACTCGCAATGAAACGAAAAAGCGATTATAGAATGTAGAAGTTGAAGTTAAACTATAAATAATATTTATGAAAATTCCAAATATAACATATTATTGTTAATACATTTAGATCGATATTCATACATATAGTTGCATCTCGTTCTATTTCAGTACGTTCCGCAAGAAAAACAGAGACGGCAGTAGTTGAATTTGCATTTGCATATATCGATTATTAATATATATATATATATATATATATATATATATATATATATATATGCGCGTTGTGTATATATATATATATATATATACACAACGCGCAATGCCTCCAGAATTGGCCGGAAAGAGGTGAACGGAGTGTCTTAACACTAGATTTCCTCTGCCTACCCTGCTGTGTGCGGAATACAGCGAGAAGCTGATTTATTTTATTTGATTTTAGTTACATCGTCACTAATATAGCTTCATCTCGCTCTATTTTAGTACATTCCTACATCCGTACCGCAAGAAAAAAGAGACGGCAATAGTTAATTTTGTATGCAGATTGAATATTATTTTTATATCGAAAATTAAAACAAAAACATTTTTTTTTCTTATACAAAAAAAAAATAATCAGCTTCACGCTGTATCCCGCACACAGCAGGGTAGGCAGAGAGAACCTAGTGTTAAGACACTCCGTTTCCCACTTTCTGCCGGATTCTGGAGGCATTGCGTGTTGAGTGGCAGAACTCAACGCCGCGCTTAACCTCGACACCAGAGCGAAGAAATGGAAATATAAATTTAAGTAAATATTTCATCTCCTCGAGTGGGGATCGAACCCACAACCAGTCGGTTTTGCAGTCACACCTCGTGCCGCTCCGCCACGACCGGCCTCAACAAAAAAGCAGTTTAAAATCTAAATGCACAAGTTAAATTGTATGAAATTAAAATAATAATAAATAATATTTTTGAGGCCAGTCGTGGCGCAGTGGCACGAAGTGTGACTGTCAAACCGACTGGTTGTGGGTTCGATCCCCACTCGAGGAGATGAAATATTTACTTAAAATGTATATATATTTCCATTTCTTCGCTCTGGTGTCGAGGCAAAGTGCGGCGTTGAGTTCTGCCACGCAACACGCAATGCCTCCAAAATTCGGCAGAAAGTGGGGAACGGAGTGTCTTAACACTAGGTTCCCTCTGCCTACCCTGTTGTGTGCGGGATACAGCGTGAAGCTGATTCATTTTTTATTTTTAATATTTTTGAAAATTCTATAAAAATGTATATTATTTTCAATAATTACATCGACACTAGTATAGTTCCATCTCGCTCTATTTCGTAAGAAAAAAAGAGACGTTATACGTGATTTGATCGAATATTATTTTTATATCGATAATTAAAATAAAATTACAACTTTAGTTTCCGAGAAATTTAGTTATTAACTACGTTTAATATTTAAATATTTTTTTTATAAATCAATTTGAAAAATAATACACATTGAATATTTATGTACATTTATTGAATATTTTATAAGTGTGAAATAAAAAAAAATGCACGTCAAGGTACAAGTGTGTGATTGTGAACAAGTCTGGTGTGGGTTCGGTTCCCACTCGAGGAAATTAAATATTTATATTTTCATGTTCTACATTCCTAGGTTCCCTCTACCTACCCTGATATGTGAGGGATAAAGCGTGAAACTAAAAAATAAATATATTGACAGAAAATTATAATAAATAAATCTCCAATTATTTTACTTTACTAACTACATCCCTATGACGTTTAAATTTGCTGTTACAATGCTTATATTTTGAAAAAAATACGTTTATATTTTTTAAATATTTTAGTTTTGAAAATTTAGGCAGTTAGCCAGTTAATAACTGGCGATTATCGAAAGTTGTTGTCTTAATTTGAATTGTGAATCTAGTATTTTTGTGTAGTTAATATTATGTACTATATAAATATAAGTGTATATAAAGTGTAAATATATATTTTTTTTAATAAACTTAGTGAACTTAGTGAAAAACAATTTATTAATAAGAAGATTTAGATTAGGTTAACTTTTTTATAATTATTTTAAGTTGTGAAACAATAATGTCGCGCGCAAATTCAAGTATTTTATGGGATTTTTTTAAAAAACATGACATTTTAGAAAAAAAAGCTAAGTGTAATATTTGCGGAGAAATTTACAGTTACAAAGCTTCTACAGCTAATTTAAAAACACACCTGAAACGAAAGCACTTTAGCGCTTATGAGCAAGTCTCTACGGCTCAATTAAATTTACGTGCTCCTATTCAATTAAACCAGGTACCGCATACAGTAAATGTTGCAGACCAATCTATACAGCCCTGCACGTCATCATCAGTACCTGGGTCCTCTACCATGTTCTCCACATTACACCGTTCATCTCAACAGCGGATTGATAGGTATGGCACGGCGAAAAAAATTTCGGTAGATACTAAAACAAAAATAGATAATGATTTGATAGAATTATTTATTGATGGTTATCATCCATTTTCGTTGGTTGAAGAACGGGCATTTAAAAAGTTCGCTCGATGGATACCCGGCTACCAATTGCCGTCAAGAAAAACGGTATCAAATATTTTGATTCCTAATTTATATAATAAGACAACAGAGATTAAAAAAAAAGAAATCTCAGACATAGAAAATATCTGTTTAACAACAGACCTCTGGACATCGAGAATTAATGATGCATACCTTGCAATAACTGGACATTATATTGACAAAAATTTTCACATGAAAATGTTACTTTTAAAATGTGCAGTACTAACAGGTCCACACAGTAGTGAAAATATACAAAGTTCCCTTCTGGAAATTACTGAAGAGTGGAAATGTCACGAAGAACGTGAATTTCGTTATAAGTGATAATGCCCCAAATATAAAAAAAGCTATAAAAGACTTGGGCTGGAAGCACTACGGGTGTTACGGACACACCCTTAATTTGATAGTCCAAGATAGTTTACACATTATACAAAACAGTCTTGACAAAATAAAATGCATAGTCCGCACTTTAAAAACAAGTACCAGTGCTTTAGAGAAACTTATAAAAATTCAAACCCAAGACAAACCAGATCTTATGCCAAAGCGCCTCATCCAAGACGTTCCAACAAGGTGGAATTCCACATACACATGATCGAGAGGTTTGTGGAGCTCGAGAGCTACATACGTGCAACAATAGCCGTATTAAAAAAAGATCTGCCAATATTGTCAAATGAAGAGTGGATCGTGATCGGCGGAGCTTTGTAAGGTTCTAAAACCATTTTACGAAGCTACTAAAGCAATGAGCGGTGAAAATTATATTACTGCTAGCTCTATCATAGTTATGACAAGATGCCTAAAGGGATCGTGTGATAAACTTAAAGTTGAAAATTTTTCAGATGTAACGAAAACAATTATTTCGTTGCTTTCCTCAGGACTGGAAACCCGCTTCGAAGGAGTAGAGAGGAGTGGAACGTTTTCCATTTGTACGTTCCTGGATCCCAGGTACAAAAATAATGTTTATTC
This sequence comes from Heliconius himera, assembly GCA_021202915.1. Taxonomy (NCBI): domain Eukaryota; kingdom Metazoa; phylum Arthropoda; class Insecta; order Lepidoptera; family Nymphalidae; genus Heliconius; species Heliconius himera. Next base: position 605,658 of record JAJHJA010000040.1, read on the forward strand.
AGATCCCCAAGAAGCGTCTAAAATAAAAAAAAAAGTTGAAGAAATGGTTGCGGCACATATCAATGGACGAAGCTCATCCAACCAACCGACGGTGGCTCCTGCAGCAGACTCCATCACCAAAGATAAATTTTCGCCATGGTCAATCCTTGATACACTAATAGGCAAGCAGCAACAGACTGGCACTCCGTTATCACGTGCTATAAAAGAAGTAGACGGATACATAAATGATGACCTTTTACCAGTCTTTGACGAAAACGGGAAGTTTAATTCTCCGTTGGATTGGTGGAGGTCAAATAATCATTTATATCCAAATTTGGCCGTTTGGTAAGAAAATATGGGAATATTGTTGCGACTTCCGTTCCTTGTGAGCGGATATTCAGTAAAGCTGGACTGACTGTAAATGAGCGCCGCACCCGACTTAAAAACAAATAAAATAACGCAACTTACGTATTTAAATTCAAATTTGGATCCAAATCGATTTAATGTCTAAATATGAAATTTGTAAAAACTGTACATAATATATAAAAAAAAACTTTAAAAAAAGTATATATAAAGACTTGTATAAAAAAATACCTATAATATAAAAAATATTTAAACAAGTATATACTAAAAAAACCTATATAAAAATCTGTATATAAAAAATGTGTAATAAAGTGTATATAAAAAACTGTATAAAAGTATGTAATAAAGTGTATATAAAAACTGTATAAAAAATATTGTATATAAAATCAAATAACTTTTAAATACGCCTGCATTCAATCTTCACAAAATCTCAAAAAAAAATTGCAGCCAGTCCTAAGCCTGGGTAAAGTATGAAGGAAAGTTCATTTGGCTAAATTAATGAATAATTTACATTTTAATAACAAGATAATGTAACTTAACCTAAAACGTTTTTGTAATCATAACTAAAAAAGTAAGCGTATTAAACTTACAAATGCTTATAAAGCATTTGTATAAGTAGTTACGAAAATAAGCAGTTTTTGAAACTAGTTACGCGTGTACCTGTAACTAGTTGCAACCGATTATGCCTAAAAGACGTTACGACCCACGTCTACTATCTATTAATATTCAATTCACCTTCACATTTCATTCACAATTTATTTTTGATAAATATATACAATACAACAAAGTTTGGCATGTTGTTTACAAAACATTAAATAAGTTATGGTAACGTTCAAGATAAATTTACTCTACAATATACACTTACAATTCTGTATTTTTTAAAACGATTTAAAAATCTATGATTTTTATATTTTAGATAAAATAAATACGAATTTCTATGAATAAATTAATTTTCCCAATTATGTACAAATATTTTAATATGATATTTGAGAATGAGGCCAGTCGTGGCGCAGGGGCACAGACTGTAAAACCGACTAGTTGTGGGTTCGATCCCCACTCGAGAAGATGAAATATTTACTTAAATTTATATTTCTTCGCTCTGATGTCGAGGCAAAGCGCGGCGTTGAGTTCTACCACTCAACACGCAATGCCTCCAGAGTCCGAAAGAAAGTGGGGAACTAGGTGTCTTAACACTTGGTTCCCTCTGCCTACACATCCACACAGAGCTGTGTGCGGGATAAATGAGGCCAGTCGTGGCGCATGGGCACAGTGCGACTGTGAACGCGATAGGTTGTGTGTTCGACTCCCACTCGAGGACAAGAAATATTTAATATTTTAATTTCTTCGATCTGGTGACGATACAAAGCTCAGCGTAAAGTTCCAACGGGATGACTAATTTTTCTTCTACTGTGTGCAAGATACAGCTGCAGCAATTTTTTTGTTTTAGATAATGCGTTATAAGTTGAAGGATAAAATTTTTAGATTCTTTTTATCTTATTATTAAGTATAACTTCTTACGTGCGTACACACACGTTTTTATTTATTTTTTATGTTTGTATAATATTAAGATTTATTATATTGAAAATCTTAACACATCGATTATACAGATTTCTATGCTCTACAATTTACATTGTTACATTAATCCAAGAAACAAGAACCTTTTCTTCTTATTCAAAATGTTTAATTTTAATGCTAATTATACTATTAGCTATATTTTTAGCATGAGATGGACTTTTATTTATTTATTTATAAAGATAGTAGTTTTTACTATATTATACAAAAATAATACATCAGAACAGTACAAACATCCTGATATTTCACTTTCATATGTAAAAGTAAACAATTTTAAAATATATGTAATGCACTAAATATATTTTATGGTAAAATAATATACAATCTTATATAGCCAAGGCCTTTATTGTTGTCAGTCAGCCTTTAAGCTTCTGCTTGCAATCTCTTGATGTAAGATTCTTTCTTCTGCTTAATTCTGTTCTTTCTCTCAGCCAGTGTCAGCTTGCGTTTGTTCCAGCGTTTCTGTTTGACTGAGTCCTTTGCTTCCTTCTTCTTGTGAGATGGATCCGCTCGGATTGCTTCATGGGCTTTCTTGTAGATGCCTTCAATCTGAGCAAATATAGAAATTAATAATTAGGTCTAATTAATTACTAGAAAGATAATATTTATTGAATAGTTTACATGTATCAAATTATAAGATCTCTAAAACAAGTAAGTTTCAAAGAAATAATAACAATCTGTATTGCTTTTGTCCAACTTCGACACTACACTAATATACAGATAAGGCAGTAATTTGGTTGGACGTAAAATAAATGGACAAGAACACTTACAGCATCAGCAGTAACACCAAGTTGGACATATTTGCCGAATTGTCTTTTGAAGGAATCTTCATCTTCTTGCTCCAGATTTCTCATATACTCCGCTACATGAAGACCGAAGATGTGTGCTCTGTTTAATTATTTTACATTTTTATTATTATGACAAGGAATAGTTTGACTAAAGTATTTGTTGATGTTGATGATTGAGAAAAAAAATAATATAAAATACCTTGTAAATATAAGTATTACATAGAAATATTAAATTTTCAAATTGTTAGCAGCACCGGTTCAAAACAATTATATAGAAATAGTTTTTAACAACCAAAAGTCTTACTTTTTGATTTAGCTCTTTGATGGCTGTTCGATTAATAGATATTCTATTTATCGAAGGATGATAAGAGCACAAAGTGGTATTGTCAATAACATAGCCATAAATTTTAAAGACAAACAATATCCTATAAATGCTATACCTATGAACTTCAGCATTGAATTTCTTTGCCTCCGCATCATATCCTGGGAATCTCTTGATGGAATGAGGAACATTAAGGCCACCATCTACTGCACCTTTCATTGCTCCGAAAACTCTAGCCCCAGTTGTTGTACGAGCAAGACCAACATCTAAGTAACACCTAAAACATTTTTTGTTCAGATAAACATAACCACATACACAACGTAAAATAATGTAAGTTACAATATTTGATCAGAAAATTACATGCACCATTGCGCACAGTCCCTTTAGAAGTGCTGTCTGTCCGCCCGTAATATATCATCATGTTATACTATTTGATAACTTCTTAATGTTATAATTTATGAAAAATAACTCTAATTTCTAAAATGTAAGTCACAAAATGTACCTGAAGGCCCCTGGTCCATTGTCAACTGGCTCCACATTGAACTCATCACCAGTGACTTCTGTGGCACCAATATACAATGAGTCAAGACCTAACCGCTGCAGCAAACGTCTAGCAAGGAGTAACCCAGTGCTGTATGCAGCTGCATAGTTAGTTAAACCCACCTGCAATAAAAATTAGTTTGCATTACAAAATTATAATAAAAACATGTTTTCAAGTTCTACATTCTATAATTATCAGTATTGAACATATTACAACATGGGTTTTGCATTTGTACATTGCTTCAGACCGCCCGTTCAAAATCATCATATAAATATAACATTTAAAAAACAAAAATAAATATTTACGTGACATCCATACCTTAATACCATAACGTGGTAATTCGTGCGAGTAAGCCGCGCACACAATGTGATCTCCTTCAATACGGGAGTATGCAACTTGGCAAGTTACATCCTTGTTTGAAAGTCGGACAATCAAACGGTACTTGGGTGTATTGTACTTATTTTTGTCCTAGAAATAAAAATAAGCTTGTTAACATATCAACTACAATTATAACCTTATCGATCTATGTAAAATAAAAAATTGACAAAGTTACCTGCACTACCAGTCGCTTACGTGCATAGTAATCAGTTTTACCTTCCCTACGCCTCTTGAACTTGACTTGGTAACGCTTGAAGTACTGCTTATTCTTCACCACCTTCACGAAACCCTAAAAGACGAAGACACACGTTAACTTCAAGATTCATTTGCTTACAGTGGGATATTGGTTATGTTATTAGAAGTCAGAGACACTTTATAATCATGAACGTTGTATCGAGAATACAAGCTGATATAGCATCACACATAAAACATGGTAAAGCCGATCATAAATGTATCTTTCAACAACATCAGATGACGCGCATGTGTCGGTCTATCATCATATTGATCGGTACTTTCTAAAATAATTATTTACACAGAGAACGAATAATATTACATATATATGAGTAATATAAATTAAAACTAAACCTAACAATAAGATATATTAATAAAATTTAAGTATTACATTATAAATCAACAATATGTAGAAACTTCAGGGAACCACGATAAAGAATTTATCGGTAGTTATTACAGTAATCGTCTTAAATTTAAGGAACACAAGTAATTAATTACGTGAAACACTAAATACACTATGCACTTTAATAAATATTTAATGCACCACGCTCACCATTTTATTAAAATAATCGTAATCCGACGAATCGGTTACTCCAAAAGCAGTAACCTACGAAAAGAACAAATATGAGCAACACAGACTATAATACAACTCGAAGTTGCCATTGTTAAAAATATGTATATACTGTAAGATAAAATAGTTTTAATTTGTCAACTTTTTTATCGATTACATAAATTCAAACAATAATTAACACTATATTGATTAAAATATACAACTAAAATACAAAACAGCCATAAGTAAGTTATTAACCAATCTAAGTTTTTCTTATAAAAGTTCTTTAATCCACATCTAATAAAACTGAACTGCTAAAGTATTATTTAAATTACAATTGAAAATGTATGTAAGAAACGAAAAATAAATTTAAATAAACAATTACTTACAACGAAGTGCAAATTTAGATTTTTTACATATAAAACTGAAACGTAGGATTATTATTTGAAATAATCAAGTCTTCTATAATCAATCTCAACTCTAGTTATGTGAGCTTTTGTGTGTGTACTTACATAAGTAAGCGTAAATATTCGTCAATATTAATATATGTAATATCTTTTTCTTCTTCCTGGTTATTAATCCCGGCTTTTGCCAAGGTCTTCCTTCCTCAACCTTCTTCAATTTGCACGGTCTTTGGCATCCTCGGTGGTTAGACCATTGGCACTCATGTCTTGCATCACGATATCCAACCAGCGCTTCCTTGGGTGTCCGAGAGTTCTCACTCCAGGGACTGACATAGTAAGACACTTGCATGCGACATAGTTCTTAGGTCGGCGCTTAACGTGACCAAACCATCTCAGGCGTCGCTCTTGGATCTTATCCGCTACATCATAGACTCCAAGACTACCTGGAATGTAAATAATCAACGTCGTGCTGATTGGGAGTTCTCCTAAATTTGTTATTTTTGAACAAAATAGCTAGAAACTACCCCTATGTATTTAAAAAAATGGAATCCACTTACTAAAAACGTGTTGTACGAACAATGACAATTAGTGAGAACAATAATAAACATCTGAAAGAAAATTATGCGGTCGTACTAACAATGTAAATATATAAATAAAGCTTCCCAAAGATATTCTGTTATTCCACACTTAGGAAAGTCGAATTTAAAAATGTTAAAAATATTTAAAAAATAGTATTCTTGCTAAATGATAATTCTAGGTAAATATCTTTGGGTAGCGGAAATTTGCAAAAATCTCCATACAGAAATGCTTACAACATAAATAAGATAATAACAAGAGTATAACAATTTCAACGTAGCTGGATGAGAACGTATGGCTTAGTTGGTAAGAGCGCTTGGACGGTTACGAAAGAGGCGCGGGTTCTAATCCCGCTACACTCAAAATTTTTTATACGTTTTCTTAAGACGTATTATACTTCCAATAGTTAGCCAAATCGATACGCCGAGATGAGATGAGATGTCCAAAAAAATGGCCAAAAAATCTTAATCGAGCTAACAAAGAAACCATGGTTAGTTTTACATCCAGTCGCTGTTCACCAGTATACCCATTAAGGACTGCATCAACATTGTAAAGCGGAAGCAAGAGGATAAAAATAGACCTATAGAATATCTTGGGCTGCTAAACACTACCTTACATGTAGAGTTTAATATGGTAATAGCAGATACATATATACAGGATTTGGAAGGGATATCTCTTAGCTATGCACGATGTCTACCTAGTATATGTAAGCTTTACGTTGATGACATTTTTACAATTTTACTTACGGACAAAATCTATATAAGCGTAAAGCACCTCAGTTCTATTATTGAAAATATTCAATACTATATAATATAATCATACGAATAGATACTTCTTTTTTTTTATTTAGCACTACAGACTTGTCCGTACCCTTTTTTACTTTATTATTATATCTAATTTTCTTATCATAAATATTAATTACATTATTGTTTTTATACATACAATTAATACCTATTATAAGAAAATATTATTTTTAAATTAACATTATTTTATAAAATTTCACTTATATCGAAGACGAGTGTTTATATAATTTTATATTTAACAATTTTACACATACCAATATACTTAACTAGTGGGCGCGCACAGCTTCACCCGCTTATTTGCACCCTTAGGTGTGAATTAAAAAAAACCACGGAACACGTGTTCAATAAAATATTTTAACAGTCTATATTTTTTTTATTTTTTCTATATAAACTTTCAACCTTTTCTTTTATTTGAACCCTTAGGGGGTGAATTCTAAGAAACCATGAAACACGTATTCAATAAAATATTTTTAAGAGTCTAAATTTCAAATTTTATAAAAATCTCATTTTTTGATCATTTTTTTCCATACACACTTTCAACCCCTATTTCATCCCTTTAGGGTTAAAATTTTTCAAAATCCCAATCCCAAGTCAATGTTCAGATTATGAACATAAGCATCTGTCCAAATTTTACGTTTCTACCATCAACGGTTAGGGCTGTGCGTGCGTCTTACCTCAGTCAGTCAGGTACATATCCTTTTAAAAAATTAAAATTAAATCAGCTTCACGCTGTATCCCGCACACAGCAGGGTAGGCAGAGGGAACCTAGTGTTAAAACAAACCGTTCCCCACTTTCTGCCGATTTCTGGAGGCATTGCGTGTTGAGTGGCAGAGGTCAACGTCGCGCTTAACCTCGACACCAGAGCGAAGAAATGGAAATATAAATTTAAGTAAATATTTCATCTCCTCGAGTGGGATCGAACCCACAACCAGTCGGTTTTACAGTCACACCTCGTGCCACTGCGCCACCACTGGCCTCACATATCCTTTTATTTATATAGATTACACAATTATATCTAAGTACATACTAAACTATTATAATAATTGATTTGAATGTGAGGAATTTTGCACTAGGATAAAGGCATGACCGCTATGACGGAAGAGGTGACCGCTGCGTTTCTATCTTTCAAAGCTATCTTTAAAATATATTCCACAATGCGTTTTGTCGTTGCCCCCATCGTGTTCCGAATTAACATTTTGTCTGCGTCATCTTTGCCTTCATTATAGTACGTGCATCGGGAAAGGCGTATTGCTGCCGGTAACAAGGTTAACGGAGCTTTAGCTGCATTGATGAGACGGCGAAATGTCAGCACAGCTGCGCGTTTGGCCGTACACAATGCAGTTTTGGTACTGACGGCAGCGAAATGTGGGTATTACAGAAGAAGAATGAAAGAAAGATGAATGCTTTGGAGATGCGATCCCTTCGTAGGATATGCGGAGTCAGCTTAGCTGATCGAATCCGCAATGAAGAGATACATAGAATGGCAGGTACTAGCGAGGATGTCACGGTGAGAATGAAGAAGAATGTGCTCAGCTGGTTTGAGCACGTCGAACGAATGAGTGATGAAAGAGTGGCAAAAAAGATTTATGATGGAAAAGTGAGCGGTAAGAGAGGTAGACCTCGCTTGACCTTCAAAAACACGGTATCAAAGATACTGGAGGAAGGTCATGTAAAAAGCATGAGGACCCCCCCGGAGGGCATGTATGTAGAGGTTGATGACAGTGGACGAGGCGAAAGAGGTATGTAGAGAACGTAGCGTTTGGCCCTCCGTCCTCTCTGACTACGCGGATAAGCGTGAAGCTAGTTTAGTTTTTTATTTTTAGTTTGGCTGCGGTGTGCCGAGACATTGCTACGAGCGGCGGCGTGCGACGCTATCATGCAGTTGCAGTTGCCTAATAGATTTGGTGTTAACCTCTATAACGGTCGCGCTGGTCAGACCTTGAGCTCGTGAATTGTCAGCGCCTTCGAACCTGTTTCTCCTCCCATTCCCTGGTCGATCAGAGATTCTTTCTCCTCCTGGGTAAATGTGCGATACAGTGTATATTTTAGATATCTCGGCACTGATGTCATCTTGATATTATCTCTTAGACGAGTATATACCAGGATATATCCTGAGAGATATATCTCTCGCCGGGTGTAGGTAACGTCCATGGGGCTTCTGTGAGTACACACTAAGTTTTGATTGATGAAGACTTGTGGCGGTCTACGGTAAATTATTTCAAAAAGGTTCTTTCTCTAGGTCGATATAGGGTGGCTGATTTACATCTCCATTTAAAAGAATTTCCGCGGCTCCGGAGATGCTACCTGCCATCAAAGTGATTCATTAAAGCTTTGTCGACCACCAAGCGGTTACACTTGTCTGATTCTCGTCGTGCTCCGTAAATACCGTTTAATTAATTAATTAATAAAAATGACATTCCGAGAAGACAGCGACGCAATCTATTAATTATTGACGAAGATTCCGTTAAAAAGCGTTTTGAGTTAAAATCTATCGCATCGTTTGAAGCATGTTTCAATGGTAGACGCTTCTTCACTTTTTAAAAAATATAAAGATCATTTAATATTTTCAATTATAAGCGATTTGTACCATTCTTAATTTATATATCTACATATAAAAAGAGCAAGCTATTTTGATAATATTATTGATAGTATAACTTTCAATATTAATTTAGGATGGAAATAATATTTATCTAGATAAAAAAAAAAAGATAAAATCCTCAGTAAAGACATACATTTTTTGGAGTCGAAACTTTGATTCTATATTTGGTAAAGGATACGTTAATGAATATTCGATTACAAGACGTTTATTACGTGTATCGCTTTTAATAACTAAAATATACGCACACCATGGAGAAGTATTATAATTTGAATAATAGCAGCAGCAGCTAATCTTTGATATTTAATTAAGAATCTTTTGTAGTATTACTGTCTAGATTTTATAGCAACGGACTTCATATTTGGAAACAAGTCAGCAGGCAAATAGTGAAAATTGTTTCATTGATATTTCTACAGAGCGGAAGTGTCTGCGCTTCTTTTGCTGGAGCGGCATATAGGAAAAAATATTTGAAAGCCATATCTAAAAAAATAATCACGATAAGTCAACAGCTTAGACGTTGGATTATTTTTTGAATTTCACGACGTATATTCATACTGTGTTAGCTGTTACGAAGTTACGAAGAGATACGAATAACGTAAATACCTCCTAATACAAAAATACTACTAAGCATTGCCGATATGCCACTTTTCATTCTCAAAAAAAACATACTAAAACACCGCAATTAGCTTCCTTACCAGAGGACATTTCATTTTTTTGAGTAGGAATCGAACCCATATCTATCGTGTTTACAGTCATACACTTGTGCCCCTGCGCCATGACTGGCCTCAAGAATATACTATAGCATTCCTACAAACAACAAGCAATATATGCATATAACGTGAATTTGAAATGGGCTGGAAGTATAGACAGAAGTATCTGCAATTTGATTTTCTTGGCTAACCCGTTAAACGCGGAAAATTACTTAAAAAAATTACCATCTGTAATAGGTGACATACTTTACAGTAAAATATTTAATATAAATAATATATGTATATGAAAAAAAAAATGATATATACCTATTTTATTGATTAAATATCAATAAAATTCTCCGTGTTTTCATTGTGACAAATAATTTATTAAATGTAGCAATACTACTTTACTTTAGTTTATATTTGTGCCTTTTGTCTATGGTTCGTTATGGCTTCCTCTTATTCATATCCTGAATTATTTTTGGCGGGTTTTATATTTACCTTGCCGTTTTTATATGAAAAAAGCAATGTTTTTCGATATTACTTAAAGTTTTCTCTTTATTATGCCTATGTGTTGATAACATGTACAGTATTACTGCCTGTGGTCCTATTATATCCTCGTGACGTTACGAATCTAATGTAAGATATTGATTATTTAAAGGTATGTGATATAAAACCGAAAAAAAAATTAAATTATTTATTTTAATTTTAGAGTAGCCTCTCGTTTTTGTCGTTATGCATCTTATATTGTTGGAATAGAATGGGAGTTGCGGGGCTTGGAGCACTGGGATAATGAACAATGTTACATAGTAATTTCAAATCATCAAAGCTCACTGGATATATTGGGTTTGTATAATTAAATTAAAGTTATATACTTACTGGTATAAAATAATTTTTTGATAATTGGTTTCCAGGTATGTTCGAAATGTGGCCCCGCATGAAGCGATGCACTGTTGTCGCTAAAAGACCATTAATGTTTGCGGGCGCATTTGGTTTCGGTGCTTGGCTATCAGGCCTTGTATTTATTGATCGTTTAAAAACTGAAAAAGCTCGTCTACTTATGAGAGAAGCAACAGCTAGGGTGGTTGAAGAGAAGGTACTCTTCTTTTAATATCATAATTTTGTGATAATATATAATTTCCATTAATAATTATATTGTGGCGTTTGACATGTTCATATAATTATTATAGAAACATTTTGAATTTTCAGACAAAATTGTGGGTCTTCCCTGAAGGAGCTCGTTTTAACAAAGGCAGCATACAACCATTTAAAAAGGGAGCATTTTATTTAGCCATTGATGCTCAGATTCCTATTATGCCTGTTGTATTTAGTCAATATTATTTTCTTGATAATGAAACAAAAACATTTGAGCCAGGTAATGAAAAAAAATACATATTATTATTAAATTACTAAATAAACTTAAGTGACAGTGCAAACAAAACCTAATTTCAAAAACAATTAATTTCTCTTGTGTGAACTGAACCCATGACCATCACATTTACAGTCAGACAATGTGCCACTGCACCACAACAAACATATATGATTAAATTATAGTATATATACTTTTTTTAGGAAAAGTAGTAATTACTACTTTACCACCTATACCAACAAAAGGAATGACAAGAAACGATTTAGAAGTTCTCTCCGATATGGCTCGCCAACAGATGATTGAAGTTTTTAACGAAAGCTCAAAAGATCTTGTGAAGCAAAAGAAGATAGCTATTTAAGTACTTTATTCCATAAATAGGGTAGATATTTTAATTATTTGCTCCATATCATAGAAAGGATATTATTAAATGTGAGTTTTTGCCAAAGATATTAAAATGTTGTTAAGTTTGTAATGCACTGTATATTTATTGAGTATACTGTTTTCTAGTCAAAAGTATTAAGTTTTATTTTCATTTATATACTTGACAAGTTGTTTACTATTTTTACTCCATAATGCATTTATTTAAAAAAGCTAGTAATGTAGAGAAATTACTTATATTTGTTATTATTTTATTAAGTATTGTATTGTATTAGATATTTAAGAAAATACTCCAAGCAATTAAAGATAAATAAAAGCATGATTTGGTGACATTGTCATTTATTTGACTAATCATACTGTATTCATATCATAAAAAATTGTGCATAAACTATGGTCATTTACAAACAGACAAACTTATTAATAAAGAGGAAATATTTTAAATCTTAATTATGGAAACTTAAAAATACACAACCATTTAAATTAACATATTCAATATGTATTCAAAATATAATTCTGTTTCTATACACATATAAAAATTTACAATATTACTTAGATTTATAAATTAGTTTCAATAATGTGGTAATCTATTTAAAACACAAAACTTAAATACTAAAAAAAGAAAATATATTTTTAAAAAACATATAGACAATTAGATCTGAACCTCTCTTGTTGAATGTCATCCAAGAAGCATGGGTTCAATTCCTGCTATTTACAATATTTTGTTTTTTTTAATTATTTTTCTTTTTTAAGTGTGGAATGACACTTTAAAATGTTAATACCTCAATTATTTGATGTGACAATGATATTTGCAATTTTTGAAATATTGCAGCAGACACAATCATAGTTTCTTTTTTTAAATAAACATGCACTTACGTTATTGTTGTACCAAATGAGCGACTTGTGAAAGCTCAATCATTCCAGTTTTCCCCCCAATCTTCGGCTTCATCAGCCTCAGCTGGGACAAAATCTAATTTATTGAAGTTTTGCTCCTCATTAACAGTTATGACTTTTGGTTTCTCTATAACAGGCATCATATCTGCAAAAAAGTCAATATCGTCTTTCTTCTTATTCACATCAATCTTTTGATTTTTTATATCCAGTTCTGAAATATCCAAAATATTTTTCTTAGCTTCTAGTGCAGCTTTTTGTAATAATGTTGACCTCATTGTTGGTTCGTTGCCGTGATCATTTTCAACGATGATATTGGATAATGTTTTTGGTAAATCAGCTTCTAAGGGTATTTCATTTATATGGTAACCTTCTGAATGATTTAAATCAACTGTCACTAGTTGCCTGTTGGTGTTCTCCCAGTCATCCCAATCTTCTTCAGAATCAATGTTAGTATTTTTTTGTGAATCTTCAACTATTGCATTAAATTCTGTGGACTCCCCTCCTACTGGAGATGGTCTTTCTTTCAATGTTAGAGTTTGTTCATATGAATCTGAATTTTGATTATCACGATGGGCAGATTCTGAACAGTAGAAATCTTCAAGTGCTTTATTCACTACATATGCATTGTTGACTTGCCTTGGATTGGAGTTTGTTAAATTTGCTTGCGTTTTTGGCCTTCCATCAGTAAAAAGTCTTGATCTTTTACCTCCAACTACTGTATCTGCTCCTAGAATAGGCACCAATTCACTGAGACATATTAATGTTGATGCCACCAGTTCATCATCAGTATCTTTAATACCCAGAAGCAACTGAAAATAAAATTGTTAATAGTTATTTTGAATTTTTAATAGTGATATAATACTATACTAAAATAGGACAAATATTTAGGAGCAGAAATTTTAAAGAATTTGGACTCCCTATAGAAATGATAAAACAAAAATAAATTGTTTAATAAATAATAAGTGTTAACAGATGTACAAAAAAATGCATTATTTCAATATAAAAACAATATAATATCATTACCTCTGGTAAAATATGCTGAGAAAGTTCTTCATGAGTAAAAACATGAACAAATTTAGTAAAATGAGTAAGCAATAGCATTCTAATCTGGCTGTCCCTAACTCCAAACAATTGTAGGAGTCTAGGCTTGACATGTTCTTTGAATATGCTGAGATGGAAAAATCCACTTGTTTCACCATTTTGTATTCTATCTGTAATACAGAAAAATAATTATACATAATTTTAATGCGAAAAAATAATAAAATTTTATATATTAAAATAATTACCATTTCTTGGTTTTAAAATAAATGGTAGAACATCCCTTCTTGCTGTTGTATCAAGTAGTGTAAGTCTTGATAATAATAGACCTCCTAATTGTTTAGCAACAGTTTCTTCATCAAAACATTTAAGGTTATCTAAAATACTTGAGAAAAAATTGCTTCTTTCATCTTCACTCTTAAGCGGCAGGAAATTCAAGAATTTATATATAGATATAAATTCATGATTAAAAAAATTATCTTTCAAGACTTCAGACAAATTGGGTCTTTTACTTGGATCTGAATTTTGTAAACAATTCCTGCAATATTTTCTGAACTCTTTTAAGTGTGGAACATCATCTGAAATTATATTATAACATTTTATTATGTGAACTTTATTTGTGAAATGTATATTTTTTATCTTTTTATACATGTAGTTTACCATCACTGTGTCCTTTAAATACATCATCAACTAGTACTGCAAATGCATATTGATCAACTTTGGAAGTATTCTCATATGACTCTTCATTGGGATCAATCGCCTTATCATACCTAAAAAGTAATAGTATATAATATTGTCCACAAATTGATCTCAAAACATCTAATATTTTATTTTCACAAAACTATATATTATAATTTTGTTTAAGAATTGTATATATTGTAGAATAAGTTGTCTCAATAAGTGAAATTTGTATAATTTATAAAAATATAACCAACTAAATTATTCATGAAGATTTACCTATGTATCCTTGCATGTTTTAAATATGCTGTGTTTAGCTCTGAAAATGTGCATAGGTATTGCAAACCTCCAAATTTCCATTGTCCATCACCAGATACATAAATTGATGATACACAAACATTATTATGTGACATGCCTGCCTAAAAACATAAATATATAATTTAAAATTTACTGTATTTCTTTTATTCCTATAGTTTTCTAAATATTAAAAATAATTTCTTAAAGAGACTGTCACGGAACAGTGTCCAGTCAGACACTCTCCCAAAAGTGAAAGGAGTCCATTAGCATAATGGTTGTGAATTTGACTCCTAATTAGGGAATGAATTTATTATATTTTCTTGCTCTGGTCTCAAGTGAGAGTCTTTCAGTTCTACCACTCAATGTCTCAAAAAATAGGTGGAAAATAGGAGCACCAGGAACAGAATGTATACAATAGGTGTCCTCGGCCTCCTCTACTATATGGGGAATAGTGTGAAAACAAAATCCCCATTGTATAAAATAATAAAAACTTTTCTTTCTTTACAATCAAACATACCTGTTCATGAAGAAAAACTAAGGCTTGCAAAATATTGTTAAGGCCTATACATATTTGTAGAGGTGTTTGTGAACTTAAGACAAGTGCCAATGGTTGAACATATTCTGTTGCTAAATGAAATGTTGATCTTTGTTGCCAAGCAGAAATATATCTGACAATATATGGATGTCGATATTTCAAAAGATTCTGAAAAATATATTAGACATTCAATTTACATTTTATTGAATATGAAATAATTTAAAATTAGATAATTGATGTACTCACATTAGAAAACTTCTCCAAGGGTGTGGATACAGTCCACAAAGGACCTAAAGCTGACTCCCCCTTAAAAACAGAGACAGAACCATCACTTTTGAGGCTGAAATATCTGCAACTGTCATTTATTGTAGCCTGGTAGTGTGACCAAAAATCAGTTAGCTCAATTGGTTTTTCTTCAATTTCCAAGCCATTCAATTGAGAAGTATCATTCCCCATTGTATAAAATCTTTGTTATTATATAGTACTATAATTCATTTTATTTCAGTGATGTAAACTCGTAAGTTCACAATTTTTAAAGAAGTTCCATCGGATGACGTTCACACCAATTTAATTATTTCTTTTTATTAAAAAGTTGCTTTCCAATTACACTTAGGAGTATGTTTTAGAAACTAGAAAATAATTTATAAAGCAAGATTCAGAAATGAAAAATAACTACTAAGAAATAAGAATAAAGAAACTATCCTATTTTCGCTAAAACTAGATATCTGATATGTCAAATCACATTCACAACTGTCAAGTGGCAACATAACATTCAATTTTCAGAGATTAGCGTTCTTGAACGACTCCAGCCATAGACTCTTAGTCCTATTATAATTTTACCAGTAAACTGGGGTGAATAGGAATTACAGCGTAAATAACAAAAAGCAAAATTCGTGAAAGTTTTTTAGGTATATTTTGTTGTTTTTATTAAATGAACACAATTATTATATATCCTGGTATTGATGTATAATGAGAGGAAAGTGCAATTTTTCAAATAAAAATTATATTTTAATTAATTTGAAAATGTATCAGTTATATATTAACTTAACTTAGCTTCACGCTTTATCCCTAGCGGGGTTGTCAGAGAGAACGGAGCGCCAAACGCTACGGTCTCTACATAACTCTTTCGCCTCGTCCACTGTCATCTACCTCTTCATACATGCCCTCCGAGGGGTCCTCATACGTTTTACATGACCTTCCTCCAGTATCTTTGATACTGTGTTTTCGAAGGTCAACCGAGATCTCCCCCTACCACTCTTACCGCTCACTTTTCCATCATAAATCTTTTTTGCCATTCTTTCATCACTCATTCGTTCGACGTGCCCAAACTAGCTGAGCACGTTCTTCTTCATTCTCACCGTGACATCCTGGCTAGTACCTGCCATTCTATGTACCTCTTCATTGCGGATTCGATCAGCTAAGCTTACTCCGCATATCCTACGAAGAGATCGCATCTCCACAGCATTCATCTTTCTTTCATTCTTCTTCTGTAATGCCCGCGTTTAGCTGCCGTGTGTATGACCAAACTTCTAAAATTCAAATTCTTCATCTCTTTCAAAAATCAGAACCTTTGTCTTATAGTTATATATTATATTTTCTTATTTAACATTTTATTTATTTTTTTTTCATTTTTAGATTTATTTAAAAAAATATGAAAACTTAACTTTTTACTTAACTGTAGGCAAGCAATATTTAACAGGCCACGCATATACAAAGATCATCCATGGGGAAAAAGAAAACTAAATATCTATACTACTTTTATAAAGTGGAAGAGTTTGATGTGTCGAATGCGCTACTCTCAAAATGACTGGTACGATTTTTCTTGTATTGTATAGTCCAGATAAGATTTTGAATAAAAATTATATAATATTATGATAAATCGAGTGGAATAACAATAAAATTGTTGAGAAATCTGGGGAGCTTGTAAGCTTCCACTGTATTTTATTCTAGAAGTCACGATAAGTGCACCGCATATATTTATTAGAATGCAAAGTTCGATTTATTAAATAAACAATCGTGTAATTCAAAATGGTAAAAAATTTTGATTAATTTAGAATTTATAATGATTATAAAAACACTTTTTTCTATATAGTAAATGTAAAACCAGTATTAGTTCAGTTAACAGATTTTTTTATATTTAAAGTCGGGAACATTGTTAAAACTTATTTTAAAACATAAAAATGCTTCTATCCACCCCATTTTACGGAAGCTTTAGTTAAGTATTTATTTTGTTATAGAATATATATATGGATTTTTATAATGCTTAAATAATTTAAAAAATTTAAGAAGAGGAGGTAACAGTGTATATATGCAACATAATAAAATGCCATAGATACATATAACTAAATGTAAGTCTTTACTCTGTAATCAAAGGAACTTCAAAGTTCTAAAACGTCAAGTATATGTGAATTGGTTAAGATTTTTTTAAAGGAAAAATGGCCTTAGCTTTGCTAAAAAAGGCTGTTATATCCAATCCAAATTCAGTACGCAAATCGGTAGCGATAGTTTGCAATGCTGCCAGAAACCGTAGGTTTAAATTAATAATTTATTTTATAACTACCTTACGCTTTAATGTTTTGATCATTACGTCATATAATTTTCAGACTGGAATTTTCAATATAAGCCTGGTCCGTTTCCTAAGACACAAGAAGAACGTGTAGCTGCAGCCAAAAAATATGGATTAACCTTGGAGGAATATCAACCATATCCTGAGGATATGGGCTATGGAGACTATCCTAAGCTACCAGATATTGGTGCCGATTCGAAGGATCCAAATTACCCTTATGATTATCCTGAATTGAAAAGAAATTTCAATGAACCAGTATGATATTTTCAGTTATAATATTTTAACATCCATTTTTTGAAAGATTTCTAATACAATCATTATTCTTTCAGATGCATGCAGATACAGAAATAATTGGTGAAGATCGTTATGATATCAGCATGAGACCTAGATTTCCCTTATTACGCCAATGGACATGGCTTTTAGGAGTTCTAGGGGGAAGTTTTGGGCTTTATGTATTTTTGGAAGATTATAAATTTGGCCGGCCAGTGATTGCTAAGCAGTTGCCTCATGAGGGCCCACATTATTTATTTTGCCCAAAATAAGTGAAATTACATAGAGATCATTGAGTTTGTAGTATTTACTTTTGTTTTGTCAATAAAGATATTGTTAAATTATCTTATTTGTGTCTATATTTAATTTAGAGGACATTACAAAATGTGTGGTATAAATGTTATGTACAATTATAAATTATAATTTTTTTTAACTATATTGTTGCTTTAGTTGTAAAGATAATCTACTTATTACATGTTTTGAGATATGAAACAATGTGGTACAATGAAAAAAAATGTCTTATTAACCATAAGCCTTATTAAAATGAGCACAGTCAGCAAATTTTGGATTTACAACACAAGGCTTTTACAATATTGTTGATTTGGTTTGCAGATAATTTTTTTTTGTGTATGATTGTGGAACACAAAAAATGTTTGTTCATTCTTTGCCACAGAACACATGATATTTAAAAAGTGACCATAGAATAATAAAGCACATGATGTTACTTATAATAATTTTAATAATATTTTCCTTATCAACACTTTATGATTTACTTATATATACTGGTAAAATATTCATCTTCTAAATCATAAAGATCAGCAGCAATATCATCTCGAAGTGACATTAATTTTTGATCACACTCTTGTTGTTTAGTTCTGAACAATTTTGAATTCTGCGTAATAGCCTCGTTTACTGAAGGGAAATCATTTAAGATCAAGTACTGTTTAATATCTGAAACCAGTTTCATTAATGATTCTCCAGCTCTTACTGAAAAAGAAAAGGATATTAAATATCACAACACAAACACCACTATTAGTAATTATTAAACTACATGTTTTTGTTACACCACAACCATTATACATTTGTAAAGGACAGTAGGTCAATTGCAATTTTTAAATTAATTATTTTAATAAATTTGAAAATTTATAAGTTTATTATTAATTTATCTTCTTTCATTTTAATTAAATTGATTTTCTTTTTAAGATTTTTGTCATTTTAAAAAAAATATATGAAAACTTAATTTTTTACTTAACTGTAGGTAAGCAATATCTAACAGGTATATACAAAGATCATCCATGGGGAAAAGATAATTAAATATCTATACTTCTATACTTATTTTATAAGATGGAAAAAATTAAGTAGATGTTATTCATTTTATAATTAGTGTGTTAATAATCTTTTGAATACGAAAAAGAATACAGTTTAACTACAAAATAGTAAATATCTATTGAAAAATGCAATAAAACACATCCTTTCTAAGGAAAATGTGATTCATTAAAAATATCATATGGTACAAATTTTACTATTTATTCTTCAATGTTTTTTAAAATATAGTTTTACCTACATGTAGCATGGTAGAGAAAGATATATTATTAGTGTCATGACACTTGTTTAGCTTTTAGCTTATTTGCAATTCAAGACATTGCATGTTAAAATGTGGAATTCAACACAACCCTGTCCTGTCATTGTGGGAAAATTAAAAAATGCCTTCCTCTAAACGAGTATCAAAGCCATGACTAATGCTTTTACAGTTAGAAACAATTCCAGTATGCCACAATAGCCTTTAAATTAAATGAATAATAAAATTATATTTTTAGCTACAAAAATACAATTTGATCATCATTTAAAAATAATTAATTGTATTTTTTATACAACAAATGTATTTTGATTCATATCACCGTATGTAAAACATAACTATTATAATCTCCTAAAATTATCCTAACAGACATGTTTTAAAGTTGTAGTTTTCTATTTATCTAGCAAAAATATTTGCCAATATCACTGAATGCTATTCAGAATCATGGATGGATCATAAGTATATAAATAAACAAGTCCATTTAATTAGGTAGATGATACAGTCTGAGAGATGTATGAGAGGTAGTTAGGGGTTGAATTTATAAATGCAATTATATATATACCTATATTAGCTGCACGGACTTGCATTTCAAATGTATCTTGCTCTATTTGTGTCATTCTATTTAGTTGAGATTCATTTTCACCTTTAGCCAGTTTTATAATTTCTAAAATGAAAATTTCATTAAGAATAGTTTTATTTATTAATATAAAAATTTATGGGTTATCAACAATATTATACATTATCCTCAAAGCATAAGTATACCTTCAAAATTTTCCAACATACTCTTAACATCTTCTTTAAGTCTTGTTGTGTAGGATTTTAATAAGGCTTCTTTGTTTTGTGGTAAATTTCGATGCATTTTAAAAGAAAATATAAACGTTTAAAAATCAGTTTATGTTTTGGAAGTATTTTGTACAGATTTTTTTAAATAAATTTATAATATAACATATAAAAATGGCACGAAATTTTAGTGTTCTAATTTATTAGGCGATTAAAAATAACTAAGTTCTCTAATTTGTTTATAATTCTCGCGACTTCACAAAATATGACCGAGAAGCAAGAAGTTATCAATTGATATTTGTCAAATTGTCAATGTCACTGATGGAAACATTAAAATATTATATTTTTAACATAGAGTAGAGGATATAAAGTTATACCGTATTAAAAAAAAAATAGTATGCCGTATAATAGGGGTGGATAGAACGGCACAGTTAAAAGTGTTTTGATACTCGTTATTTACCACACAATACAAAAATATTGATAATTTCTATTTAAACAATATATTAGGTCAATAGATACGCGGCACGCCGATATACAAAAAAATGTTAGGATTGTTACTGTTTAGACGTCAGATTATGTTTGTGAATATTATGGTAAAATAAAACTAAATATTATTATAGCCTTTATGGAAAAATAAAGCCTAATAACATATGGACTTCTATTATAACACTCACTACGAACTAAATATTTTTTTCATTTTAAATCAGCATTAAAATACTTAGAGTATTATTATTATTTTTATTTTAGTACAACATAATTTCCTTTATTTCCTCTATTTTTGACTAACAAAATTTAAAGCAATTTGTGAACATATTTTCGGGTCTACAATTTTTTTTTAACATTTTGCTTGTAATTATTGCTTTAAACTTTTTTCACGTCACTAATGAAAATCCTGTATTATCATAAGACGTCGATTATTTTAAAAAATCCGACAGGATGTATTACTAAATTCTTGTTATTTGTAATCTAAACATATAATAGATTGAGGCCAGTCATGACGTAGGGGCAAGTGTGTGTCTGTAAGCGCGACTGATTGTCAATCGATTCCCACTTGGGGAAATAAAATATTTATTTAAAATGTATATTTTCATTTCTTTACTCTGGTATCGCGGCAAAGCACGGCGTTGAGCTCTGTCACTCAAAACGCAATGCCTATAGAATACGACGGAAAATGGGGACGGAAGACGGAAGATGGAAGGGAGACTTAACACTAGATTCCCTCTGCCTCACTGTGTGCTGGGTACAGCGTGAAGCTAATTACTTATAATAAAAATGTAACTGATCGCTGTCTGTCCATTGAATATTTTTATATATGAGAAAATCTATTATTATTGGCACCAAAGCACCATTAACCCCACACAATGATTTTTAAAATATTTGGCAGTTTGTCGATTTGTCTGTTCGTTTGTACACGCTAATCTCAGAAACGACTTATCCGATTCATAAATCATAAGTAAATAAAGTTATATCACTTTCAAGCGGAAGAAGTCAGTAGACTAGAGGGTCGCTAGTCACAAATAAAATCAACTAAACTGGGACATTTTAATGTTACATATAAATTTACATTATTCTTTTTCACTAAAACGCGCATACTCTTTAAGTCTAACCGCGTTAATGTTTATAAATCCAGTGCTGTCTTCTGGTGAGAAACCACCGGCGACATCCATCGAAACCAATTCTTTATTGTATAAACTTTTGCTGCTTGTTCTTGCTAAGATAATCGCTGTAAGAAGATACCAAAGACTTTAGTAAATCACCATTAACATTTGATTATTAAACATTTTGTGTTAACAAGTAGGTAATATAACTATTATAAAAAAATGTAAATTGAAGAAAATGTGTGTAATATAAAAGAAAAGAAACGAATATTTGTTTTGTTTCTTTTCTTTAAAAAATAATGGCTTACCGTTTCCTTTGAATAATTGCAACGTAACAGTCCCGGATACAGATTCTTGAGAAAGTTCCAGACATTTTCGTGTGTACTCTCCTTCAGGCGAAAACCAAAATCCATTATAAACAAAGTCGGCCATTTTGTCTTGTAGATATTTTTTTAGTCTACAATAAAGAAATAAAAGATGACTATAGAAATAATAAAATAATATATAAGCCAAAGTATTCATAATCTTTCATTACCTTAGTACTTCCTTATCAAGTGCGTAAGCTTCTAAGTCAAGATGTGCAACATGTAAGATAGTGCCGGCTGGTGTTTCATACAGGCCCCTGGACTAAAAATCAAATTAAATTAATAAAAAAGTGAAAAAAAATGAAGTTAAAATTCTTATATTATAATCATAATTTGTTTTTTTAGAGGCCAGCCGTGGCGTAGGGGCACAAAGTGTGACTGTAAAACCGACTGGTAGTGGATTCGATCCCCACTCTAGGAGATGAAATATTTACTTAAATTTATATTTATATTTCTTCGCTCTGATATCGAGGCATAGCGCGGCGTTGAGTTCTGCCACTCAATATGCCTCCAGAATTCGGCAGAAAGTAGGGAACGGAGTGTTTTTACACTAGGTTCCCTCTGCCTACTCTGCTGTGTGCGGGATACAGCGTGAAGCTGATTGTTTTTTTATAATAATTAGCTTACTTTCAGTCCTAGGAATCGATTTTCCACAATATCTATGCGACCAATTCCATGTAGTCCACCTAATTTGTTTAGTGTCTCCACTATAGCCAATGGATCAGTGAGAATTAGAGCTTTTTCCTGTCCACTCGGAATTTTGACAGAAATCGGTAAACCTAAAAATAAATATTCAAGTATTATCATCTCTATATATAATAAGACAGTAAAAATATTTTGTCTGTACATTTAGTAATTTTGACTGAAATGGATAGAGGGACACTTAAAAAGACTAATAGAAAGCAAAAAGATTTTTTTTGAATTTCTTGTCTGTCTGTCTGTCTGTCTGTCTGTCTGTCTGTCTGTCTGTCTGTCTGTCGACATATTGTTGTCCGCATTTTTCTCTGAAACTACTGAACCGATTTACTTGGAAATTTCACCAATTGCTTTGTTTTAACTCAATTAAGGTTCTAAAGTTTGGTTCATCAAAATCGGTTCATTAAAAAAAAAGTTATCGTCATTTGAATGAACTCAAGGCATTAGGTTGCCAGCGAATGTTATATAGAAATCGCGCTGGTATGACCCTGGCTAAAGAATGACATTCGAAACGTCTTGATTATATGACTGTTGATAAAAATATATATTTTTGAAGCACTATTATACAATATTTTATACAATAAAGTAAACAAGGCCAGTCGTGGCGCAGCGGCAAGAAGTGTGACTGTAAAACCAACTGGTTGTGGGTTCGATCCCCACTCGAGGAGATGAAATATTAACTTAAATTTATATTTCCATTTCTTCGTTCTGGTGGCGAGGTTAAGCGCGGCGTTGAGTTCTGCCACTCAACAAGCAATGCCTCCAGAATTCGGCAGAAAGTGGGGAACGGAGTGTCTTAACACTAGGTTCCCTCTGCCTACCCTGCTATGTGCGGGATACAGCGTGAAGCTGATTTATTTATTTTAAGTAAACAAAATTGAATTGTTAGTAGAGATTACCTTCATAAATCATAACAGTAAAGTTTAAATCGTAATTAATTCAACACAGAGATAAAGAACGATTTGATCTTCAAAGAAATATCAAGTAAATACATAGATTTTTTGGTTCGTTCGTTCGTTTGAAATAACTCTATAAAAATGCCTAAAAACATCCTTTCTACGTGTACTCTGTAATAACTACATATTTACCAATTATTCATTTATCTAATAATATGCAAACAGGAGTTAATATGCAAACATTACAGTTATTTTAGAACACTAGGTTCCCTCTGCCTACCCTGCCGTGTGCCGGGATACAGCGTGAAGCTGATTTATTTATTTATTTTATTTTATTATAGTTGTCAATCAATTCTGCTGAAATCAATAATCATGTATTTTAAGCGGGCGAAGCCGTGGGCGGGCCGCTAGTAATCAATAAATTCTAAGTTCCAAATAGGCATTTCATAATATATACATGGGACTAATATTTTTGTTTTTCTTTTTTATTTAAAAGTCCCTAAATAAATTAGATAAATATATACTGCTGACCTTTTTCAAAGGAAATATCAATTGTACAAGAATAGTCGTCGCTTTGTTGGAGGTCTCGCGTCATTTTATATATTCCTCCAGGAGGAATTGCAGCGGGATCCTCTAGTACTCCAGATTCATAGCTGTTCGTAGAATAGAAATTTAAATAAGACTGTTGATAATCTATCTTTTGGTCGAGGCTAGTCTTGGCGCAGCAGTACAACTGTGCGACTGTAAACGCAACAAGTTTTGAGTTCGATTTTTACTCGAGGAAATATTTTCTCGCTCTGCTAACGAGGTAAAGCGCGGCGTTGAGTTCAGCCAAAGCGGAAAGTGAAGAACGGTAGTGTTTTAATGGGAATGGGAATCTTAGCACAAAAATCTCAAGTTCACTCTGCGTACTCTTTTGTGTACATCTAAAAATATTTCTAGCTTTATAAAAATATTTTCAGTAAAAAAAGGTTTATGTAGATAGGTACATGTGGTGTGAATTATGATGATTTTTTAAATGATTTACCTTATATGCATTATGTTCTCATCGGTAGACCATGGGGCCTTAGGCGTGGCTGTAACTGGTATATTTTCTTCTTTAGCGTACTTGATGAGATCGATCCGTCCTTGGAATCTGTTGAAAAATTCAGGTAGACGCCATGGTGCTATTATCTGTTAAAGAAAAATACTTTGAAAATTATATACTGTACGATTTTTAGAAAAAAATAGATAGAAATATTGACTGCGCTACCTTTCCTTCTGGCCAAAGCGAGTAAACACTAAGTTCAAATCGCACTTGATCGTTTCCTTTGCCAGTGGCACCGTGCGAAATGTATCTGAAACGGGAATTTACAATCAAATAAAATATCTACAACAACACGAACACCATATTTAACACTAAATTTCTAAAAATCTCCCTACAAAGATGCTAACAACATAAATAAGTTGTAACAAGCGTATAAAAATTTCGACGTAGCTTGAAGACAACGTATGCCTCAGTGGTCAGAGCACCTGGTCGGTTTCCAGGAGGCACAGGTTCGAGTCCCGGTACGTTAAAATTTTTATAATTTCGCTCAAAAGTACTAGTAAAAAAAAACTTCAACTAAATTTAGAAATGATGGGGCCATTCGCTTAGTTCAAAAATGCAATCCTGTGTATGAAAGTGTGTAGGTATATCTATTCATACATTTTACAGTGCCATTCTGATGTCCAACCAGTCCAATACAGTGGGCGTATGGATATAACTATCTACTTATAAGTAGATAGTTATATCCATAAACTAAACTAGTTTTTTTATTTAATCAAAAAACTGTTAATATAATATCTTACAAGTAAGAAATTTGCAATCATACAGTGGATAGTTGTATATGAAAAATATATTACTTAGCTCCAAGTTTCTTAGCGGCGTTTACGAGTCCAACGGAAATACAAGGTCGCGCTAAAGAAGTGCCCAAATAATATCTGCTCTCGTAAATTAAACCCATTTGAATACCCGGCAGCATATAATTGGTAACAAACTCCTTTCGCAAGTCTTCTACTATTACCTAAAGAAAAAATAATAAAAAAAAACAGTTTCATGCAGTATCCCGCACACAGCAGGGTAGGCAGAGGGAACATAGTGTTAAGACACTCCGTTCCCCACTTTCTGCCGAATTCTGGAGGCATTGCGTGTTGAGTGGCAGAACTCAACGCCGCGCTTTGCCTCGACACCAGAGCGAAGAAAATGGAAATATAAATGTAAACAAATATGTCACTTCCTCGAGTGGGGATCGAACCCACAACCAGTCGATTTTACAGTCACACTTTGTGCCTCTGCGTCACGTCCGGCCTCAAAAATTAGATAAAGAAAAAAATTATAAAATTTTAGTTAGATTAAGAAATGCTTACATCTTTTGCTCCAATGATTTTTGCTTTCTGTTTGGCTTTTGTGAAATCTTCATTTTGTCCTATATCGGCTATATAGCACACGACATCGTAATTCTTTTGGATTAACCTATGAAAAAGGTATTAAATAAAAAATAAAAGGCTTTGTTAACCGACTTCTTTAAGAAGAGGTTATCATTCAAACATTTTTTTATTATGTTTTTTACCTCAGAACTTTTAACTGGGTGAGCCGATTTTGATGATATTTTTTATTTGAAAGCTGGTGCTTTCTGTGTTCCCATTTTGATTTGGTCTATTTCTGACAATGCTATCAGTGAGAAAATTACATAAATCTTAAATTTGAATTTAGTAAGTATGTGCACGACAAATGAACGAATAACTCAATATCACGCCAACCGATTTTGATTTCTTTTTTACTGGAAATGAAACGCTTCAAAAGTAATTTGATGAGAGTTTGCTTAGGTTCTGATCATAAGATCCGGTTGAAATCGGTTTTTTTGTTAAAAAATTATACCTAAATATTTAATCTATGCTTTAAAAAAATGGTTTTAGATAAATATTAGTAATGCAATTACACCCTTTAACTATTAAGGGACACGTTAAAAATATTATATGCATGAAATGAAAGGAACTACACGACAATTTTTTTTTTTCATGAAATCTTTATTTAATAATTACACGGCAAAAACCATTCTTGCGGATTATGATCTACGCATATTATTATCATACAAATCGGGGCAAAATAAATATTAAAAATAGGTACTTATACATTATTATAAGAATATTTTTACCATTTCAAAATGCAACTGGTATCTAAGCCGCCGGAGTAAGCCAAAATTATAAGATCCTTTCCCATCTTTTCGGTCAGCACTTGTTCGTTAAACAAACCTCATAAAACTGTAGCTGAACTTTGTTGATTCACTTATTTGTACTATTATAGATAGCCTTTGGGGTCACAAAACAGGAGATAATATTTAAATATAATGAGCAACGACTGCAGTTGTTTTAGAGAAAATAGTAAGATTTATTAGAGGCCGTCGTGGTCCAGGGGCACAAGGGTACGACTGTAACGCGTCGGGTGTGGGTTCGATCCCCACTCGAGGAAATGAAATATTTAATTTTATATTTCCATTTCACTCTGGTGTCGACGCAGAGCGGCGTTGAGTTGCGCCACTCAACACGCAATACCTCCTAAATTCGGCGGAAAGTGGGAAACAGAGTGTCTTAACACTAGGTTAGGTTAGATAGAATTGAAATAAAACAAAAATTAGACGATTAAATATTTAATTAATGAATAACAGTTGAATACTGACAATCGAATAGGTATTACTTAGATAACATAAAATGCAAACGTTACTATATAATTGCACAAATTGGGCATTCATAAATTAAATCTATGACGACAATAATCGATATTGAACCTAACAATAATAATCGATTTATTCTTTGCCTAATAAACATATCATTTGTGATATGTTAAAACTTATTTTTCCAATAATAGTAATGACAATATCTTACATACAAACAAGTCCCTATTATCACTAAGATACCTTTTTGGCTTATTTTTAGGGAAACTCTGAAAATAAATTAAATGAAACAATTTATAATTAAAGTATATATAGATTAGTTTTATTATTAAAATGGTTGGTGGTCACACGACAATGACGTCACCACCACACGGGCACGTGATGTCTTGTTATCGGAATGTTTATATGATAATTAAACTGACTCTTACATATAAATAAATGAATTATATCACTTTCTACAACATCGATAGCTATTGTTACTACATCACATTTATTAATATCTGCAAGTATTTGAATTTGAGACAAATTTAAATCTGTTCTTATTCTATAATTTAGCCCATTTTTCCTTTAAAATAAATGTAACAAACCACTTCTTGTTACCCCTAAATTGTATTAAATATAAAAATCAATTGTACTTATATTAGAAACAACGAGGGTACATAACAGTAATAGTGCCTTTAAAT
The DNA here is from genome assembly GCA_021202915.1 of Heliconius himera. Classification (NCBI taxonomy): domain Eukaryota; kingdom Metazoa; phylum Arthropoda; class Insecta; order Lepidoptera; family Nymphalidae; genus Heliconius; species Heliconius himera. The sequence continues at coordinate 633,759 of JAJHJA010000040.1, forward strand.
TTTATGTGAATAAAATAAATAACTGTCAATTAAAATTAGTAAGAGATTTTGTAAAGCATGAAATTTATCTTAAATTAAAACTAAAATTAACATCAACAATTACAATGAGAAGTTGCTAAAAACTTCTAATAATTAACAATAAAAATACTCTGATTTAAAGTAACGCAAATAACAATGTATTGTTATAAAAAGAGAAATAATATAAATAGAAGCAGAAATAATATACAAAAAAATAAAATAAAACCAAAGTTAAAAAAATAATACATAGGCTATTTGTAGTGGCTGAAAAATCCAAATAACTTTACAAAATAATAAAATTAAATATTCCATATTACGATTATTTCTTAATATAACAAAACATTGCAAACAATATCACAAAAACAGTAGATATATTCTACTATAAAAAATATATACATTTCTTGAAATTATTCAAGTATTACAATAAAATTAATACACCCAAAGTAAAATTAAAATTTAAGATAGAACCTCATTCCAAAATAAAGCTCAAGACAAATAGGTACTTTCTATTTTTTCTTTACATCTATGGCTAGATTTAACATTTAGACAAGAGATTATATAGGGGAACTGTCAAATAAAACGAAATTGAACTAAATTATATATAAATATTAAAATTCAAGCAACAATCAATGTTGGGTAAAGTCTAACAATGTAACAATGAGAATGTTTAAGCGGTAAGAGAGCTGAGGTCCGAGAGGAAGTTGTCCGGAGTCAAGATGTGAGAAGAGCCGATGATCACCTCCCAGTTCTTGAGTGCAGCAGTCACTTCGTAAGCGCAACGTATTTCGGAGAAGCACACACCTGTAATACATTATTACTAATTATTAAATCATTAAACAAAAATGGTGTCTTTTTTTCTGATAAGCCCTTCTATATTCTAAATTCTTTAATTTAGTACTTTAAACACTATATATATACTTGAGGCCAGCGGCGCAGCGGCACGAGGTGTGACTGTAAAACCGACTGGTTGTGGGTTCGATCCCCACTCGAGGAGATGAAATATTTACTTAAATTTATATTTCCATTTCTTCGCTCTGGTGCCGAGGTTAAGCGCGGCGTTGAGTTCTGCCCCTCAACACGTAATGCCTCCAGAATTTGGCAGAGAGTGAGGAACGGAGTGTCTTAACACTAGGTTTCCTCTGCCTACCCTGTTGTATGCACTGCGTGAAGCTGATTTATTTTTATTTTATTTATATATACTTTTGACGTTAGAAATATTCTAAGAGCTCACCTCCTACGATGAAAACAAGCAAACGCGGCACATTCTTAACAGTTTGTTGCGCCTTATCTTTATGCCAGTGACCGTAGCGAACGCTGGAAATTGAAGCATATTGACATAACTTAATAGAATCTGTTATGGGGCAAAGTATTTATATCATTTCGTAGCTCCGATAAAAGAAAAGCGCGACTAGAACTCCACCAATCAATACACAATGTCTCAAAAATTGAGCGGAAAATAGGGATGTCTTAACATAAGGTTCCTCCCGTCTACCCTCCTATACAGCATGAAGTAAAAAGCAATCATCGATAATGTAAATGAGTAAAAAAATGCATGGGTTTAAATTTCACATTCACTGGAGTATAACATTCAGAACTAAAGCAGGCTTCTGATTAGATGGTGTATAGGTAGCTGTTACAAAAATCTCTAAAATAAGTGAATATTTGGGCGATTTTAGGGATAATTAAGTTACTTCTCTTTTAGTAGGTTAGTATAAATATATGTAGAATTCTAAATTAAGCTGTGCAAACCGGACAATCTATTTATGGTGACCATACTAGAATTAACGTGGTCGATACAAAAAAAGATGAAAAATTCTGCTTATATGATTTTAATTATTTACAGTAGTTCTTCGTTTATGAAATTTTAGCAAATAGTATGGACTGTGGTACACAAAACGCGGCATTGAGTGCGACACTCAACACGCAACGTTTTGGGAAATTAAATGGAAAGTGGGTAATGGAATGTCTTAACACTAGGTTTCTTCTGCCTTCCCCCATGTGGTGGACAAAAGCATGATGCTGTTTTTATTGTAAAAAACTAGTATATAAAATTACCTCGTGGGTGCCTGATATCCAGAGGACTGGGCGCGGCCGGCGAGGAACGGGAAATGGCGTTGGTCCAACTTGTCTTCGATCGAGTCTTCAATGATGTCCTAAAAAAATAATTTAATAAACCTAATAATGTGGAACTCATACAATTTAATTTAAAAATGGTTTTTAAAATACGCTACAAATAAATTTTTTAACAACTGTTGTCTTATTAAATCGAAACTATTGTTAGATTCTTGTACATATTCTTTGACATAACTGTACTTTTCGTCCATGTGAACTATATGTCCAAATGTATAGACTACATAACTTTCCCTTTCACTTCTATTTGAACCCGCTTTTAGGATAAATTTAAAATGCTAGTTCCGGTGTCACAAGGCACAGGAACACAATGGTGCGACTATAAGCGCGTCAGGTTGTGGATTTGATTACCACTCGAGGAAAATGAAATATTTAATATTTTCATTACGTCACTCTAATGGGGACCGGAGTGTCTTAACACTAGGTTCCCTCTGCCTACCCTGCTGTGTGCGGTATACAGCGTGAAGCTGATTTATTTATTTATTTTATTTAATGGGGAATGGAATGTTTTAACAATTTTTTCCTTTTAAAAGTTTCCCCTGCCTGCCCTGCTATGAGTGGAATGCTATAATTTTTTTTTCTAAGTGTGGAATAACACTTTAAAATTATAAAATAAAATGGGTATCTTGTTCAAACTCATACCTTAATCACTGGCGTCCATCGCGACATCTGATAGGTCTGTTCAGTGATTCGCTCTTTACGTGGAACCTGGTATTGTTTCTTTCTGTTGCCCTGAAAAAGTAATACATTTGTATAAACTGATCATAACAAAAATAATTTATATAAAATATATATTTTTATTGGAAGTCTCTGAAGTCTGCAAATTTTACTTAGAAATAGTGTTGTAGTCATTAATTTCAAAACAAGAAATATGATTCTATATCTCAGATTTTAAAAAATTGTTCTCTAATATATAAATTTATATTTTTGCAGAAAATATAGATCATAAAGATTTTTTGCGTCGCTGCGTCACCAGCGACGCAAAAAATCTTTAGCAAGTCTAAGTAACCTGTCAATACCATTGTAAACAATACTGCAGGTGATTCAGAGGGAACGTGGGAGCCTAGTGTTAAGTATCTGTTCTCCACTTTCCGCCGGATACTGGAGGCATTACCTGGTCAATGGCTGTGGGTTCAATATAAAAATTATTTAATGATATTTGCGGGATGAATCATTTTAATTTTTCTGGTAAGGCAGGGTGTGGCGTTGAGTTTCGGCTAATACAAATATAACTATTGGATGTACCTATATGATACTTACATCCATAACAACATTAAGACCGAGATTGGCGAGGTTAAGCAGCGCTTGCTTATCGGAGGGTTCCAGCTGAGCGTGTGTCACCAGCTTGTTGAGGTTCTCCTCCGAGATGCCATTCTTGGACATGATGTATAGTGCGATGATGCGCATCTTGTCATAGTTCTTTACTGCCTGGAAAAAAAATCATAAAAAATAGTGTTTTTATCATCACCACTTTTACACACGTTTTAACTGCTCTATAAAAGCTTAATTAAAACGAAAGAAATTTTGTTAAAAATTAAAAAGTATTTTTTTTTCAAACAAAATAATTAATAAAATTATCGTTGTAAAATAAAACGCCATTTGTTAAGAATGACGTATACAGACACAAAACTATCAGGCGACAACATCCCACCCGTCTCATTGTAACTGATATCCCAAACACCTTTTAAAATATTATTTAATAAATAATGCCTTGGCTCGTGATGTGTTTAGTGGTTAGAACTCTTTATAGTTGTGATCGTGAAGTACCCAAAATCTTTTAGACATTCAGAGGAAACAGTGTTAAGAATTCCATATTATGCCATTAGAAGGTATCGCTTTAATAAGATATTTGCCATCAGAAGTTGTTCTTGTGTCAGTTATTTAGATAACTGTAGACTCGACAATATAACATCGTCATAACTCGAAGCTCGTCCGAAGATAAGCCAAGAGCGCGTCCTATCTTCCCCTCCACTATAACTGCGAACTAGTTATAATAAGAGGAAGAAAGAGTACGGGCCCCGCCCCGCCCTACACCGTGAGTTCCGACCAGACCGTGGCTTTACAGTCATCGTTGAACCCTCCGGGACGTTTGTGTGTGATCTTTCCGAAGGTACTTGTTACGCTTGTTTATATTAAGATTGTATTAGAATAGTGATTCGTGATGTTGATTGATTTGTGAGATCAATATAAGTCGTTGGAACGAACGCACTACCGCAAGGCGGCCGATATGTTAAATAAACGCACGGCACACACCCCACAGTCGTGTCTCGAACCGTAGGCGGACACTACTACATACACCAGAGTTCCAGGACATAAAATAGCACCACACACCCGTATGAAGGCGGACACTACTACATACACCGGAGCTGGGACATAAAATAGCACCACACACCTACTACTCGTATACCAAGTCATAGACGTGGTATATAATATATCAATGACCAACGCCATACAAGCATAGCTTACGTATCGCGAGCGTACTGCGAGACGGCATCAGCCACGACATAGTTAATGTCGCTATAACAGTTCGCATAAGCCCATCACGTCAGCCTTCGCGACGTCAAGCAACATTCAATATTATAATATGGATCAAAGATCCACAATATGTGTCGCTCCTACACATATATTGCCTTTATAAGAAATTCGATCCTAAAAGATCGTGCCATGATAGACTTCAAATTATCACATTATATTTATTATACATTTGGTACGAGTCTTTATGTGCATCACATTCATTTGTACCGTAGTACTTAAGAGTTCGACTCGACCGCTGCCTTCCGAGCATCACCACCTCCTATATATACGAAACGACGGTCGCGACACTCGGGACGACAATACACGAACTCGTCTCGATTAATATTTTATTCAAAATATATAGTTTGTATTATTCATAATTAACTATGTTATTTATGTGCATTGCCATGCATATTTTATTTTATTTATTTATTTATTTTTTTACCTATACTCAAGGTATATACTGTTACATCATTCACGAAATCGAGCCGTAGGTATTGGCGGTTAAGTTGAACGTTGTTTAGGTTTATTATAAAAAAATAGGAAATTGCGTAAAATAGAACAAGAGATATCGCTTTCTCCTTCTAGTATGCTTGATGAGAATGAAAAGTGGCAAATCGGCAATGTTTAGTAGTATTTTTGTAGTAGTAGGTGTTTATGTTGTTGGTATTTATTCATAACTGCGTCACACGTTATACAATATGAATAATAATCTTGAAGTGAAAATAATAATATTACGTGTAAATTGTTGAGGAATCTAGATAATTTTTTTAGGTGTGCGTTTGAAATAAAATATTTCATCTTGACTCTTGAATCGCGCAGTCGCTTCCATCCTGTATATATATATTTTTAATACATCAGTTTTCTTAACCAATTGAAAGCTAGTTTTAAAATTGAAATTATTTTTAAATGATTAATTTAATATTTCAAATAAATTATGAATTTTTAAAAATATTTTATAAAATAAAAACGTACTTGATCCAACAGTACCGGTACAATACTCCTCATGTGGTCTTTTATTTTTTCACCTTCAGCATCAGTGCCCATTGCAAGATCCTAAAAAAAAGAACAAAATATATGATAAATTTGGGCAGCATGACAGAAATCTATACGTACGAGTTTATCATGTAATAAATATCTAATGAAAATTAATCCATTGTTTTCCCTATCACCCTATCGATTTAGTTTAGATAGATGAGGTCTTTTCTCTATTCTATGTCCTGTAGCATATCGACTTGCAGAGCTGAACGCGCTTTGCCTCTTTGTCAAAGAGAAAAAATGAAAATATAAAATAATTAATTTCTGGGAGTACAAATAGAACCCACAACCGTCGCGTTTACAGGCACACCCGATACCACAGAGTTACGAGATCCGCTAAATGTTTGAATGATATAATATCTTTGGTAGATGTACCTGTTCAACTTTGCACAGCTTGTCGACATATCCCTGGTACGCCTTCATGCAGTCTTCGGCGAGGCGCAGATGGGTGGCATACTTGGACAGTTCCTTTTGATACTGTGGCATCTTCTTGATCATTTGCGATAGATCTCGCATGGATTGCTTGTCACCTGTATTTGTTCATACTAGTAGTTTAGATATTGATTATTATATATAAAGAAATATTTATAATTTAAGTAAATATTTCATTTCCTCAAGTGGAGATCGAACCCATACCAGTCGGTGTGACTGTCACACCTCGTACCGCTGCGCCACGACTGGCCTCAACATTTTATAATTATAATATTATCAATTTAATCAATTCAGAGCATCCGAAAATTTAAATCAGTAATAATTATATAACATATAATAAAAAAAACAAACATACCACCACCCATACGCTTAGAGTCAGTGAACTTCTTCAGGTTCTTAGTGACTGAAGTGGAAACTACGGCAATGTGCTGGTGACGTAGCTCCAGCCAAAGCTCGTCGTTTTCATCAAGCAGTACTTCTTTCATGTTGCCTTGTTGTGCATCATATCTATTATTAATAATATAATACATATTTATTTTATAATTAATGTTCGTTTTTCAGGTAAATATAAAGGAAAATTTACTGATGAATTGTTTTCCTTCTGCTTATTTAGAGACATAAAGAGGACTTATCAAAATAGCTTTTTTTATTTATTAATGAGTAAATTTTATGTGGTTATAATTCAATCATCTATTACTCGTAAAATTAATCCTTATTTAACATTAAATTAGCCTTATATTATCTATTTAATATTTTTTTTTAAATATAATATAACAAATTCATCTACAATAAGTAAATCTAATTAACAATAAGTTTTCCTTTATCCACAGGCGTCGAAACATACCTATAAACGTCATTTTCAATAGGCAGCAGGTCATAGGCCATAGCCTGTAGAGTGAGCTCGTGGAGCAACGGCGATACGCAATCGAACCCGCGGTCCAGGACCAGCAGCTGGGAACGTGCCTTTTCTGGACCCTCACCCATTGTCGGTTCGTCTGCCTGGTGGGTATAAGAGAATAAGATATTATTTTTTTTATAAACATTTTGTCAAGAAAGTGTGGCGTTGAGTTTCGCCACACAACACGCATTATGTCGAAAATTCAGAGGAAAGTAGGAAACGGATTGTCTTACTCTCCTGTCTGGCTACGCTACTATTTTCGGGATACAGCGTGAAACTAAAGCTGTGGCTATCCCGATGTTAGGGGTTTCTGAACTTTTGTAAATTGTTCACTCGGGAATATAGTAATAAAAAAAACTTCAGTGCAGCCACGACACGTCGGCCGTACTATAACATAGAAGATATTATTATATGTGGAGCAATCGATACACAACTCTTAGTTATATCCAATTGACAATGGCACCCACACAGTCAGTCACAGATAAAAATTAATGGTACTTTTAATAATCACATACTTAATTAATTAAAACTTTATGAAAATCCAACAGTTATTTATACTTGCCCTTCGTTTTTTCATATTTAGATTTATATTTATAAAACTGTTAATAAATAAATTATTTTTTATTTTTTAAGCTCTGGTCACACTGTATTTTTCGCAGAACAAGGTACTCAGAGGGAACCTAGTATTAAGACACTTTCGCTTCCGCCGATTTCTGGATGCCTTTGTCTTGATGCCAGAGTGCAGAATTGCAATATTAAGTATTTAATTTCATCACACGCTTGTGTCTCTACACCACAAATGGCCCATAAAACGTATCTATAATATAATATTTAGTTAACATATAATTATTTTAAATATCAAACCTTGTAAGCATCAAGCTTCTGCTGGATGAGCTGTGCAAGCTCTACATTGCGCTCCCAATCACTGTAATAATATAAAAAGTAAATATTATATACAACAAACTACATTAAAAAAAAAAACACAATTAAAGCTTGTAATAAAATAAAACATTTTACTAATTCAAGTTTTACACATATTTACGTAATTTTTTTGTCTATTATAAGTAGGAGTGTGCACAACAGCTCACTTTTGTGAACGAGAACAAACGATATGTTCAGTTTAAAGAACATGTTCAGTTTTACGTTCAGTTCTCTTTATATGTTCAGTATTGCGGGCGTCGTGGCGCAGGGGAGGGGGGCTACAAGCGTGTACAAAATATCATTAGAATACAAAAGTATATTTCGCCGGCAAATATGTGGCTGTGATAGCTTGAGTGGTAAGTCGGTCGAGTCCTTAACTAGAAGACCTTAGTTCGAGTCCGGATGTTATCAGTCTATATTTTAGTTTTTTTTTTATATATATAATTTATATCTAAATATAAATTTCAAAAGACAATTAAAAAAGGTCGATCGTCTATTATCCGCGTACTATTTATTAAAAGTAAAGAAGGTCAATTAAGGCGTTCATAATAATAATATAAAATCTTTATTTCTAGAATAAAACTCCAATTAAAGTTAAATTACAATTAACAATTAATATAGACTACCAATAAAATGGACACACATATACATAGCTGTGGATCCCCATTCGAGGGAATGAATTGTTATTAATTAATATTTTTATTTTATACCCAATGTCTTAAAAAATTTGGAGTGTCTTAACACTAGGTTCCCTCTGCCTACCCTGCTGTACGTGGGTTAGAGCGTGAAGCTTATTATTATCAACATATACACAGAGGTAATTTAATGTTCCGCAATATTGAAATACTTCCACATTTGCCCTCTTCGTGGCATTTTTAAGAAAAGAAATATAAATCTAAACTTATTAAATCTAAAATAAGATTACACTAACATAAAACTAACACTTTTTTACACTTACGTAGTTAAATATAAGCAAATAAAAGCAAAAGAAAGCGAAAAAAAAGAACAAAAACTTCTAGCGTCCTTCTAATTAATACATACAATACGTCATTAACCATTAAAAGTGAAATCCATAATAACACTTAAATTATTTTTTTCTCAAATACTCAAATACTAATAAGAAAAAATAAATAAATTAGCTTCACGCTGTATCCAGCACACAGCAGGGTAGGCAGAGGGAACCTAGTGTTAAGACACTCCGTTCCCCACTTTCTGTCGAATTCTGGAGGCATTGCGTGTTGAGTGGCAGAACTCAACGCCGCGCTTAACCTCGACACCAGAGCGAAGAAATGGAAATATAAATTTAAGTAAATATTTAATCTCCTCGAGTGAGGATCGAACCCACAACCAGTCGGTTTTGCAGTCACACATGGTGCCGCTGCGCCACGACCGGCCTCTATCCTAATAAGAATTTTGAAATTATCATAAAAAAATCTAACGTTTAAGTGTAATAAATGTAAGTACTCATTACTATTATAGTTCTTATCAAATGGTATTAGAGCATAATTTAGAATGTGAAAAATATTCACCAATTACGACTTACTATCCTCGCTACCAAAGGCTTCCAATTTTCAAATTCGAGATTAAGAGTGCGTGTGAGCGAGATGTCGCTATACCTCTCTCTTGTGACGCGAATGATCGCAGTCGGACGGAGCGATCGTTTAAAGAGTCAATGAAAATGAACGCGACAAAAAATGAACGCAAAGTTGTTCTGAAATTGAACGGATCAAATATTCTTTTTAGAGATCGGTTCTTTTGTTCAGTTATATAATAAAACGAACACCTCTAATTATAAGTACGTTTTAACTGACTTAAACAGTTAAAAACACAATTCAGATTCGATTCGATTCAGACACAATTCGATTCAAGCAATAGTGTAGTAGTAGTTCAAGCGGGAGAAGCCGCGAGCTGGTCGTTAGTTCATAAAATATACTGACCTGCGATAACGAACCGACGGATATTCGCCAAGTGTAGCGCAAAGAGTGGCAATTTGTTCCGCAATACGCTCCATATTGGCGTTGCGGGTCTGCGTCAGCGCCGGGTTGTACATACACTGGAACGTGTCGGGAGAGTCCAGGGAAAATACCTTGAAATATCAAAATACATTAAAGTATATATTTTGTACATTTTAGTGCTTATTTCTATTTTTAAAATGCTGTTAAAATATTGAGTAATATAAGCTCTCGTTATATAACAAAGTTCCATAATCACAGAATTTTTTTTATGTATTTTTTATTATGGTAATGAGATTTTAATGCAATTTTTTTTGTATATGAGTAATAGTCTAATAGTAGTTTAATTAATTACGTGGTGTCTGTCAATCAAAGCGATAAAGAAAAGTAAATAATTAAAAGAGTCGTCAGTATTTAAAAAAAATACGTTATACCTGGCTCTCATATGGCAAGAAAGCGATGTTGACTTCCTTCAATGTTTTGATCTTTCTACCCGCTGAAGACTTGCACAACTCATTGAACAATTCTTCAGGGCATACTTTATATAGCAGCGTGAACAAAAATTATTTATTCAACAAATAGTTCAAAATAAATTTTGTAGTCCTTTTCAAAGATATAAAACCGACATTGTGTGGGACTGTAGAAAGGGAAATAAATTATTTAACATTTCCATTTTCTCGCTCTAGTCATAAGGCATAGCGCGGCGTTGAGTTCCGTCACTCAATAAGCAATGTCTCAAAAAAATTGCAGTAAGTATGGATCGGAGTGCCTCAAAACTATATATATGGACTGTCCTATAATAATAGAAAATGAACAATATTATGAACGAACCTGTTGTTCATATGGTATAAAAGCTATGTTGATTTCCTTTAATGTTTTTATGTATTTAGCTACTTTACTACGTGACAATTCATCAAAGAGTGCATCAGGACATGCTGCAAATAAAAATTACAATGCAAATAAAAAACAAACAATCTAGCATTTTAAAACAAAAAAATATTCTTTATAATAATTTGTAAATAGCTAACTATAAAATAAAATATTTATAGTAAAATAATACCTACTAAAGGTATGTTGTGCGAAACATTTCTAATATGATAATATTTATGTTTTTACACAAATTTTGTTTATCTAATCCCAAAAAGAGGGCAGGGCTTACAGGTAAATTAAAAAGAAAAATATATATGGAAAATAAAAAATAAAAAAAACAATTATGATCTAATGTCATACAATACTATTTTCTTAAACATTATTGCATTATATGATTATATATTTTTTATTCAATTCTAAAATAAAGTTAGCATACAATAAATGACTCTTACCTTCAGTGAAGAAAACATGTGCAGCTTTATACATGATACGATTTCCGACAGAGAAGTCATTGATTAAAGCATGAACAGACTTCTCTGTCGGAGTGATGAGGTATATACCATCCATGGTGTACAGTGGCTCCCTCTTCTTGTGAATGTCTTCCACCACTAGTAGAATAAATATTTTATGGTAACTTATTAATAAATACATAACAATAATTGTTTTAATGTAACCCACTGCTGGACCTCGCTAACCACACATCTAAATAAACGAGGTAATTGCTGAAGTTACCTCAGCCACTTAGAATGTATCATACACAATTTATTTTTTTAAGATAAGCGCGGCGTTGAGTTCTGCCACTCAACACGCAATGCCTCCAGAATTCGGCAGAAAGTGGGGAACTGAGTGTCACACTAGGTTCCCTCTGCCTACCCTGCTATGTACGGCACAGTATGAAGCTAATTTAATTTTTTTTTTCTGAAGTTTTTATGATAAAATTTTAATTGTTTCTTTATTTCAGAAATTATTTTCATAGTGCTATACTTTCCTACCCTACATACTAAATTTGAATTTTCTTTATTAAATAGCATTGTCTAATTAATGCACTCAGTTATTTTCCAGAAAAAAAACAAGGTAAAAACAAGTTGTATAAGATTTCAATATAGTTAAGATAAGGTATCATATTAAAGCAAACATATTAGAATAATCAGAATTAGAAATTAATGCTATTGAGAACTTTGAGCGTCACTTCACAAAGATTATTTATCAACAGATGTAGGTGGAAAGCTTAGTCACAATAAACATTTAATTATGTTTTATAGTTTCATGATAGATGATGTCACTAAAATATTAAGAACTTTTTTTTTTATACATCAGATTAACACAGAGTACACAATTTACATAAAGATTTTGTATAGTTTGGCTATAATATAACAACAACAAGTTTAAAATGAAATATAAAACGGTATCTTATTTTGGTTGTAAAAAAAAGTATAAAAGGCTTATTGGTTATATAACTATACGTAACTAATAATAATATTTATTTGTTGGTACAAACTTGCTAAGTAAATACAATTAATATGTTGTGTTCATGTTTAGGTCATTTAACTAATGGGGGTTAAAGGGATGTTTAGTTTATAGGAACTCCAAGCACCATGACTAATTATGAAAATAGACCTTGTTAAATTATCAATAATTTCATGTACAAATTTAGAATGCATTTGTGTGAATTTTAATTGGAATAAATTTAAATGTAAGAGTTGTTTGCATAAACTTGGCAATGTAACTGAATTTATTACTTTTTATTTCCTAACATATTTAATTGTTAGTTTTAAACTTACAAGTAATTCCTTCTGCTGAGATATCATGCATTTTGCAGCATGCAGAAACCATGCGCATTGAGAGCTGATCCACTATAAGAATGCGCCATTCTATACGCTGAGACTCCTTGCCTTTGGGTCCGCGGTAGCGGATCACCTCATTCATAATCTCTATAAATAAATATGACATTTTATGAATATGATAATTTAGTTATGTGACAATTTTTATAGTTGTTATTTACCAGGCGAAGTATTAACTACAGTATTGACCTAGTTATAATGTGCTTTTACACGATCAGAATCAGTGAGCTACAGTATAATCATTTTTGTCATAAGTGTAAAATGAATCATTTTGCATAAAAAATATATTTTGATATATGAATTTTCTTTAAGTTCATATAAAACAACATTTCTCCTATAGGGGGAGGTTGGGCGGAGCCGTATGACGTACATTCATCCCCAGCCCCCACCCCTACTATGAAGTGTCATAAGAAAAATCAATAACTAACACTTAGGTCCATTATGTAGGTCTTTCGATTAAACAAAGGATATATAAACAATATTCAATGTATCATAATTTATGGACCCTTATTTTTCTCAAATTGATGAATTTGTCTAAAATGGTCTTATATGAAATATTGTTTACATCATAAAATATGAAATACGAAGATACATTAGTTTAACAATTCACATAGTAAATAAACGAACATGAAACGAAATTTAGCTTAATGTTGTGTAAATCGCATGAAATATACATATTTTTTTACAAAATTAGTCATCGATAAAACATAGTTGGCTATGTTAACAAGGCTGTTGTTGGTCCGTTTGCTTAAATATACGGAAATTTATCTCAAAATATAAAATTGGTATAAATTTATAGATGTTTAAAAAGATATTAAATGCGACTACAAAATTAATATGTATAAAAATTAATTATTTAACTTACTTTGCCCGACAAGTGCTTTAAGAGCCATCTTGCACCACAGACTAATAATTTTATCCGATGTTTGACAATATAGGAGTCGCAAGCTGTCAAATGTCAAATTTTGTTTTTTTTTTTAATTGGCTTCCGATTTACGCAAGTACTACAATAATACTACCAATATCTTAAGATGATAATAGTTAATATAAGCATTATAAATTATATTATTTATATAAGCAATAATGTGATGCACAATTATTTCCAAAAACACTAATTTGTAGAAATATTTTTACACACCTATAAGAAAAAGTACATTGCACAAATTTGCGCGCGCATTGAGAACGAAACGTCAATATTGGGTCAATACTGATAGAAAGAGATGCAAAGGAAGCCTATTTCGTTCAGATATCACTGGAGTTTACAAATGTTTGAGCAAAATAGAACCGATGAACTGATTCCACGATTTAGTTCTTTACATACCTCTGTCGTTGGTGGATGTAACGCAGGGTATTTTTTTATTGTAATCACGTGTACGTAAATTGTGCGGTATTTATTAAAATTGTCTCTTATGGTAATTTAAAAAATTACAGAAATAATTGTAACTTTCTATTCATACACTTACCTTATGATATTATTACAAAATAGAAAGACTAATTAAATTGGACATAAATGATATTTAAAAATAGTAATAATATTTTATATATTAGATATTATATTAATAAAATTGAAATAGTTATTTAAAAAATAGAGTGCATAATCCCTAAGTAGTTATTTTTTTATGTCATATATAATTAACAGTACCTGTTATTTATATAAATAAAAATATTTTAAAATCTCGGTAATTGGTATCAAAACACTTATTTTCATAGAACAACATAGTTGTCTTTTTATCGGCAGCTGGTGAAAGTGAGGTGCGGCGCCAAAGTATGACTATTCCACCAGTTGATTAGTTGCACTGGCAGCAAGTGACGCGTGTTGTAGTGACTGTAGCGAAACGAAATGTAGTGATGAATTAGTGATGTACCAGTTTTGTCAGTGTTTGTTTTCACACAGTGACTAAGTGTTCAAGATGAATGGTGAAAAACCTATTGTGATCCCTTACCCTTGTCGAGCTGAAGGGTGGCTGGATAGATGTGGTAAGTTGGTATTTATTATGAATTTAATATTTAGTTTTAAATACTTTGATTATCAATAAAAAAAATGTTGTTTTATTAAATTAATAAATTGAATATTATTGAAATTTTATAATCTGTAAAAAAAATAATAAATATATAACCGTGTATGTAGAATATAAATAATAAATACAATTAGCTAGATTTATTAATTACATATTTATAAGTTACACCACAAGATTATGCATAATAAAATTATACAATAAAATTATGCAGATAGACAATCAGGTATAACATTTGATTGTTATTTTAATCATTCAATAACATTCTATACTGCGAACGTGCCAAAGTGCATAACTAAAGAAAATAACTAAGGTCATTGAGATTAAAATATTTTGTGGACGTGCGCATTTCGATTGACATAAAAAATTATAAGTGAAATGTAATGTTAATTTGTTACTGATTTATATGTACACGCTTTGGTTTTTATTTAAAACTTTGATTATGGAATAGATTATAAATTGTTTGTAGAACAGATTAGTAGTAAACTTTACAATCTGATTATGGATCGTAATCTATATTTTCATTTTCTTCGAGTAAATTTACTCACAGACAAACCTAAAGGTATTCTTCATATAAGGCACTATCGATAATAAGTCTCAGGCATGTCTTAAGATTTTTCATAAATGTTCATAAATTTTTGTAATATGTGAAAGTACATAAATTGTTTATTACATCGCTATTCTAAGCTACGGTTGAGGCTTAATTTGGTAAAGGAAACTTAGTGTCAATCTATTTTCGACTCTACAACTTTTTCTAGAGACATTATGACTTAATGTGAGTGTTTCCATCTCACTAGATTGAAAAAGGAACATAATTTAAATACAAAATATATTAATTTATGTGTATTTTTATATTTTTGTATGTATATTTTTATTCACAAATTTGACAGCAACTAAAAGTCGTATCTAGACGGTTCGGCGGAAAGTGGAGAATGAAGTGTCTAACCAATAGGTTCCCTCTGCCTACCCTGCTGTATGTGGGATAGGGCGTGAAGCTAATTTTGTTTAAATTATATTTTTAACTTCATGCTGTATCCCGCACATAACATAATGACAGAACGATCCTGGGAACATATTGTTAAGAGGCTCAGGCCCCCACTTCCCGTCGAATTTTTAAGGATTACGTGTTGAGCGGTGGCTTGTATTCCTGCACCAAGACGGCCTTAAATATGATATTTTTTTTAAATTGGGAATAGAACCGGCGATATATCGCTTGTCAGGATACTGTTCCACTGCTTGACGATGATTTCGATTAATTATTATGTGACTCTTTTTAAAAAATATAATATGAAATAATATTATAAATTAAATTATATTTGAATTCACAAATTTAGATTGTGACTTTTTTATATTCAAGTTTAAAATTAAGAAGTAACAATAAATTTAATAAAGCCCACTACGTAATATACGCAAAATATTAATAATCTATCTCCTACGTCAATCTTCGATTGTTCCATACATCTATCCAATCTCTAGATTGGAAACTAGAATTTAAATAGGGATTTACGTCTTCATAATGCACGAGAAATTGATATCATCAATTTAAATGTATTTTTTGTAAAAAAAAGTGTAATAAATTACAAATTAGCATTATCTATTTAAGGTCTTATAAAACAAAGTAACAAAATAAAAAGAAGAAAATAATAATTAAAGTAAAACAAATAAAGATAATATTTACTTATGACAACTGTTAATAAATTTCTTCTGTATACTTTGTCTCTAGTAGCAGGTTGTCGGTTTACGCCCTACATAGGGAGAAAACTGTATTATGGAGATTTCTACCGCGTTTCGGTTCATCAGCGTAGAGCTGACGCTGGTTACTTTCTAGTTTTTTCCTAGGCCTGGAATATTTCTCATATATAACTAATTTGAGAACTAAATATCACTCACAAGGCTTTGTAATTTTTAAAAATAAAAAAAAAATAAAATTTCAACATATTAAAACTATTCCAGTCAGGTCAGTCGTGGCGCAGAGGCATAAATGTGCGTCTGTAAACTCGACTAGATGTGGGTTCGATCCCCATTCAAGAGAATGAAATATTTATTTCAATACATATTTTCATTTCTACGCTCGGGTGTCGAGGCAAAGCGCGGCGTTGAGTTCCGCCACTCAACACGCAATGCCTCCAGAATTCGGAGGTAAATGGGGATCGGAGTGCCTTAACTCTAGGTTCCTTCTGCCTATCTTGCCGTGTGCGAGATATAAATATCCATATTACAAACAATGAAATTAAGATCGAAGAGATTCGTATAATAATTTTAGCTTTTATTATCTACTATTTTACATGTTTACTGGAACTGATAATTGAATTATTTAGTCCAATGAGTATCTAGCAATGGCTTGCCTATTCGAGCAGTTCGTTGTAGTGTGTTACATACCTATATTTTGCATTCTTGTTAAACGTAAATGTACCGCGATGTTATCCATATGGATGGTAAAAATGGAACTTTTTCCTCGCTTTTTCTCCCTAGTCGAGATTTGAGCTGCAGTACATGTCATCCGCCCTTGTTTATGTTTGAATTATGAATAATGATTTGAGGCCAGTCGTGGCGCAGGGGCACAAAGTGTGACTGTAAAACCGACTGGTTTAATCCCCACTCGAGGAGATGACATATTTACTTAAATTTATATTTCCATTTCTTCGCTCTGGTATGGCCACTCAACACGCAGTGCCTCCAGAATTCAGGCAGAAAGTGGGGAAAGGAGTGTCTTAACACTAGGTTTCCTCTGCCTACCGTGTGCGGGATACAGCGTGAGGCTGTTTTTTTTATGAATGATTTCAATGAGATGTTGAAGGAATATAGTATACAGATGTAGAATATATATAGATAGGTCATTTATTTTAAAATTCTTTCCTTAAAACTGGTATTGTATATAATTTTCAACACTTAAAAAACCTAACGATTCATATCCGACAAAAATTGACATAACCGGTGAAGAACAACATAGGCATGTAGATATTTAAACTCTACCACACCTAGCCACGCCTGCTATTCTAAACTTAAATAAGGTTTTCGAAATTTAACCGTCTTAAGGAGCAGTCGAGGCCAGTTGTGACGCAGAGGCACAAAGTGTGATACAGCACCACTGGTTGTGGATTCGATTCCTCGAGGAAATGAAATATTTATTTAAATTTATATTTCCATTTCTATGCTCTCGTGTCGCGGCTAAGCGCGGTGTATTGAGATCCACCACTCAACTCAACTCAGAATTCGGCGGAAAATGGGGAACGGAGTGTCTTAACACTAACCTCCCTCTGTCTACCCTGCTGTGTGCGTTTTTTTTAATTCTAATGTGTTATGGTATTGTATTCGATTTACTCGATTTACATACAACGCGCTCAGAAACGTTCAAGACTTTCATTGGGCTGATGTCATTCTTGTGTCAGGTGGAAGCTTAGTTTAGGTCGGTGAGCACGGCTGGACTTAAGAAGAAATCAAATAAGGAAAAGTGTTTAGTATTCTAAAAGCGTGCACTCGACTCGTAGTATCGTACACATCCGTATGATAATATTTGCGGACGCAAAGCTAAAAATACCTATAACCGACTTTAAAATGAATGTAGGTTGAATTTGGTATTTTAGTTATTTCTTTCATGGTTTGGTTTATTCATTATTTTATGTAAAAAAATTAATCAGCTTCACGCTGTATCCCGCACACAGCAGGGTAGGCAGAGGGAACCTAGTGTAGGACACTCCGTTCCCCACTTTCCGCCAAGTTCTGGAGGCATTGCGTGTTGAGCGGCAGAACTCAACGCCGCGCTTTGTCTCGACACCAGAGCGAAGAAATGGAAATATAAATTTAAGTAAATATTTCATCTCCTCGAGTGGGATCGAACCCACAACCAGTCGATTTTACAGTCACACTTTGTGCCGCTGCGTCACGAGTGGTCTCAATTATTAATATTTTATGTAAAATAAATGAAACGCATGCTGTACTAACATTCTCTGTCATGTAGGTGCTCGTACATGTGCACATGTTTATTGTGATGAATAACGAAGAAATAGTCCTAAGAGTAGTGACCTCCTAAGAGTGAGTGATAGACTCCGTTGGATGTGATAGTTTAATCAGAAAAAAATGCTCTCTCGATCTGTACCGATTATAATCCATTCATAGGACGTTATATTGTGATTTAAGCTGCCAATAAAAATTAAACCTTCAAAGAAACTTAAAAGAAAGTCCTAATATCCCTTTTAAATATTATCTGACCTTGTTAACTATAATAGGTCCTTAAAATAATGTAATATATACCGAATTAATTTTAAGTCGGTATCATTAAATATTCTACGCGGACTATTAATAGTGGACAATAAATCATCCCCTGATTTTCAACTTATATAGAACATAATATTATCAGGTATTAGAGACTCAAATGTAGCTTCGCTCGCTTTTAGTTATTTTTATATTATACTCAAAGAATAATATATTTATTTTAAATATATAGGCATGTTTCCAAATAAAAAGTGTCCTATGTTCTTTTTAATTCTTCTGAGAATATACCAAATACAAAGTTTCATTATAATAGATTGAGTACTTTAGTGTAAAATCTTAACAAATAAACTTACATTCACATTTATAATATTAATATAATTAGATCCTATCCAAAAATAAATATCAAAAACAGCTAACTCTTACGTGATCATACATTAAAAATATCGTATATTACAAAAATCAGCTTCACGCTGTATCCCGCACACAGCAGAGTAGGCAGAGGGAACCTAGTGTTAAGACACACCGTTCCCCATCGTATAGTACAGATTTTCTAATTAAGACATTTAAAAGTGGGGTAGGTGTAAAGAGAATAGTGAACTAATAAATGGGGGGTGGCTGTCCGGTTGTTATTGGACATTTGAGAGCTACTAATTATGTGCCACTTGGGGACAGCACAAAGAGGGTGTAAGCTATAAATCAAGATAACTACCTTGCGCTATTCCACGTTTCCGAAAAATATTTTCATTTTTTTTTAACCAAGTTGGTTTCCAAGAGGCGTGCTTTCAAATCCAGATAAGTTATTAGTAATGTATATAAGATTTCTACCTAAATTAGTATTTTTCTTTCATAAGCGTGGAGTAACGCTTTAAAAATATAAAAAAAATTATATTATTAATACAGCATTTTCTCTTGCCAAACGATAATTCTTAGAAATAATCCTTGGTTAGCAGAAATTTGTAAAAAATCTCCCAACAAAGATACTAACAACATATAAATTGATTTAAAAAAACGTATAAGAATTTCAACGTAGCTTGATGAGAACGTATGGCCTAGTGGTCATAGCGCTTGGACAGCAAAGAGGCGCGGGTACAAATCGCGCTATGTTAAATATTTAATACGTTTCCTAAATAAGTAATATCTTCATCTGTTGAACGTCGTAGTAACAAATAAACTTTTGTTTTACCAAGAAATATAAGCGAGCGCACTTGCATCATATATTATGTGGTACTAATGCCGTGTTGCAACTCCGAAGGGAAACCAAGTTGTGTAAATATCTTGGTATCATATAACCTATTATTTTTAATCGACTCCAAACCTTTATTGTGCATTTTTATTTATCTTCAAGAAATAATTTAAAAGTAATTTTAACTTTAAAAGCAGGAAGTTTAGTAAAATTGCTTAAATGTTGTTTGTTGGTTTTATTTAACCAATAAAATCTTATTTATATCAGCTTCACGCTGCGTTCCAGGCAGGCACAGGGAACCTAGTGTTCCCCACTTTCCGCCGAATTTATCGAGGCATTGCGAGTTTTGACTGGCGGAACACAGCGTTGGACTTTTTGCTTTGATGTCAGAGCGAAGAAATGAAAATGTTAATAAATATTAATTAATTAACTCGAGTGAGGATCGAACCCATAACCATCGCGTTACAGTCACATTCTTGTGCCCCTTCGCCACAACGGCCTCAAATCATCAAAAACCTTAAATTATTAATATATATTTATTATGTTCTACGTGGGATTTGAACGGGAACTATCCTTAAATATTTTATAACTGAACCACACTAGCGTATATTTTTGGGTATAATTTATTTCGATATATTCATATAATGCACTTAGTAATAGTATCTATATGCATATGTTAATAATAATAGTAACTTAACGAAATAGCATACCATTTGATATTTACCTTTACCTATGTTATAGTTTACCCAAGTGTAATTTCTTTGTGGGTATTATTGCACAATACTCTTGTGGATATGTTTAATAAGAAATATTATTTTGTTTAGAATAGAAAATTTATTTGTACAATATTTTTTGTTTGAGGCCAGTCGTGGCGCAGTTATCGTGGCAGAATGTGGGTTCGATTAGCATTCTTGAGGACATAAAACATTTACAAACGAAATGAAAAAAAACGGTGAACGGAGTGTCTTAACACTAGATGCCCTCTGCCTGACTGTTATCTTTAGCATAAAGCGTCAAGCTAAAAAAATTGCATTTATAGAAAATAAATTGTTTGAGGCCAGTCGTGGCGCAGTAGCACAAAGTGTGACTTTAAAACCGACTGGTTGTGGGTTCGATCCCCACTCGAGGAGATGAAATATTTACTTAAATTTATATTTCCATTTCTTCGCTCTGGTGTCGAGGAAGAGCGCGGCGTTGAGTTCTGCCACTCAACACGCAATGCCTCCAGAATGGCAGAATGTGGGGAACGGAGTGTCTTAACACTAGGTTCCCTCTGCCTACCCTGCAGTGTGCGGGATAGAGCGTGAAGTTGATTTTTTTAAAATAACGGTAAACCGTAGACGTGAATAAAATATACTATTGTATCTATGAATAGCTGCAATGCAGCTGAAGTATCATCTACATCATATCGGCTACGTTTAGTTATTTTCCATAATGAGTAGTGACCTAGTTTTGAGTTTTTTACATTTTTCATTCTATTCGTTACAAAAATAGCACAGCGTTGTGGTATTAATAAATTTTACTATAAATAAAAAACAAATTAAATCAGCTTCACGCTGTATCCTGCATTTAGCAGGGTAGACTGAGGGAACTCACTGTTGAGGCACTCCGTTCTCCATTTTTCACCGAATTCGGGAGACATTGCGTGTTGACTGGCGGAACTCAACGCTGCTCTTTGCATTTATACCATTGGAAATATATATTTAAGTAAATATTTCATCTCCTCGAGTGGGGATCGAACCCACAACCAGTCGATTTCACAGTCACACTTTGTGTCCTGCGCCAAGACTGGTCCAAATTTTAATATTTTTAAATATTATAAACATTAAGCATATCATGCCGTTGTAGACTTCCGCTTCGTTATGCATTTCTGGTTACAAATAAACCGCAATAAATGCAAATAATCTTAAACAAAAAAAAACATATTGTTGTTGTATAATCCTCAATATGTATTATATACTTTTTTATTATATTAAAATGTTGAGGTCGGCTGTGGCGGAGCGAGATAAGCGTGCGACTTTAAACGCGACAGATTGTGGATTCGATTCCCATTCGAGGAATTGATAGATTTAATATTGTCATTTCTTTGCTCTGGTGTCGAGGCAAAGCGCAGTGTGGAGTTCCGCCACTCAATTAACACGCAATGCCTCTAAAATTCGGTGGGTAAGTGGGAAACGGAACAGTATTAACACTAGGTTCCCAGATTCCCTTTATCTACCCGACTTTGTGCGGGATATAACGTGAAGCTAAAAAAAATTAACACTTAAAGTTATATCTTGTAATATTTATAATCAGTTTTATAATAATAAAAATTGTAGAAAAAAATAAATAAGTACAAATTCCACGAAAAAATTGTAGCACACATTTTATAGTCAAAAATTTTATTTCTACGAATATTCGATAGACAGTTCGAAGGTCTATTACAGATTGTGTTAACTTCGCATATAGTGAGGTCGATCACTCATAATTATCATATATTTTCGTTTTTACTAGTAAACTTAATTGTACGAGCAAAACAAAATAAATCATGAGAAATGTAAATAAAACATATAGTTTTACCCTGTATCCTGCACACAGCAGGGTAGACAATGGGGAACCTAGTGTTAAGACACCCCGTTCCCCATTTACCGCCGAATTCTGAGAGCATTGTGTGTTGAGTGAGTGGCGGAACTCACGCTTTGCTTCGACACCAGAGCGAAGAATTAAAAATAATTTAAATAAATATTTCATTTCCTTGAGTGGTAATCGAACCCACAACAAAACGCGTTTACAGTCACACCCTTGTGCCCCTGCGCCACGACAAAGAGGTATTGAATTCCTCAGAAATGAAGATTTCACCTAATTATACCTATTTAACATAACACCTTCTAAATAAACGTAAATTGTTTATCAACTGAGAGATCGACTTTAGAGGCCGACGTTGCGCAGGAGCACAAGGGTGTGACTGTAACGAGGTTGTGGGTTCGATCTGTGTGAGGCGATACCTCGAAAAATTCGGCACTAAGTGCGCAACAGAGTGCCTTAACACTATGCTCCTAACCTGCTGCTGTGTAGATACAGCGTGAATGTGATTTGATTTAATATAATTAATTTTAACTGTTCGGTCCATCGACATCGTTCATATAGTGTATAGCTAGTATAGTAAGTAGTAAGTCAGTCAGCGTAACTAATATTTAGTGGTCCATCATTCAATTAGATGCTCCGAGAGGTCATGGAAGCGTTCCTCCCACGGTCAACGGTTTAATCGGCCAAACCGGAGCGGCCCCGAGCTCCCGCATTGCTGGCCATTGTTTTATTTAGTACAGTTAAAAATTTAATTGAACCTAATAATTGTAAATCAAATCGGGTTGCGGTGTTTTTGGGTAACCTATTTGACGTAAAATTAAAAAGAATCATTATATTTTATTTGGATCTCGATTATTAATTATTTAAACCTCTTTCGTGGTTGTTTTTCAGGGTTCCGTACCTTTTTCAGCAAGAAGGAACACTAATAAAATCACTTTGTTGTCCTTCTGTCTGTCAAGAGCCTTTATCACAGGAACGCTTTTAGATGTCGAGTTGAAATTCAAACCATATACCTACCTATATCTACGGCTCCATGATTTTCTGAGAAAAAAAAAGTAATTCTACATTTCATAAAAAAAAGGTATGGCCGTTTATATCGCAAAAAACGCGTATTTCGAGGCTATAAAAGGATTCAAAATTACTAGGTTACTAGACACTTTTGGTTAACCCAGAATTTTAAAATTTGGCAACTAGCATCTATAAGCAGTACTAGTTCAGGAAAAAATCTGAAAACTATACATTTGTAGTTAAATCGTAAAAAGTAATACCTTTAAAAGGAGTGCAAAAATTGGTTAAATTGGTTATTAAAGCCGCTAGTTCAAGTGAGGTATCACATGAATTGGCTTTGGCTAAGCTAAGTTTGAAATTCAGAAAAAGCCCGGGTACCTCCAATATTTGTACGGAACCCTCAGTGGGTGAGAACGACTCGCGCTTGCCCGTTTTTTTATTGATTGTTATCGTGGATGCTGACTGAACGATGCGCCGAGCTTTGTTCAAAAATAGGTCAGGACTAATTATTATATCAGAAAGGAGCATTTTTGCATATTTTTTAATTATTCAGCTTCACGCTGTATCCCGCACACAGCAGGGTAGGCAGAGGGAACCTAGTGTTAAGACACTCCGTTAATTAAATTAATTAGAAATTTAAAAAATATCACCTACTGCGAGCTAGTATTATGTAAAGAAATTATGTGTTAACTTGGAAGTTGTAACTTTTCATTTGTGACTCTTAACGTTTCGTAACGTGGTAGACAAGTGTTTTTGTGTCAACTTGGCCCTACATATTATTTATCTAGACGTAGTTTATTTGTGGCTTTCTTTAAGTACTAAATATTTCCTAAAGCAATCATTATTTTATTTACTTAACTTTTTAATATATGTACATATAAAAAAATAAAAAATTAAATTAGCTTCACGCTATATCCCGCACACAGCAGGGTAGGCAGAGGGAACCTAGTGTTAAGACACTCCGTTCCCCACTTTCTGCCGAATTCTGGAGGCATTGCGTGTTGAGTGGCAGAACTCAACGCCGCGCTTAACCTCGACACCAGAGCGAAGAAATGGAAATATAAATTTAAGTAAATATTTCATCTCCTCGAGTGGGGATCGAACCCACAACCAGTCAGTTTTGCAGTCACACCTCGTGCCGCTGCGCCACGACCGGCCTCAAAATCTAAATATATGTACATATAATGTATGTTATATTCATATCACTGTCGCATATGAGAAATTATAGTAATATTTTAGAATAAAATTTTTTTAAAGTACTTACTACTACTAATACGTACTACTACTACGTGTAAACGCTACGATCTCAGGTTCGATTGGGCGCGGCGTTGAGTTTCACTGCTCCACACGCAATCCCTCGAAAATTCGGTAGAAAATAGGGAACGTAGGGTCTTAACACTTGGTTGCATCTGCCTACCCTGCTGTATGCTGAAATCAGCGTAAAGCTGAAAGAAAATTGAAATGCTTTCAAATTTCATACTGTACCCAAACCGATGTGTACCTAGTCATCGGTCAATTTATTTATAATTTGAATAATAGGCTAAATCTGATTTTAATGATATATAAAGTCTATTTATCTTTATATACAAACAACTGGCAGTACATTTAGAAAGTACAGTAAAGTTAAGTTAACCTTATCAAATCGTATAGCGGCGTAATCTCCTAAATGATTTGTTTCCGCCACGTAACCAATCGAATTGAAATGAGAATCTATTGCCGATATTTTACAGTGAACCTCAAATGCTTATAGATTTTATAATATATTTTTAATTTTAACTACTCAGTGGGTGCTCGGGGCTTCGCCCGCTTGAACTATACAATCATTGGTTAATAATTTGAATTACTTTTGCATTCTAATAAAATCATAATATCCATATGTTAAAAAATAAAGTTTCAGCCAATTCAATGAAACAATTAGTAGATATATTATATAACTTTGCCATTTATAAACCGATTCAAACAAAACAAACACTAAATTCTAATGATAATAGAACAGTGAAAAGTACATTTAAATCGGTTAAACCGTTTATGAGATTAGCGTAAACAACCGGACAGACAAAATAAATAAATAAAATAAATCAGCTTCAAGCTGTATCACGCAAACAGTAGGGTAGGCAGAGGGAACCTAGTGTTAAGACACTCCGTTCCCCACTTTCCGCCAAGATCTGGAGCCATTGCGTGTTAAGTGGCGGAACTCCACGCCGGGTTTTGCCTCGACACCAGAGCGAAGAAATGAACATATGAATGTAAATAAATATTTCATTTCCTCGAGTGGGGATTGAACCCACAACCAGTCGATGTTACAGTCTCACCTTGTGCCCCTGCCCCACGACTGATCTCTTTGGCAAAATAAAGCAATAAAACATTTTAAAATCATTATTTTGAGTTTTATTTTTATTTGTACAAAGGATTTTCTTTTGTATAAAGGATTTTCTTACATATCTTCGATATACAGACAGCGAGCAGTTTTATTAAATGTATAGATTAATTAAACATATAAAAAAACCTATTTAATTAAATGTTAATAAATGAATGAATGTTATAAATAATTTATAACATACAGTAGAAACTTGATTAACCGGAGTAATTGTTGTGTTCACTGTTCAGGCCTTCGGATAATTGGATATATGGATAAAGTATGAAGAAAAATGGGTTAAATGTTTTTTAAAAACAATAAATCCATTTCAACGGAAATCATTGTTCTTTAAAATGATTAATTTCCCAATATACTCGCGAATTCGTATAACTGAGGGCTGAAGTGCTAAATCTGTATAGATAATTTTAAACTTCTCCTACTGCGTAAGGAACAGAAAACGCAGAACCACAAATATTAGAAAGTTAAAATTTATTAAAATTTACGCACTAAGAAAGATTTTTCAAAAACAATCAAAGATTTTACGTTTTACTATCGAAAATACGAACTATTAAAGTCAAAGGGTGAAAAGTCCGACTACTATTTAGTACCTATATTATAATGTCATGCATCTTTGAAAATTATTTTATATTGAGAATTTGTGGTATTAAATAATTACAAGAATAAAAAGATGTTTAGATAACGAATAAAACTTGAAATAATCTCAGAAGATGAGATCCAACAGAGCGTGACCCGTTGTGGGTGATGGGTGAAACTTCTCACATTACTGTGAGAAAATCTTATTATTATTTTACGTGAGATTCCTTTAATTTAAAATGTTAGAAATGTACACGACGGTTATATGCATTTGCAAAATTATAACTAAAATTATATATATATTTTTTTAATGTATTATTATCGAAGGTCGTGAAGACTTAGGTCCGAGTTTATAAATCGCTCTCAAGTCTGAGATGTATCTTGAGTTGCCGCTTTTATTTATAGATATACTATTTAGAATGGCAGCTAGAAAAATTAAATTGAACTAAGCATATCTTAAAGTTCAGTCGTGGCGCAGCGGCACAAAGTGTGACTGTAAAACCGACTGGTTGTGGGTTCGATCCCCACTCGAGGAGATAAAATATTTACTTAAATTTATATTTCCATTTCTTCGCTCTGGTGTCAAGGTAAAGCGCGGCGTTGAGTTCTGCCACTCAACACGCAATGCAGAATTCGGCAGAAAGTGGGGAACACTAGGTTCCCTCTGCCTACAATGTGTGCGGGATACAGCGTGAAGCTGATAATATCTTCAAGTTATATAAAACATGGATAAATCTTAAATTAGCTTGGTTAATTATGTACGTACCTACTCTCACAATGTCAGTTTTATCTTTATGTATATCAAGAGACACATTTTGAATTTTTTACTTCTTAATTCTGTATCTACCTTACGGCCAAGTTCCCACAGCATGACAACACGTCATCTTATTACGTGACAAAAATTATGATTTCATTTTTTTTTGGTGGTTTTTTTTTTACTTTAAAGTATTTAAGAAAGGTTAGTTTTGCTTGAATGGTTAAAATCTCAGTTAAATTCTTGCATTCTGTCGTCAATTTTTAGGGTTCTGTATCTCGAAAGGAAAAACGGATCTCTTTTAGGATTACGTTGTCTGTCTATCAAGACCATTTATTTCGAGATCGTGTTGAAATATTAAGCTAAAATTAATATTAAATATCCATGTGTACAATCTCTTGAGGTATGGAAAAATTCAAGATTCTAAGACTTTTAAAAGATACGAGCATTTATTAATCGTTTTTGCTGAATCTTGTATGAAATTTGCCGCGGAATCAGATCTACAATTATACAATTTCGCACGAACTGAGAACTTACCATACAGTAAGTATTTTATAGAAAAAAAAATATTTACAAGCTTAAGTTTGTCTATTTTTATAAGTTGTACTTCACCTTGCGAGCATTAGTACCTGAAATTGGTACAGAACCCTCGGTGAACGAGTCCGACTCGTACTTGACCGTTTTTTTAACAGCACACGATTTGCACGACTGACCAAAAAACGGTCAATACTCTCGCTCTGATCAGGCGCTGAGTAGCTACTTGTCAAGTTGGTACACTTGGCCAATCATTTACTGTTATTGTCGCAGTAACGATACTTAAATAGGGTGAGTTTTCAAAGTGGGGCCTTTTATAATTTTGATATTATTGATTACGTATACTATAGTTAATATACGCACAGTTTTTCTTTTTGACAGAGGGAACTCAATGTTAAGACACTCCGTTCCGTTCAGCTTTCGAGGCATTGCGTGTTGAGTGGTGGAACTCAACGCCGCGTATTGCCTTGTTACCAGAGCACAGAAATGAAAACATTAATAAATAATAAATAATTTACCCCAACTGTCGCGTTTACAGTCACACACAGTTGTGCCCCTGCGCCACGATGGTATTTTACTATAATACATAAAATAATATTCGAAATAAGATACTTTCATAAGAGTAAGTGAGGCCAGTCGTGGCGCAAGTGTGACTGTAAAACCGACTGGTTGTGGATTCGATCCCCACTCGAGGAGATGAAATATTTACTTAAATTTATATTCCCATTTCTTCGCTCTGGTGTCGAGGCAAAGCGCGGCATTGGGTTGTGCCACTTAACACGCAATGCCTCCAGAATTCGGCAGAAAGTGGGGAACGGAGTGTTTTACCACTAGGTTCCCTCTGCCTACCCTGCTGTGTGCGGGATACAGCGTGAAGCTGATTTATTTTTTATTATTATTCATAAGAATATTAATTAAAAATCGTAAACTAAGCTGTCAATAAGCTAACAGAGCAGTAACGCGTTTGCTGACGTTGTATATTTATAGCACATTATGGTACAATACAGCGCAATTTACTCCGCTCCCTTGCATAAAGCCCTAGACAACAGTACCTCTTTTACTTTCGCCCTCCGTCCCTTTTCGATGCATTGTAGGTACATGGAGGGCACCGACCGGAACGAGAGTGCACCCTCGTTGCCATGACAACGCCTTTTCCCGCGAAAATATTGACGACGGTCCAGACGGGGAAGCAGCCCTCGCTGATATGGGAATGTCTTGATATATTTTACGATTCTATCTTAATTCGCAAAATAATGGCCGTTGCAGCGACGTTGTAAGATAAATTAAATTAGATTTAGTACGCCGTTTATTACTTGCCACAGTGATATATTCTTATGCATAATTTTTAGATTAGTATTATTTGCACAAAGTAAAATATATTCTATGTGAGGCCAGTCGTGGCGCAGGGGCACAAAGTGTGACTGTTAAATCGACTGGTAGTGGGTTCGATCCCCACTCGAGGAAATGAAATATTTATTTAAATTTATGTTTTGATTTTTACGTCTTGGTGTCGAGGCGAAGCCCGACGTTGTGTTCCGCCACTCAACATGGCTCCAGAATTAGGCGGATTTATTTTTTATGCTTACAAATATTCCGAATCTAATGAGACTATGTATGAAATCTATGAAAACTAAATCAACGAAACTCAATTTAGTTAGTAAAGGCTTTCGAGCGTACTACTTACTATAGTAATTTTGGGGTTCTATACTGGATTCCAGGATTATAGGTCAACTCGAAGTCCAACTTATAAAAGTTGACAAACTTATCTTTACGGGCGTTTGCACTCATTTCGTATGAAATAAACAAAAATAAGTGTGTAACAAATCTTTACTATGAAACATCTATAATGTTTTATCTCTCGGATTTTTTCCTTTTTTTGTATTGTAACTTCTCACTTTTCAATTGTAGGTCCTCGAGAAGTACCCTACAGGAGTTGATTACGCGGCAATTTTTATACAAAATATAGCAATATCGATGCATAAACTTTAGATTGCTTTGGAAGCTAAATTTTTGCTCTGCTCTAAGGGACCATAGTACCTGGATATTTTATATTAGTTTGATGATACCTTCAAGCGTTATTGAGATAAATAGTCTTGACAGACAAACAGACGGACACGAAAATTATCCTATAAGGGTTTAATTTTTCTTTTGAGGTACAGAGCCCTAAAAATATGCAAGGTCGAAAAGATCAAACTGAAGAAATTCAAAAATACATTTTATTATGTATGGTATGTTGACTCGGAATGAAGGTAATGAAAAAATATATTTCTAGTATTTTTTTTTGTTTTGGCACGAGAAGTTAATATATTTGTCGGAATATTTTAAAAAGTATCAGTTTATTTTTGAACTTGGTAAAATTAAAAAGATTTAACTAAAATATTTCTTTAAATAGTTAAAAATAATACCTACCTACTTAAAAAATAATATTTAAAATTGTATTGTTCCGCATTCAGATATCAATACTTCCTGTTTGAATTATAATTAGACCGTACAGTACGTTTGACATAATATGGTCTATGGTCTATGATCGTATATGAGACATACCTACCTATACATATGTACATAAAATAATGAGATACCAAAAAAAACTAAGTATTTCTTTTAATACTGCGAGACAAGTTGTATTTAAAATTAGATAAAAGTACACCAGTCTATCTGTATACTACTAGACTGAGATCCCAGGGTCCCCACACCTACGTTATTTTAGAAAAGCTGATATTTGGATGATTAATAGTCTAATATGTAGTTAAGACTGTATGCGTACTTACTAACTTGAAAATGGGGTCTTTTCAGAGGTAGCGCCAATTTAAGGTACACGCTCACCTACGTTAAAGTAGAAACGCCCGTATTTAAATATGTTTTTGCGTATAATATAAAAAAATATATATTTATTATTACCAGACCTTTTACATGGGCCTATATTCCTGCCAGACGTCCTAAAGGTTGTTTATAATTGAGGCAAAATACGTTATACTAGCAAATTTTAGTTTTACTTATATTATTTACGGACTATTTCTACACCCCTTTTATGCACCCAGACCAATCAATTTGAAAGGGCCTTAGTTAGTGAGTTAGTGAGTACGCATACTGTCTTAACTACGTATTAGACCAGTGATTCTCAACCACTGTGCCGCGGCACTTTTGTGTGCCGCCAAATTTTGCAAATATATAATAATGTTAATATAATTAAATTATATCATTCAAAAAGAAAAATATTTTTAACATGAATATGTATTTAAATCCACAAAAAAATATATTCGTATATTTAAATTTTTTGTCATAAACTATTTATGCAGTGTATTGTAGTAAATAATTTCTCTTTGTGTGCCGCCAAATTTTCTTTCTGTGCCGCCAAATTTTCTTTGTGTGCCGCCAAATTTTGAAATCGTAAAATATGTGCCGCAACAAAAAAAAAGGTTGAGAATCACTGTATAGTCTAATACAGTGATTCTCAACCTTTTTTTAATACTCCTCAAAATTTTAGCTTAGCTATAAACAACGTAGGACTTGCGGCCCTGGGATGTTGGGATATGTATAACATCAACAATTATAATATCTTTGGACAATTTACATACATATCAACCGACCACAAAACTAGGCCTTGCATGTATATGAATCAAACACCGATAAATATGCATGCATAATTTTAAATAAGCAAATAAAATTAGATAATTTGCCCTAACATAATATATGTATAGTATTTGATGTACCTACCTAGATGTCCCCGGACGAAATTTAATGATAAAATAATAATTATAATTGTTTTTTAAATAAAATTGAGGCCAGACCTGGTGCACAATCACAAGTGTGTGACTATAAAGGCGACTGGCTGTGGGTTCGATCCCCACTCGAGAAAATGAAGTATTTATTTAAATTAATATATCCATTTCAACACGCAATGCCTCCAAAATTCGGCGGAATATGGGGAACGGAGTGTCTTCACACTAAATTCCCTCTGCCTGCACTGCGTGCAGCGTAAAACTGATAGAAAAAAGAAATAAATTTATTAACTATTTCAGAACGCTGTTGACGTAATATTTTATTTCATACTTACTTATTACTAAATAATGGCATGTGTAATCTTCTGAGCAATAAAAAATACTTATATCTTTCTTTTATATATATATATATATATATATATATATATATATATATATATATATATATATATATATATATATATATGTATGAATTTCTAACTGCGTGGTTTTATCATCTATCTCCTCCTTAACGACTTTTTTTGAACATGAGATTAATGTTAAGCCAATTGACCAATACTCACTGGGCGTACTTTAGGTTGAATTTGAATTGAATTTGAATAGATAAACTTTTATAAATAAAATTTTATATGTTTAACATTATTAAATAAGTTATTTTATAATGTTAAACATAACAAACTATTTTCTTTAGCATTTATATAAAAAAAACAACGGGCTAAATGAGTCTTCTAATGAATGCACGATGGTCCAATTCTAGTCTGAGAATAGACACGGTATAAGGCTAACATGTCTCTAATGATAGGAATGATAGAGAGTTAAAAGATAGCGTTACTTCAAATTTAAGTTTTATTTTCATAGAATATATTACGAAATTATGTTTTAAATTATTTATTGAGATATTTTCAGTTTATAAAAATACACTTTAAACAAATAGTTACCCTATAGAATATTTATTTTGTGTTCTTTTTTTATTTTTGAAAGTTATTATTTGATACAAATAAATAATAAAAACGTCAAAGGTAGGCTAATGTTAAGACACTCCGTTCCCCTCTTTCCACCGAGTTCTGGAGGCATTTTCGTTGAGTAGCGGAACTCTACGCCGTGCTTTGCCTCGACACCAGAGCGAAGGAATAAAAATATAAATGTAAATAAATACCTCATTACCTCGAATGGGGATCGAACCTACAACCAGTCGATTTAACAGTCACACTTTGTGCCCCTGTGCCACGACTAGCCTCATTTAAAAGTAATTATTTAATACAAATAAATAATAAGTAAATGTGAAATTGATTGTAAAGCAAAAAAAAATACGCAGAGCTCCATATTTCCACTGTTTCGTATTTCACCCTTTTGAATCGGAATATTTTTGCGTTTAACAATCGATGGATTGTATTGAAGTTCATTCATGTGTTAGTCGATGAAAATCGAGATCGAGTCGAGAAATGGGCGTACATTGCTGTAGGCATATAATGGAGACACCAGTCCTCGACTCTATTCTATTTGATGGATATAATCATCGAAATTTTAGTTTGGGTCAAGAAATAAAATATTCTCATATTTTTTGTACTATGCATAATTCTATATAGTGTGTATGGATAAGTTTTCTGTAAAATAAATAGTCAGCTTTATGTATACCGTATACCGTATGTCTGTATACCGTATTTGGTACAGTAGGCAGAGAGAACTTAGAGTTAAGACACTCCGTTGCCCACTTTACCGATATTTTCGAAGCATTTTTTTTTTGAGTGGCGGAACTCAATGCCGAGTTCTTACTTTGGTACCAGAACAAAAATTAAAATATTAATAAATAATTATTCGCGCGTTATTACCACACCCTTGTGCCCCTGCGCGTCACCTAAATTATCTGTATTTTTTCGAATTTTTACTAAAATACATAAGAACGAGACTATAGTTGCAAAGCATGTTTGTTCTACATTATTTAATAGGAAACCTATAAACATTGTACTTTGTAAGAATTACATTAACTCAGTCGTAAATAAGTATTTGAAACCACTTGTGCGTTAAATATGCTGACAGTTGGACTGTTAACCTTAGAGAGCAATAGTAGAGAAAAACATTTAAATATATTTATAAGTATATCCTATTATTATATTAAAAATGTGAAGGTTTGTTCCACTTTCACATAAAAACTAACTGAATTAACTGAACAAATTATATGAAACTTAACAAAAATATAGGTTATACATCAGAATAACTAATAATAAATAATAATAAGTTTAAATTTTCTTATAATATAAATGAATTTTAAACTGGCGAAACTGCGTTTGGGTCGCTAGTACTTATATATTTTGCGTGTTTTTTGTTATTTTCTTCTGTAAAAAATAATATTTTTAAAACTTTATTATTGACATTTAATAATGTATGCGACATTGAATCGCAAATTAGCGGATATTAAATATTATTGAGACCTTGACATACGTTTACAAGTAAAGTGCTTCGCATTGGCTTGTAAATAAAGGTCTGCGTCAGCGTCCAGTGCCTTGCGTCGCCGAATATGGGCTATCGAGGGAAAACCTCATGTGAAATGACCTCCAGTATAATCAAGAAGTTGTCCACTTGTAACTTATTGCATTATTTATATCACTATAACCTTTAATTCTGTAATATATTATTTGTATAAAATTGTTGATTTTCGTTTTTGTATTTGTTTAAGAACCTATATGAATTGATTTGAAATATAAATGGTCATTTACTTTAATCATAATAATCAATCAGCTTCACGCTGTATCCCGCACACAGCAGGGTAGACAGAGGGAACCTATTGTTAAGACACGCCGTTCCCCACTTTCTGCCTAATTCTGGAGGCATTGCGCTTTGTCTCGACACCAGAGCGAAGAAACGAAATATAAATTTAAGTAAATAGAGAGAGAAGAAACGGAAATATAAATTTAAGTAAATATTTCATCTCCTCGAGTAGGGATCGAACCCACAACCAGTCGCTTTTACAGTCACACTTCGTGCCGCTGGGCCACGACTGACTTACTTTAAGGTCGTTAAATTGCGCAACGTGACTATTTCCTGCATTAAAAACATTTTCCAAAGTAAATTCCCAAAAAAATGGTTATAAAACCAATCCTAGTAAAAAATCTTCGTAATACTCTATAACAACTGTGATTCATTATGTAATTTGTATATATGTTTAAAATATGTATTACAAAGAAACTATAAACGAAGACTTACGTGTCTTCAAATGAATTCTAGTACAGACTCACTTGCCAATATTTTTTTAAAGAGATGTAAAATAAAATCATTGTTTAACATTTACTTCTTGGAATGCTCGACATCTGATGTAATAGCATACAGTTAGTTTATTTTATGGGTATCATTTGTCTTCATATGCATATAGTACATTAAATATACCGACGCTTTTATAAAAGAAGGAGTATTGATTTTAATATTCTAACTTTTGACAAGTCCAGTCGCGGCGCATTCGTACAGAGTGATTGTAAACGCGACATAATGTGAGTTCGATTCCCACTCGAGGAAATGAAAATATATTTATTTAATCTATCCATTTTCTTCGCTCTAGTGTCAAGGCGAAGTTCTACTACCCAACACGCAATGTTTGCAGAATTTGAAAAATGGGAAACGAAATTTGAAATCTTAACATTAGGTTCCCCCACTACTAATATTTTTTTAGACAAAATAAACTTCTTAACGTAACTTTGTATTGTCGCCAGTCGTGGCGCAAGGGCGCAAAGTGTGACTGTAAAACGGGTTGTGGGTTCGATTCCCACTCGAGGAGATGAAATAATTACTTAAATTTATATTTCCATTTCTTGACTTTAGTGTAGAGGGAAGGCGCGGCGTTGAGTTCTGCTACTTAACACGCAACGCCTCCAGAATTCGGCAGAAAGTGGGGAACGGAGATTCTCAACACTAGGTTCCCTCTGCCTACCCTAATATGTGCGGGATACAGCGTAAAGCTGATATTTTCGTATTGTAACATTCTGATAATCAAGCCTTGGTCACTATTTAATTCTCCAATTTATAGCTATATAAATCATGATCCATCATCACAGCGACTGGAAGATAGAAGCGGTGTAGGGTCCGGCGCGTCGGCGGCGTCGCTATTTCCCGGAGGCGACTGCGACGCCCCCATAATTTAATTTTCTCCCTCAACCCTCGCTACACTGCCAATTGCAGTTATATTAAATTATCCTAAAATGTCTATGTGTACGAAATATTTATAGTATGTATTTACTATGTTTATTATGTTTGTTTAAATATAGATAAATTTGGTACTTCAAAAGAATCTGTCATAGGTTCCGTTTGTTTCCTTTTCATTATGTTTTCGTCTGTACAAGATCGTTTAACTCGAGACTGTGATCGAAGTCGAGCTGAAATAAAATCTAATATTCAGTTTTACGTTCCCTTAGAGCACAAAAAATCATGCTTTTAAGTCAAAGCAATGAAAAAAATCGATGTACCGCTCAGATATGATTTCATTTACGAGAAGTTTGTGAACAAACATATATTTACTTAAATTCAACGCAAGAGTTTGGAAGCCTTAATATTCAAATGTTATCCTATATTGTCACATACTTTATATTAAGCTGATAACCCCTTATTTTTGAAGTTGGTTAAAATTTGAATTTTCCCCATTCCTTAAATTAAATTTGCAACCAAAAAAAATAAGACGAACATGCCAGTCCATTAACAATTCCAAATATTAATGGACTGGCATGTGGCATAATTATTTTCACCGTAAACGTGACTGTACTTATCTAGATATCAAAAATTACTTATCATGACGAATATCAAATAATTTAATGTAAACATATTTATTTTATAAATAAAAATTATAAATGAAAAATCAGGCTGTATCCCGCTCACAGCAGGATAGGCAGAGGGAACCTAGTGTTAAGACACTCCGTTCTCCACTTTCCACCGAATTCTGGAGACATCGCGTATTGAGTGGCGAGCTTTGCCTCGACACCAGAAAGAAAAATTATAAATTTAAATAAATATTTAATTTCTTCAACTGGGTATCGAACCCACAAATCACGTTTACAGTTACCCTGAGCCCCTGCGCCACGACTGACCTACATACATACATAATAAAGCAAATAGCGTGGGCGGTCTCCGATTAGTAGGTTGGCTGTCTCTTACATAACAACTGTTTTGTAATTAATCTAATTATCATAATTATGAGGAAAGAGAACTAATGTGAATAAAAACTGTGCTATTTGTGGTTTATTAAGTTGGATTTTGTAACAGCACATGCACAGGTACAGCGGCCGTATTGATAAATTGTATCGAGTTAGTAATTCGCAACTGTTATTGTATGAATTTCACGTTTTTATTTAGGAAATATATTGGGTTGACTGTACTTTATATAATTGAAATAAAATCTGATTTATTTGTTTTGTTGATGTAATTGTGGCGTTGTTATATGTTATGATGGTAGGTTAAGATTTTATTAAGATGGATATTTATATTTCAAATTTGAATACATATTTGAAATATTAACGATGAGTATCCCAAAATTAGGTAACAGAAGGAACCCAGTGTTGAGACACTTCGTTCTAATTTAGACACTTCAGTTTCCACTAAATTCTGAAGTCATTGCGTGTTGAGTGGTGGAACTCAACGCCGCGTTTTGCCTCGTTACCAGTTGAGAAATGAAAATGTTCCGCTTTCCCCGAGTGGGAATCGACTCCACAACCGTCGTGTTTACAATTGCACGCTCGTTCCCTTCCTTCCATACGAATCTATTTTTTGTTAATATTATATGACAATACATAACCTAATTTAATCAAATAAATGTA
This sequence comes from Heliconius himera, assembly GCA_021202915.1. NCBI lineage: Eukaryota > Metazoa > Arthropoda > Insecta > Lepidoptera > Nymphalidae > Heliconius > Heliconius himera. The sequence goes on from JAJHJA010000040.1 coordinate 671,105, forward strand.
TGTCGTCAATTCAAAATAATCGTATGTCGATGAAATATAAACAAGAAATGTAATTAAAGTACATTTATTCGATGTAATCTTATTTATAAATCAAATATAGGCAATTCACCTCAAAAGTAACAATAAAATTTAATTTTTGTATGAGTTTTGGAGGGCAGTCGTGAAGCAGAGACACAAAGTATGACTATAAAATCGACTGGTTGTGGCTTCGATCCCCACTCGAGGAAATGAAATATTTATTTAAATTTATATTTTCCATTTCTTCGCTCTGGTGTCGAGGCAGAGCGCGGCGTTGAGTTCCGCCACTTAACACGCAATGCCTCCAAAGTATCTTAACAGTAGGTTCCCTCTGCCTACCCTGCTGTGTGCTGGATACAGCGTGAAGTTGACAGTTTTGATGCTTCGTAGGTGGTCTGATGATATAGTACTAGCGAAGTTACTACGTATCTGGTATTGTATATCCAAACATCATTCGAATATTGTAAAAGAATATATATCGTGATTATATTTAGTGTCTATGAAAGGTCAAAGAAAGTAATTCTAATTACAGTACAGTAACTATTGGAAAATTTATGCCTAGAAATGTTATGTTTTTAAGGAATATGTTTAATGTAAATAGAAAATTTTAAATAATCCATTTTTAAAGTACATTTAAAGTTTTAAAGCACCAACCAGTAAAAAACATATTCGCTTTTATATAAAAGCAATATTTATTACCATAAACAAAAAAAAAAAAAAAGAAAACATCGAAAATAGAAAAAAAAAACAAAACGGTAGCACTAAAACGGACGAATAGATACAGACAAAACAGGTTCAATGTACGAAATGTATTCAAAAGTGGAAAGCCATCGCTACCGAAATGAGTGTGCAAATACGCTAACGGCACTATTATCGTAAAGCCTGCGGTCCCATTGTACCGGATGAGTGAGGAAGGACGGCCTGTCCTGTCCCGCCGGACGTGAGGGCCTTCGCCAAAATAGTGATGTCATTGTTAATCAAGGCACATCACTATTCCGCCTTGAATATTTAACTATTAATTAATATAATGTTGGGCTAAAGTTGATTTGTGTGATAGAAATTGTTGTTATTTGAGGTTTATAGAGGCTATGGTGTTGCAGTGGTATAAGCTAGTGACTGTTAACGTAACGGTTGTGGCTTCGACTCCTATTCGGGAAAAGTGAAGTATTATTTATTAATATTTTCAATTCTTCGCTCTGGCAACAAGGCAAAATGCCTTGAAAATTCGGCGGAAAATGAGCAACGGAGTGTCTTTAGTCTAGGTCCTCTCTGTTTACCCTGCTATATGCTGGATACAATGTATACATGAAAAAAAAGAAAAAATAATATTAAGTAGCGAAAAAATAATCTGAACTTTAAAAGTAAATAAAAAGTAATGTAATACCATATTGATATTCGATATATTTTCATGTTTTGGTCTTACAACAGGACAATTACAGTATTTTTCGTATAAGATAAATATGGCGAGTGGCAGCGGTTCATTGTAACAATAAACAATGCCTGTTCAGCTCCAATGTTTTTGAAGTACCGTCGTTTGTTAATCATGTATCGAGAGTTCGATTTAGTAGGTAGTACATTAGGGTTGCCAAGCGTTTTGCTTTCCCGTTTCCCTTAAAAGCAGGACATCCCGGGGTCCCGGGATGTCCTGCTTTTAGGGAAATTAAATCCACACTTAGGAAATTGAATTTCGACGTAGCTAGATGAGAATGTATGGATCAGAGCGCCTAGTCGGTTTCCAGGAGGCGCGGGTTCAAATCCCGCTACGTTCAAGATTTTATACGTTTTTTAAATAAGTATTTTTAAAATAAGTATAGATCAGTAAATTATTTCCAGCAACAGTTGGTGTAATAACCAAAATTATCTACAACATGAATATAAACCGATGTTTTAAACATATAATTATTTATTAACTCAACCACAAATGTTGTTTTATTGTTGTTGTTTTCAGTGTAATATTATTATATCAATTAGGCCCTTATACATATACTATCCTGTCTTTAAATTGAAATGTCCTATTATTTCTACCTTTAAGTCCTATATTTCAAAGGAGAATGAAACTTTTGGGCCTACACGTAAAGAATTGAGATGTGATCTAAAATATATATATTTTTTTTTATTTTTAGAATAGCAAATAATAAATTAATTGACATTTTAGAAGTGGACAAAAATAAAAAAAAATAAGATTTAGATCCTTAATCGATTAAAATCCATCATATTTTAAATCAGAGATGTGACAGATGATTGACAATCACACCTTGTCTAATGATTTTTTTGCATTTTTGCTTCTGTTTGTCATCGCAAAATCAGGCCATTAAATAAAAAAAATAAAAAAAGACATTTGTTTCTGTCATTACGTTCGTGTCATAACGCATCGACGTTTTGAATGTTTTCCGTTTGTTTGATATTTTCAACGACTACTGTTTTGTTTTACTCGGATTTTGACTCTGCCTACTTTGTACGACCCTCGCTTCCCCACTGGACTCTGAAATCTTTTGGATCTTACGACCGCCACGCTATGGATATGAATCGCTGTGTGAATTGTGGGATAGCCAATGGACACTGCAATACCCTAGTCCGACGACCTTTAGACGATGAAAACCACCACAACCTGGTTACTTAGAGGTGTGATATAATCCACACATATAAGCAGGAAAATATATTTCAGTTACATTTTAGTTGACAGCTTTCGTAGAGGAAGGGAAGCTGTATACGCTAAGCTATATAAAATATTCATTAAAATGTGTTTTATTTATAAACAATAAACATTAATGCTTAAACAACTCAGTAATCACATATTTTATAGAAGTTGATATTCAAGAAATTGTGCTGCGAACTTAACCTCACTTTTATCAAATCTCTAATAACTCGGCTCTCAGATTGCCAAAATCTATATAATTTTCAGGGAGGGAATGACGTACCTAAATCTATTAAATCATACCATTTTTATATCTTTACATTCTGGGCCCAAAAATGTATGGAATAGTTTGTCTCCTTTGGCGATGACAACCCTAGAGTAGATGATTATTTACTGGATGGAGTGAAATTTGAAAGCACACGTAGCTATGTAAATATATGCTTAAATAAACGTAAACTTGAGGTCCTTGTGGCGCAGATGACCAGCATCTGCCTTGGTTAGCGATGGTCGCGAGTTGGATTGATACACGGGCGAGTGGATTATATTAATTTGCCCTCTCTAGAGAAGTAAGAACATGTAAAAAGGAGTCTTGACTGTAGTGTCTTCTCTCTTTTAACCCTGCTTTGAAACAAGATAGAAGGATATAATAAAAAAACACGTAAACTAAATACTAAATTTCATTAAAATTAAAATTAAATTAAAATCAGCTTCACGCTGAATCCCGCACACTTTCCACTTAGTTCTAGAGGCATTGCGTGTTGAATGGCGGAACTCAACGCCGCGCTTTACCTCGACACGAGAAAAATTAAAATATAAATGTAAATAAATATTTCATTTCCTCGAGTTGGGATCGAACCCACAACTAGTCTATTTTACAGTCACATTTTGTGCCCCTGCGCCACGACTGGCCACGATGACCTCTAAGTTTCATAAAACTTGAATTATAAAGTTTCACGCTGTATCCCGCACATAGCAGGATAGGCAGTGTTAAGACACTCCGTCCCCCACTTTCTGCCGAATTATTAAGATTATTTTCAAATGTATTCTCTATCTTTATTTAATACACTTATATTGTGACATAAGCAAGAGGCATTACCAGAACTAAACTGGCTTGTCAACAATTAAAATTTGAGTCATCCGCAGATCGTATCTCACAACGCACTATATTAATTAATTTAAACAAGAGAACTTCTCGAAATATATCTAAGTAAGTGAACATCTGACTCACAGCGTTGAGTTAGAGGCCATTGAACATTGTCATTGATTATATTTAATTATAATATTGTTATACGGGCAAGTTATTTATTTTTTAATAATCATTATATTTATATTATATATAATCATAAAGTATTTAGTGCGTTTGCTATTTTAAATGTTTAAATTGTATGTACTTATCTATGTATCTAAGCCTAAAATAAAAAAAAATGGATTTTTAAATTTTAGATCAAGTTAAGTCAATTATCTTGGCTTGCATTTCAATGAAATGATTAAAAAAGTCACTTCACGGAAGTATGAGAAAGAAATTCGATTAAAGGAAATTAATTGGCTTAACTTCTTTTGTAACAAAAAAAAAACAAACACTTGATAAACCGTTAAGTAAAAAAGTTATAACTCAGTTTAATTATAAACAACGCCATCTAGTAGTTATCTCTTGTACTATCTGCTCACATTTGGTACTGCAGATAGTTCTTTAATGATTTTCCTATCCGATACTAGACAGCGCCACTTGATGCAAAGTAGATTTTATTTTCTTTTACTGTACATTATGCTATAATCAATTTGATAATATTACAATAGGATTTGGTCTCAAACAATATATTGTTTAAATATAACTTAATATTTAAGTTTTTAGTATATATTTATTTAACTTACGATTGGATAATAATTTTGTCGGGTTCAATAACTTGAACGCAGTCGAGCCGGTGTAGGTGTCATTGTTAGTTAATTGCTATAGGGTTAAAGAACTTAACCAACGATTTGCGTTACATTTGCGGATGCTGGCTCCTACGCAATATTTATATGAAATTTCTCCTCAGCAATATCTATTGTATTATATTACGAGATAATTAAAGAGTATTGGTAATTAGAAATGCTAATACTCTACAAGAATAGACTTGACTGATTTAAAATTTATATTTGTTATATTATATTTAAAAAATATATAACAAATAAACCTATTTAGTTCTCTAATACCTTTAACTAATCCGAAACATATTCTACAAATTCGTTACTTCTAGAGCATATATATTACTATAATATATTATCGAAAATTTGATTTTATATTTAAAATTTCAGTACAAAAATGAAATAAAAATATGTAATAATTTCCAAAGGTACCTACTTCTACCTATATGACATACAATGATGTCATTTCCTTATACTGCATTGTTAGGAAAACAAGCAACATTGTCAGCCCTGTAACAAAAGTAATAAATATATTCCTCTACTATTAGTTTACATAATACATTATTATTAAAATGAAAATTTAAATTTTGCTGACCAAAAAATGAATTTCAATTGAATATTTCCTGTCACAACCCAACGATGGCTTTTTATTAGTAATAAATTAATAACAGATACATTCTCTTTCGAATATAAAGTATTTAGGTAATGTTTAAAAGTATTCGCGATGTTTTATAGTTCATATTTTTCTAGGTCCACATAATACATAATAAAATCAGCTTCACGCCGTATCCCGCACACAGCGGGGAAGGCAAAGGGAACCTGCTGTTTTCCATTAGTAAGGCCCTCCGTTCTCCATTTTCCGCAGAATTCTTCTTCTGGAATGGCACCAAACATTTAATAATAAAAGCGAATATATGTAGAGTAAGTATGTGTAAAATTTAAAACCATTTTAATCTACATGCAAAAAAGTTCCGAAATAATTTTCGATCGTTTAATATAATAACAAATACAAGGTCGATACTACGTGTAGCAATATACTCTTTCATACCGAAATCCAATGGCGTAAGATGAATTAATAGGACCTTTGGCTCATCAATTAAGCTCTATCGCAAGTTTACTGTAATTATAAGTTAAACATCGTCTTTGCATATGAAATTTAAAAAGTGTACGTCGCGTCGGCGAGATAAGATTTGTTTTTTTTTTAACATTAGGTACGCTTACTTTGTTATAAAGTAGTTAAAACGTCTAAAACCACAATGTAGAAGTGGTAGATAGATGGTGATGTAAGCGAATATTTTGTTTTTTTTTTTCAATTTTTTTTTAGTAGGGTAGACCGAGATATTCTAGTGTTAAGACAGTTAGTCTTCCTCTTTCTGCCACATTTTCGAGGCATGATGTCTTGAGTGGCGGAACTCAACGCCTTCGCCTTGGTACCAGAGCGTGCTTTTTTTAACCCCGAGTGAGATTTAAATCCACTATCGTTGCGTTACAGCAACACGATTGAACTTGTGACCCGACGGCTGTAAATAAATATTTGTTTAAAGTAATTTATTTAAATTATAAAAAATTAAGGCAAAGGTGTCGAAGCAAATCGCGGCCTTGAGTTCCGCCACTCAACAAGCAATGCCTCCAGAACTCAGCGGAAACTGAAAAACGAAGTGTTTTAAACCTAGGTTGCCTCTGCCTACTCTGTCGTATGCGGAATACAACGTGAAGCTGATTTAATTAAATTTTAATTTTTTTAAGGCACTTAATATTTATTGACAAAAAAATTAATTTTTTAAACTGTTTTTAGATAACAATTAACTTGAATTATTCGTACTATTTGTGATACGAAAAAAAAACTTTTAGTTATAGTGTTGTTTTAGTACCTATGAATATTATTATAAGCAAGTAAGTTTAAATATTAGAGTAGTAGTATTAGTAGAGGCCAGTCGTGGCGCAGCGGCACGAAGTGTGACTGTAAATCCGACTGGTTGTGGGTTCGATCCCCACTCGAGTAGATGAAATATTTACTTAAATTTATATTTCCATTTCTTCGCTCTGGTGTCGAGGTAAAGCGCGGCGTTGAGTTCTGCCACTCAACACGCAATGCCTCCAGAATTCGGCAGAAAGTGGGGAACGGAGTGTCTTAACACTAGGTTCCCTCTGCCTACCCTGCTGTGTGCGGGATACAGCGTGAAGCTGATTTGACATATATCTGGTTATATCTAAGCTAAATTCATTATCGACTCTCACTTAAATGACTGATGGACTTAATGAGAGTTTAATATTCCGTTATTAAGTTTAAAATTAATGACATATCTGTACCTACCTACAGTAAACAAAACTTTGTCTCGAGTGGTATTTTGAACTAGGACCTAACAGGCTGAGATCCCAGGGTCCCCAGACCTACGTCATTTTAGCAAAGCTGAAATTTTGGGGAGTATTAATATATATGTAGTTTAGACGTTATGCGTACTTACTAACTAGAAAGTTTCCCCCTATCAGAGGTAGCGCCAACGAACATGCGTTTTTAAGAATGTTGTAGAAAATATTTACTTAACATTGCCAGAGCCTTTACTCCTAAAGATTGTTTAAAATTTGGCCAAACTACATTACACTAGCACGCCTTAATTTTACATTTATTATTTACGGGACTATTTCAAGACCCCTTATAAGCACCCAGACCAATCCGATGACTCAATCATCCATCCAGACAGGGATGTACCTTTAATTGGCGTACGCCGTCTTAACTACATATACGACTAATAATCGTCAAAATTTCAGCTTTGCTAAAATTACGTAGGTCTGGGGGGCCTGGGATCTCCAGCTATTAGTAATCAGGCAAATACGTACGTACATTTTGACAATGACATGACAGCGTCATTTAATATTTAAATTTTGTGCAATAAATGATTACACGAAGTAACAGTAATGAAGGCATTGATAGTGGATATGGTTCTGAATTAAAACTAAAAATAAAAAAAAAAAAAAACAATGCAAAGCCCAGCGTTGTGTTATGCCACTCAACACGCAATGCCTCTAGAATTCAGCGGAAAGTGGGAAACGGAGTGTCTTAACACTAGGTTCTCCCTGATTACTCTGCTATATCTATGCCTATATTTATGACATGGTAATTTTGAAAAAAAAAAAATAGCTTTACATATTAACATTGTTTATACAGTTACTTTAAATTTATGTAGCGACAATTAAAAAAAAAACAAAATAGATTGTGTAGAACAAAATAAACTTTAATATTTATTTAGAAAACGTATAAAACTTTGAACGTAGCGGGACTCGAACCGCCTCCTGGAAACCTTTTATACGTTTTCTAAATAAGTATTTTTCTTTCTTAAATGTGGAATAACACTTTAAAAATATTTAAAAAAAATACTTTTTACTTTTTTATTTATAACACAAAACATTTCTGACACACTACTCTGTGGTCGACTTGACTCGTTAATGCTAAGCGGCTCTGCGAAATGCAAATACAACTGATTCGAACCGGTCCGGTCTATACGATAAGGCGATAGTACTGTAGATAGGATCTCCACGGGGCCTGATTAGCGATGGGATATTGTGCCCACCCCTATACTAACATTGGGGTGGGCAATTATAAAAAAACTGACGACGGATGATAAAACGCTCTGTCCCCATCCATGCTTGCCTAGGATTGTAGTAAATCAACAATCAAAACTTTATGAAGGGGCATCTGGTTCGTTTTATTATTTAACCCCAGTAGGTTATTATTGTTGTAACGTTATATCTGTTGTAGAAAGATAACTTTTGTCAACGTTGAATTTTAACTTGAATTTTGAATAGATGAAATTTAGATGTGATATCGCTTTTTTTATTTTTTAGTTATTGTGTTAAGTCATGTCGGGATTAAGGTACAGACAGACACACACAAGACTCTCTCATTTCATTTTGTGCTCAGATTCATTTTAAATTGTTTTCTAGGTAAATCATGTAGAAAATGATTTTATTTTTACTTTTTTTATTTATCTTTTAATGTAAATATAAAAGAGAGTCAGAGTCAGTGATTACAAATTCAGTAAATATTTTTTTTATATTTATAATGACATTAAACTTATATTATATATATATGTAATAATATAGAAGAATGGTATCGTATTTTTGTCATACTTCTGTTAACGGTCTTTTATGTTTGCGAACATCTGCGAACTTTTACAGATGAAAGAGTCATATGCGAAGCTTACCATTTTATGCTGTACGTAGGGTTACCAAATAGCCCGAATTAAATATGGGACAAAATGTTTTATAAATTATGTATTGTTATTTAACAGTGTAATTGTTTTAAAACTGTCTTTAATAAAACTTTTCAAAAAATAATATAAAAATTATCGTTTTCGTTATCGTATTAACGAAAAATAATATATAAATAAATATGAAGATTATTTTCACACAAAACGGGACATGTTTGCTATTTATTTTTTGTATTTGTATTTTATGTATTTGAGGCCAGTCGTAGCGCAGGGGCACAAAGTGTGCCTATAATTCGACTGATTGTGGGTTCGATCCCCGCTCGAGGAGATGAAATATTTATGTACATTTATATTTTCATTTATTCGCTCTGGTGAAAGCGCGGCGTTGAGTTCCGCCACTCAACACGCAATGCATCCAAAAATTGGCGGAACGGAGTGTCTTAACACTAGGTTCGCTCTGCCTACCCTGCTGTATGCGGGATAGAGCGTGAAGCTGAAAACAAGAAATATTTGCAAGACTAGGCTTTGAATATCCAGTAAAAAACCGGTCACTTGGCTACCCTACTGAACGCAACATGCTAGTCGTCTATACCAGTCGAGCTTGGCGCGACTCGCGACGCGCACCTCTGTACGCGTATTATATCGAAACATACTAAAAGTACGGTACAAAATTCCAAAATAATATAAGTGAATGTGTTTTTAGTGTTGGTTTGTGTGTTTTTGATATTCTCATTAAGAATCTAATATATCCTGTGAAATAAGTTTATATTTACTATTTTACTTCACATAGATACATAAATAATAAAATAATTTATTATTTTAAGTAAGTTCTTAGTATCCTTGTAACCAACGAGGCTGACTTTCCTGATTTATAGGAATTCAAAAACGAGACTCATCTTGTTATTATATATTTATGACAAATGTATGCATTGCATAACTATAGCAAATATATTTCGTATACATTGATAAATAAACAAATATATATAAATTAAGATTATAATTATATATTAATATTAAATAAATAAATTAAATTATTTTAATATAATATTGTAACAAAATCAGTTTGTGCGTTGGACTAGAGTACGTTCTCTATAAACCTGGTTTACAATCCCTGATAGTCCATAGCGACTCGGGCCTGCCATGCCTTCAGGCAGTCAGCCACTTTCAAGTCGAATCTATGGGGAATATTTCCATAATGTCTAACTGAGTCCAACTTTCCGATGCACTGTTCACAGAATTACTATTCAAATTGCATTCTGTTGGAGACGTGAGGCAATCGTTATTTGAAATATTTTGAAGGCTTCTTTTGACTTTACTTATTTATTTGATTTACATAACTATTTTGAATATATATTAAAAGTTCACTAAAATTTAAAACAAACAAAATTTATATGATGATTCAAAAAACAATTAAATAAGCTTCACGCTGTATCCCGCACTAAGTAGTGTAGGCAGAGGGAGCTTAGTGCTAAGACACTCCGTTACTCATTTTTCGCCAAGTTCCGGAATCATTGCGTGTTGAGTGACGGAACTCAACGCCGCTCTTTGCCTCACTTGTGCAGTGCTAAACGTACATACATATATATTTTATTGGATATACGAAAAATATAGGATATTCTAAATCAATTTAGTTCTATTTATCTAACACAAAACATTATTAAGATAGATAGATAGAGCAGTAAAATAGCACGATGTCTTCGTTCGTTGACCGTAGTTGGCGATGTTTTGTTGACTGTACTGAGGTAGCAATCTTAGTTCTCAACGCTTCGTTAAATCAGTTTTAGTGCCTTTGTTATTAGATACCATTCGTTACACTAACGCCTATACGAGTAATTCTATTCGCAAATAAATCTATAATAGTATTTGAATTTTGAATATCCAAATTAGAATTGCTTATTTGTTTAAGATAAAGAAAATACAGTCGAATTGATAATCTCTTTTTAAAGAAGTCGGTTAAAAAAAGTTAATAGTTTAGGTGCTCGTCCATAAATTTGTAAGTATTCGTGTTGATATTATTGATAAAATCAAATCACCTTTACGATGTATCCCGCACACTGCAGGGTAGGCAGAGGGAACCTAGTGTTAAGACACGTTCCTCACTTTCTGCTGTATTCTGGAGGCATTGCGTGTTAAGTGGCAGAACTCAACGCCGCGCTTGTCCTCGATATTATTGATATCATTTCTAATTTGTAGTTTTATTATAAATTTCATTATAGTTTTATTATTATTTTGCTTTGTTTTCGTTGTGAATTGCAAAATAAAGTCCAAAGGCAAAGTAGAGCTTTATTTCATATTATATAAAGTACATACATATTGGTAAATTAGTAGCAATATCTAATTGGTAAACTCATATTTTCATTAGTTTGCTCTGGTGTCGAGGTAAAAATGTGGCGTTGAGTTCCGCCACTCAACACGCAATAAATCCAGAACTCGTCGGAAAGTGGAGTCGACGGAGTGTCTTAACAATAAGTTCCCATTGCCTACCCTGCTGTGTGCGGGATACAGCGTGAAGTTGATTAATATCTAATCGCAACCATGAATAAACTATTGATTAAAAAACAACTTAAAAAAAAAACTAAAATATAATTTATATTTTTTTATATATATAAAAAAAATATCAATCGCACATTATATTACACTAAAAATATTTAACTTCCAGTGATATATTATGAAGTGTTCATTTCGAAATAGAGAACGATCAGATAAATATTATTTATAAGCAACTAAGGTTCCTGTGTTAGGCACAATCGCTGCCGGCGGCGGTGCGGGCGTCACGAACTTAATACTTAATCGTATTCAATTATTTCATTTAGATATCTTTCAATCGATAATGGGTTCGATTTCCACTCGAGGAAATATAATATTTAATATCACCATTTCTTCACTCTGGCAAAGCGTGGCGTTTAGAACTGTTACTCAACACGCAATGCCTAAAAAATACGGCTAAAAGTGGGGAGCGGAGTGTTTTAACACTAGGTGCCCTCTACCTATCCTGCTATATGCGGGATACAGCGTGAAGTTGAAAAAAAAAAACAAGCGCTTACATTAAAGCTATAGGGCACGCGTTTAAAGTATATTCCAAAGCACTCTCTATACGTCGTTTTCGAGCTATCACGAACCCGCATCTGTTATTATCAAGCCGCTATAACAATTTTAGAGGACTTACAAAATAATTGAGTTTTCTAAGCACGACTCCGCGCCATTGAACTTACGTAAGTTATTTAATAGGAGAACAGATTTTATAGGAGTTTGTCGTTCGTTCGAATGTGATAATGTTTAAATAGATTCGTTTCTTTTTTTTTACTCTTTAGATTGTTATCTGTTTCAAATGTAATGTATTAGCTTTATGTAATGTAATGGATAATTATGGATGTTGAGTTTATATAAAAGTTTTTAAAAGTATTTAAAAGTATTAAAACTAAAATAAATATTAAATTGTGATGAATATGATAATACTAGCTATATATATATATATATATATATATATATATATATATATATATATATATATATATATATATCCTTCCGTCCTTTTTATATCCTTCTGCCTATCCTGAAAAAAACGAAAAAAAGCTAATACTATGTGTCATATTGTAGCGGATGCATATTTCGGTCAATAAATATATTTTTTCAACACACATCGGAATTATAAATTATAATGTATGAATCTATACTGTATTTATAAAGTTAGTAAAAAACAATATATACAAATATCTACTAAGAGATTACGGTCAATTAAATTTAGCAAATATATTCTTATTTCACAGCCAAAAGGAAATGACTTAAAATATTTACTCAGTTGCGGATGTCGGCCATAGCGAAATTAGTTGTTTTAATTTTCATTGAAAGTGTGTCATGTTTTCTTGTGCTAAGTGGTGAAAGACAATATTAGTTTTTTAAATAGTGATGGTGTTTATTTGCGATGCCGGATTGGCGGTACAACGTTCTCTCGACGAGCGAGGCGTACATCGACGACGAGGGAGGTCCGCCTCGGGACCTCTTCGCGGCTAGCTACCCACGCCGCGCTGACCGCTCCCGGCCTCTTCACACTTGTCCATATACCACAATTTTTGTTGGGACACGCGCCCAGGCCCCATATCGCTTAACTCCTTTACAGAGTGAAAATGGCGATCCATACGCTGATGCGTATTCAGTGGATCGTTCTTCTAATCTTACGGACACGTCAAGCTTTGCTCGCTATGAGGACTGTCGTTCACAATTGGAAGGTTCCGTGAAACTGAAAAAAGAAAATACTTATACACATAATAAAACAGACGAAAACATAAAGTTACAAGTACAGACAGATCTTTATAATTCTGATGTTTTCTATATATCAGGAAAACAAAACCAGGACCAGGTAAACGCTGTGCCAGGAAGTAGTATGTGTTCAGGCGAGGAATCAGGTTCAGATGTCTTATCTTCGTGCACATGCGACAGTTTTGAACGATGTGAATTTGATTGTAGAGATTTTGAACCGTTTTCGGACACGTGCTGCTGTGACCCGCTCAGCGATGGCGTCTGTAGTCGTAGTCCGAAAGAGGTCGACTCCCCCGAACACTTCTGTGATCGAGCTGTGGATGAAGATCGAGTCTCGGCTAGAAGTGACATGGACGGTTTGGATTTAACTCTCTTTGAACCAGCTCAGACTGATTCTAATGATTATAGAGATAAATCCATCGTTCAAACCCAAGGGACTGTGACAGCTGCGCTCTGTGGCGTATTGTACGCCTTACCAAGCACTGAACATGGTATGTACTGTTTAATTTTATTATTAACTAGCCACTCGCTCGCGGTTTTGTCCGCTTGACCTACATACATAATTATTTATTTACGTATACTACATTATTTTCGTTCTCGAATAATAATATCATTTTAAAGTTTATTTATACCGATTTTGTTGAATATTTATGCTTATAGACCGATTGAATGAATTTAATACGCTAAATGTTATGGAAAATTGTTAATAAAACGATAGTGAAAACCGTTTCTAAGATTAGCGTAAACAAACGCCCAAACAGACATACAAACAGACAAAATTAAAAAAAAACACTGTTTTTGGTTCTATTACGTTATTAAATGCCACCAATAACATATTTATTATATAATCATCAATGTACAGACCGATCCATTACGATTTTATTGCAATCATAAGAATTAGATCACTATTTATTATACTATTTTTTAATATATTTTTTTCTCGTTTTAATTATGTATATAATATAATAATAATAATATTGAGGCCGGTCGTGGCGGTGGTCGTGACTGTGAAACCGACTGGTTGTGGGTTCGATCCCCACTCGAGGAGATGAAATATTTACTTAAATTTATATTTCCATTTCTTCGCTCTGGTGTCGAGGTTAAGCGCGGCGTTGAGTTCTGCCACTCAACACGCAATGCCTCCGGAATTCGGCAGAAAGTGGGGAACGGGAGTGTCTTAATACTAAGTTCCCTCTGCCTACGCTGCTGTGTGCGGGATACAGCGTGAAGCTGATTTTTTTTTATAATAATAATAATTTATTAATATAAATATTATTATTATATAAACCACTGTAATACGACCACGGTAGAACGTCCGGCGGCGCACTTGACAGTCGTGTGGTCAGCTTCAATAGCACTCGTATTGGATACGAACAACGGTGTGAGGGAATTACAATCGCATCAATCACCAGCGTTCATTGTCATATTTGCGGTAACGAGATGATATAGTCAAGCTGTTGCCATATACAGGCGAAACGACCTATGTTAGTACAGTTTTATTACATTAAAGGATCTTGTCTTAGTAGATAGAGCCTAGTGTTAAGACACTACGCTTCTCCATTTTCCGCCGAATTCTAGAGGCGTTGTGTAGTGAGTGGCGGAACTCAACGGCGCGCTTTGCCTCGACACCAGAACGAAGAAAATAGAAATATTAAATACATATTCCCTATCCTTAAGTGGGAATCGAACTCACAATCTATTATTACCTACGGCCCTACAATTATCTATACATTAATGTTATATTAAGCACAACAGTAATATGAGATGTTTTCTTACTTTAAATAAAAAAACGAGATTTCTTGTTTATTTCATAATAACATATTAATGTTGTTAATATCCTAACAAATTAATAAATAATAACAAAATGGCTACATGCTTAATAATGAAATGGGCTTTCCATAGTGATAGCGCTTCAAATTGCGTACCGTTAGCCTCTCGTAAGTTTCTAATTACTGTTCTACGTAGTGAGATTGTTAACTCACATGCAAATTCAATAGATTTTGGACCAGATAGTGATACTGAACGAGGTTCCAGCATCTATAATATACTTCCTCGTTTGTAATCGTGAAAACGTATGGACGTATGTATATGTGTTTAACAGTAGCTGTGTTTACGAAGTCGAAGTGTGGAACGTATGAAATTTCAACAAGTTTGTTCTTAAATTGTTTTTGGTAGTTTCATGAGAACTAACTATTAGATATAATTAAAATAAATTAAATCAGCTTCACGCTGTATCCCGTACACAGTAGGGTAGATAGAGGTAACCTAGTGTTAAGACATTTTGTTTCCCATTTTCTTCCGAATTCTGGAGGGATTACGTATTGAGTGGTGAAACTCAACGCCGCGCTTTACCTCGACACCAGAGCGAATAAATAAAAATATAAATTTAAATAAATATTAAATTTCCTCGAATTGGGATCGAACCCACAACCAGTCGCGTTCACAGTCACACACTTATGCCCCTACGCCACAACTGGCCCCTAAATAAGAAATATTGACCATTAACTTTAGCAAGGTATTATTATTTGAGTTTGGTTCTTTCAAATATGCTTTTAATATGAGACTAAATAACTGGTTTACCTAAAACCTGGTCTTAGGAGAGCCATAATTACGTTCACCGCGGACTTTAAAATATTTTAATATACTGTGATTTAATACTACATGTAAATATGGCATATATTTTAAAATCAGCTTCATGCTGTATCCTGCACACAGCAGGGTATGCAGAGGGAACCTAGTGTTAAGACACTCCGTTCCCCAATTTCTGCCGAATTCTGGAGGCACTGTGTGTTGAGTGGCAGAACTCAACGCCGCGCTTAACCTCGACACCAGAGCGAAGGAATGGAAATATAAATTTAAGTAAATATTTCATCTCCTCCAGTGTGAATCGAACCCACAACCAGTCGGTTTTACAGTCACACCTCGTGCCGCTGCGCCACTACTGGCCTCAGGCATATATTTCAACTTATTAAAAAAATAGAATATATATAGTAATTTTACATTCTTACTATATTACACGCTTATTCATGGAGTAAAAGCCATCTAAGTTCTAAAAACCTTATAGTAAGGCGTCTCAGTTAGTTAGCTTGGTAAGAATTGGCGCTATCATATTTCTCAAGGTGGCTTATACGATAAGGGTAAGGGTAAAAATAAATAATTATTTGCAATAATATTTACTTTTCAATGTCCAATCAACCGTATATAAATAGGAAAATGAAATACTTATAACTAAATACAGCTTTAAGTTGAATAGTGCTCTTACTTATAAATTTTAAGTTGAATCGTATTGCGGGGTTGAGTTCCGTCATTCAATACGTAATGTCTTCAGAATTCGACCGAAAATGGGGAATGAAAGAGTTCCCTCCGACTATCCTGCTATGTGCGGGATACATCGGGAAGAGCTAAAAAAAATAATTTATCAAAATTATGTAATATAGTGTGTATGTATGTATGTATATATACAAAAGTTTAAAGAGCAAACGATAATATACATAATGCCTCGTCGTGATAATATTCATGCTGCGGAACAATGATTGTATGTATGTATGTATGTTTGTATATATGTATGTGTGTATGTATGTATGTTTGTATATATGTATGTGTGTATGTATGTATGTATGTCTGTGTACGTGTTACTCTCATTGTTAAAAAGAAACACAAATGCCCATTCCCCTTTATAAGTACTTACTTACAAATATAAACATTAGTACTTTACACGTTCTCGAAGAAAAAGCTATACAGTTAAAGCTTGTTCTTTAAATGTAACAAACAAATCCTATATACAGTCGTGGAAGCGTTTGTCTTTAAACGCGATAGGTTGTGGGTTCGATTCATACTCTGGGAAATTAAATATTTAATATTTGCATATCATCGTTCTGGTGTGGAGGTAAATCGCGGCGTTGAGTTCCGCCACTTAACACACAGTGCCGCCAGAATTCGGTGGAAAGTAGGAAGCGGTATATCTTGACACTACCTCCCCCTGCCTACTCTGATAAATGTGAGATACAGCGTGAAACTGAAAAGAAAAATAACCTGTATACAATTATATGTAATTTGGTTTGTATATTTATTAGATTGTCTGTTGTTGTCTGTTGTTGTGTGTTGCTTATTTTAACATTCTTAAAGTGTTATTCCACTCCTAGGAAAAAAATACTTCTTTAGAAAACGTTTAAAAATTTGAATATAGCGGGACTTGAACCCGCGCCTCCTGGAAACCGACCAGGTTTGTCTGTTTCTTTTTGATAGCAGTCAGCTAGAAACACTCAATCATAATTTTAATTACTGCAATAATATTATGTAGTTTTTATTAATTTTTATTTTAGAATTATCAAGCCATACCTACCATTTTTCTTTTAACATCGTACATAAAATAATACACATAAATTTCACTTTAAAGGTTTTGTTTTCTTCATATTCAAATATGCCGACTCTACCTTTTTTTAAAATAGAATATGAGAAAAAAAAATACGATATGAAATATAAACTAATTCAGTACACTGTAATTATATACCGTAAGCTCAATTCTGCGTCCGTAATATTTCCCACATAAATTGGCCGCCATTGAACAAATGCCACAATAACGTTTGCTTGTATTATGTTGTTATTTGTCATAGCACATTCGCTATATATATATATATTTTATTATTATTATTATAACCGTAACGTAATAGGTGTAGCGTAGGAAACATTCCAATGCGATCACTGTTTAGTGTCTAATGTCACTGCCTACTGTTAAATAAAAAATATAGAAATAAATCAGCTTCACGCTGTATCCCGCACACAGCAGTGTAGGCAGAGGGAACCTAGTGTTAAGACACTCCGTTCCCCACTTTCTGCCGAATTCTGGAGGCATTGCGTGTTGAGTGGCAGAACTCAACGCCGCACTTGTCCTCGACACCAGAGCGAATAAATGGAAATATAAATATAAGTAAATATTTCATCTCCTCGAGTGGGGATCGAACCCACAACCAGTCGGTTTTGCAGTCACACTTTGTGCCCCTGCACCACGACTGGCCTCAAACGCCTGGCCTGGCCTACTTTTAGTATAAGAATATAATTCACTTAGCTACTATGAATTGAGGGCAGTCGTAGCGCGGTGGCACAAGTGTGTGACTGTAAAGAGACTGGTTGTGGGTTCGATTCTCAATCGAGGAAATAAAATATTTATTTGAATGTATATTTATATTTCTTCGCCCTGGTGTTGAATCAGAGCGCGGTGTTGAAATCTCCCATTCAACAAGCAATGTCTCCAGAATTTGGCAGAAAATGGGGAAGGGAGTGTCTTAACACTATGTTTAATCTGCCTATTCTGCTGTGTGCGAGATACAGCGTGAAGCTGATTTTAATTTACTCTCAATTGAGTTAGCATTTGTTCTTATGTGTATAATATCATATACATATAGCTTTAAAATGTCTTGCATTTTGGGTCTCTTAAAATGTATTGAATTTCGCGTCTTAAAATGAAATAGCTTCCGTTTTTTAAGTAACAATCAGTAAAATAGATTTTGATTTACTAACAACTGTAGAAAAGTAAACGACACGACTTACATACATGTATCTTATACCGCTATTTCTCGTTACATAGCGCAGGGTAAATTATAGTTATTTGTGCATAAGGTTAACTATTTGTCATAGATTGCGAGTACGCTCTTCATTTTAGTATTTTGGCCCCAATTTTTTTTAAATTTAATTTACAAAATAATAATCATAAAAATCATCTTGCTTGTTATGATAAAGGTATTGGTGGATTAATTATTAATTTTAGGTGTAGGCCTCAATAGATATAATGTAAATATCTATTAAGGCCGTCGTGGCGCAGCACGGGGGCAAGGGAATGAATTAATAATAAATAAGAGTTGATTAATATTTTCAATTCTTCGCTCTGGCACCAAGGCCAAAGCCTTAAAAAATTCAGCGAAAAGTGGGGAACAAAGTATCTTAACACTAGGTTCCCTCTGCCTACCCTGTTGTGTTCAAGAAATAATGTGAAGCTGCTTTGATTTAGATTATTTTTAATGTATTACGTACCTGTGTTCTCCCTAAATATTAATATATCTGTATTATAGTTTACATTTCTCATCTTCTGTTTTTTGCTTAATAACTTTGCTGATGTCATCGTAAAAAACTAGCAAAAGGAAAAGGAAATAATTGAAAAAGTTTTCAATCGAAGTAGAATATGTTAGAGTCTAGTACAACATTCTAAACCCATATACAATGTAACAGTTATAAGAATGTTCATTCACAAGACGCTTAAGGAAAACATGTACCATCTTGGATTTTAGTAATTAACAAATAGTTACAAGTTAAAACTAACCTCGTCTTGCAGTAAGTTAACAAATAGAGGTAGAATACTTATTTAAAAAACGTATAAAAATTTGAACGTAGCGGGACTCGATCTTATGGTTTAGTGGTCAGAGCGCCTGGTCGGTTTCCAGGAGTCGCAGGTTCGAGTCCCGCTACGTTCAATTTTTTATACGTTTTCTAAATAAGTTTGTTTGGTTCGTAAGTTTCGATTAACACTTTAGAAATGTTTAAAAATAATAGAGGTAGATTTGTAGAGAAATATTTATTGAAAAATAAATATTATAGCGTTAAAATCACCCACAGATATGTGTACTTTTTTTATTCAGAAAGATATTATACGCCTCAGTAAATATAGATTATCATTTTATAAGTTTAATATTTTCTTTGCCATAGGAACCTAGTGTTTGGACACTCCATTCCCCACTTTCTATTTTATTTTCTCAGCGTGTTGTAGATCAGTTAACACTATTAGAAGATGCAATGCCAACGAGCATTCGCGTGTAGATATCTGATAATTATATCAATGAAAACCGCACAAGTACAGCTCAACTTGTATTACAGTGTAAATGTCACATCACAGCTACTTTGTTATATAATATTTTTTATGTTTATGTTACTGCTGTATCTTGCATATAACAGGGTAGTCAGAGGGAACCTGGGAACCTAGTTTTAACACATTCCGTTCCCCACTTTCCAAAGAATTCTTGAGGCTTTGCGTGGTTAGTGGTGGAACTACGCCGGGCTTTGCTTAGTTGCCAGAGCGACGAAATCAAAATATTAAATATATCATTCCAACGAGTGAGAATTGAACCCACAACCTTCGCGTTTCCCTGATGCATTTTATTAAAAATAAAAATAATCATAGGGTGAAATTGGTTTCTGTTTTTATTTCCATTGCGAACATACAGTATTTTATTGTTCAAAAATATCACAAAAGACAAATTGACTACTTGAATGCGAGATGTTTTTTTTATATCTTTTATAAGCAGGGCAAGGCTCTGTACCTAAAAATAGGATCGGAGTTTATTTTGATTGCATAAGTATTCCCTTTATATTCTGAGTCGGTCATTGCACCTTATGAATAGAAGACGTGATCGTTTGGTGAAATTTGAAACTGCTTTTGTTTTGACTCAACTGAATTGTCGAATGCCTTATAAAATATTTGATCTTAAAAAAATGTCTATAGTAAGTTAACTTGTTATTCTGAATATTTCAGCCTATTCATTAAAAGAAACACCAAAATTTATTTAAATAAGATATATAAGAATGTATTGTAAATGTACATTTTATAGGCGAATATATTAGAAATATTATTGTTTAATATTGTTGAAATGAAATTTATATAATATACGCGTCTAGGTCTATCGTTTCCAGTCAAGTTCAAGTTACGACGCAGCAGCCTTGAACTGGTTCGTCTAGTATTACAATTGAAATTATTTTGGTTTCTTTACAACATAATTCTTTTCAACATAAAAACAAAATATTTTGTTTAAGTAATTACTGAGATTTCATATTTTATACATTAAGGCTTAATGGTTATTGAGAGATAAAAATAAATAAAAAGCAATATTGTAATCTAGCTATACCTAGATAAAGAGCATAACCCATTTTGAGTTAAAATCTAAAATGAAGTCTTCATTATTACATCCATCCATGTATTATACAAAATAAAAATTAAAAAAAAACAAAATTCGGCAGAAAGTGGGAGACGGAGTATCTAAACACTAGGTTCCCTCTGCCTACCAGTGTGCGGGATACAGCGTGAAGCTGATGATTACAAAAATAGTTTTAGTTATTATTATGTTTAAAGAAAATATAATTACAATGTGATTCTTTACGGTCTTGGGCTATAATATAAAGACAGGATCGTCTAGAAATCAAAGAAGCTCCATAAACGTCGTAGTTTAACTTATGTAGACACCGTTCGGTTCAAAATCCTTTTTATTTACCAATGTCAAATATGTAACAAAATAAATATAATTTATAATAAACATAATTTAGTTAAAAATATAACAAGGCCAGATAATAATATTAAATGGTGAATTAGTGATGATAATGATGTCGACATTTTTTTTTGGTTACATCAATTTATATATAAATATTTATTATATATAAAATATATATATATGTATAATAAATATTTGTAAAGTAATTTTATATATTATAATCAAAATCACTTTGCCTCGACACCAGAGCGAAATGTAAATAAATATTTCACTTCCTCGAGTGGGAATCGAACCCACAACCAGTCGATTTTACAGTCACACTTTGTACCTCTGCGCCACGACTGGTTTCATATATTATAGTTAAGTTTATTATATATTTAACATTATTAGAGTATATCCAGTGAATGGAATGTAATAACAATAGAAATATTGAATGCTGTTAAGTATTACTTAACCAGATCTCAAGGTTTTATTTACTAATCCTTTATATTTATAGCAAGAAGGTATGGACCGTGGGAAATCAAAAGTACCCATTGATTGAGATTTATGTATCGATTTAATGTTTATATAGAGAATCTTCATAATATTTATAGTTAAATTTGTCTTGGAATTAAGTGAATGGTACGCACTTCCTTTGAAACGTGTTTGACTATTAAAAAAAACTATATTTTTTTTTTATTAAAATTTGGTGGCTATATTATAAACATGATAATTTTAGGTTTTACATTAACAGTCAATATTAACATAAGTAAGTATATGTATGCATATGCATCTCGTACTGCTTACGTATACTCGTATACAGTACGGCCAACAAGTTATGGCCGTCTTAAAGTTAGCTGTCAGATGGCTGATCCCATTTTATTTTAGCATTTTTTTTTAATTTTGATTACTTTATTTCCTAGTGAACAATGCGCGAATGTTTAAAAAGCCTTAATTCCAGGCGGCCACTACTTGTTGACCATACTGTAAGTATATACGATAATAAGTAAAGTAAGGTGCACTTGTCGCACCTGCATGGATCGCCTGCCAAACTCGTCTTGATTCCTGGTTCGCTTTATTTCTGACGTCATATTAACCAATAAATTAAAAATGTATCTTTATTCTTTATTTTTATACAAATTAAACAAAAACATGTATCACGCTATACTAAAAATAAAACATTGCCCCAAGAATCACAAGGGGAAACATTAAATACTACGTGATATGAGAATTGAGGTTATATGCGATGGTCGTAGGTTCTATCCCCATTCAGAGAAATTATTTTATGTTTAAATTACTTTAATTTCTCCGTAATATGTCAAATTCCACAAAATGTGATGAGTGAGAGACTAAGCAAGCACCATCTAACCTGCTATACGGGAAAAAGCGTGAAAGTGTCAAAAAAGTGTTACATTTCGATTTCGGTAGCTAATTTAGTTCAATTATATTTTTAATTATTGGATTAATGTCTTGCATTCTGATTAATTGATAACGTGATTTCACTTATTTCTAACCGTCAATTATGCAATTTATGTATCTATTCTAGTATAGCGGTAACACGCGAGAGTATGTAAAGTATAAATTAGTCAGTAAGTTTTTATTTTAACTAATTCTCAAAAAAAAATACGGATTATATTATTTTATTTTCTGCTTAGATAGTTTTATTTAAGTATCTGTAATAAATATATTTTATATAAATATAGCTTCATACTGTATTCCCGAATGTAGCAGGGTAGGCGAGAGGAGCCTAATGCTAATACACTTCGCTCCCCATTTTCCGCCGAAATCTGGGGGCATTATATATTAAGTGGCGCCAGAACTCAACGCCGCGTTTTTGCCTCGCACCAGAGCGAAGAAATGAAAATATTAAATATTTAATTTCCTCGAGTCGGTATCGAACCCACAACCAGTTGCTTTTACAGTCATACGCATGTGCCAATGCGCCACAATTGGTCTCAATAAAAATATAGTGCAAAATAAGAAATGTTCTTTAGCGCGTTAGTTCGTTTATTTTGTTTATAATTTTTGTGACATTTAAATCCAGTTTGCTTAATTTACATAATATTAGGTATATTATTGTAGAAGTATATTATTGTAGAAGGATAAGATACATATTTAAGCTTTTTATATCAATATATTAATACTTCATTAGAAAAAATATACTAAATATTTGATACAAACTTACCTAACAAACTATTTAAAAATAATAATAATTTTAACTAAAATAAAACATAATAATAATTAAAACTATTCCTCGGACGCCTAAGCATCCAGCGCCCTAAATAAAAAAAGAAATCAATATACACACTTTGTATTTTTTTACTCCATTTTCACACTATTGTCATTTAAAGGAAAATCGACACCAACTTGGAATATTTTTTATATTCTATTTAAGAAAAAATAAAATTTTTATATATAAATACATACATATATTGATTTTATTTTAAGAAGACGCACGTGTTTTTATAAATCACGGCGGACCAAATCGAAAAATAACTAACGTCTTTATGTACTTCTAAATGATTTTGTCTTTTATATAATTTCAATGTAAAAGCACTGAAACTACTTCTTAGTTTAATATCGGTCAATTCGTGACTGGAACTAAGAATGATTCATTTGCTTTAATCCCTATTGACTCATATGAACGTTGCTACAATGAAATCTTTGTAACTGACTTCTTTTGAAATTATTTCAATAAATCACACCTTTATCCTTTTCTTTTATATCGTCAAAGGTTTAAACGATTTTATGTCCTTGTTTGTTTTAATTAACAATTTACGGTAGTGATATGTCACTAAGTAAACATTATATAATATTCGTTTTATTATTTTAATAAAATGTAAAGGTTTGAGTCCTATTTTTTTAACGTACAAAGCCAAGGAGGCAGAAGAACCTAGTTGTAAGACACTCCGTTCCCCATTTTCCGCCGAATTCTGTAAGCATTGTGTATTATTAAGTGATAAAACTGAATGCCGCGCTTTGACTCGAGACCAGAGCTAAAAAATCAGTATCACGCTGTATCCCGCATACAGCAGGGTAGGCAGAGTAAACTAAGTGTTCAAAACACTACGTTCCTCACTTTCCGCCGAATTCTGGACGTATTGCGTGTTGCGTGGCGGATCTCAACGCCGCATTTTTATCGACACCAGAGAAAAAAAGAAAATATTAAAATTTTAATTTCTTCAAATAGAAATCGAATTCAAAACCTGTCGCGCTTACAGTCCCACTTTGAGCCCTTGCGCAACGACTAGCCTCATATTTTCGAACCTTGAACCTTATATTTTTCAAATAAGGTTATTGAACCATACCTCACAATACACACACCAAAGGAAGCTGTATGCGCTTCATAGAAATAATCAGAAGTGACGTGCATATGCATTCGGATATCCGGTGGCTCCCTGTCGCACCAAATTCAATAGAGAAAGTATGTTTTTCTGACTAGAATATTGTTACGTTGGTTCTGACGTAACTTCTTATGGGAAAAATTGAAATACTCTTTAGTAATAGTATTGTCACATACGACGTCTCTTTTACCCTAAAGCTTCCATATAGGTATAGGCATCTATGTATAAATACACAGATTATTAAAAGTTATAGGTATTTGTTATTTTTTTTTAAATATTATTTATAATAATTAAGAATATTCTTTAAATATAATTATAAAAAAAAAAATATTAACGTGATCAGAAAAAAATAACTCTTTCACTAATACGAGTGATTAATCGTTTTTGTTTTAGTTTTCATATTGTTTTTTGTTGAAATCTTTAAAATTAAATTAATTAGAGCATGCTACATAAATCTATATGTTGCATACACATATATTATATACTGATTACGAAGTGGCATATAAATAACATTATTTATGTTTTTGTTTATTTTAAATATTATACATTTTGGATAATACTTAATGTTTTTAGTGCGTATCTTATATTCTTAATTTAAATTTGGCATAAACGTTATGATTTAATATGAACGGAAGTTATTCGAAGCTCTTATATAAAGAATTATATGAATATATATATAAAAAGAAATTAAATCAGCTGCATGCTGTATCCCGCACACAGCAGGGTAGGTAGAGGGAACCTAGTGTTGACACTCCGTTCCCCACTTTCTGCCGAATTCTGGAGGCATTGCGTGTTGAGTGGCAGAACTCTACGCCGCGCTTAACCTCTACACCCGAGCGAAGAAATGGAAGTATAAATTTAAGTAAATATTTCATCTCCTCGAGTGGGGATCGAACCCACAACCAGTCGGTTTTACAGTCACACCTCGTGCCGCTGCGCCACGACTGGCCTCACATATCTATTAATATGTAAAATCGTACAAATCTTAATATTTCTTTTTTAATTATGATATCAGAATATTAGTTATACTATTTTATATCAAATTTTACACGTTTACTATGAATTGTGTAAGATTGACGTTTTTGATACGTCCTATTTACTTTTATTCAAATGATGATTCATAGACTTTCATTAAATATTTATTTGTTTCGTGATGCGGATCGATGAGAAAAAGTAATATTGCGCCACCGAGTTTTTAATTATACGCTATTTGATTAACATTGGATAAGTATACGAACAAATATAATTCTTATTACTAATGTTCTTGTTATAGTTTTTCTTTTTAGGGTTCCGTAACTTTTTTAGAAAAAAAGAACCCTTATAAGATCATTTTTTTATCCATCGGTCTGTCTGTCTGTCAAGAGCCTTTATCTCAGGAACGCTTGGAGATATCGAGTTGAAATTTAAACCATATACTCATATCTACGGCCCTATAATTTTCAGAAAAAAAATATTTCTACATTTACTCAAAAAAGCCCTTTATGTCGCAAAAAACCTGAAAACTATAAATTTGTGTTTAACTTCTATAAAATAATAGCTTTAAAAGGGGGCTAATTTGGTATAGCTAGTTCAAGTGAGATATCAGATGAAAAGGCTCTGGCTAAGCTAGGTCGGTAAGTTTTAGAAAAAGCTTTAAAATAGATTTCTTTACGGAACCCTCGGTGGGCGAACCTGATTCGCGCTTGTTTTTTTTAGTTTCACGCTGTGTCTTGTACAGGGTAGGCAAAATGGATCTAGATATCCTAGAATTAATACATCCCGTTCCCATTAAGACACCTCAGCACTCCACTTTCCGCCAAATTCTGGAAGGATTGCGTGCTGAGCGAAATTAAACGCCGCGCTTTACCTCGTCACCACAGCGAGGAAATGAAAACATTATACATCTGATTTCCTCGAACGGAAACCGAACTTGCAACCTGTCGAGTCTTCTGTGGCACCCTTGTACCCCTGCGTTACGATTGGCCACAGTATAACATTTAACTACTAAATCCCAGATGGACCACATACAAACTCCTAAGTGAATTTAGATGACAAATATATTTAAAAACTAATTTGTGGGGTTCATTACAGTAAGTCATGCGATTCGAATGAAGCTATTATTATTTTTATTTTATAAGTTTTTTATTTATGTTATGGTTAATTTAATGAGATATTATGTAACTTATGTAATATGCCATATAACTTTTACTTAGGTTGTTTTTATCTGGTTTAAAATATAAAAAACATAATTTAAATATTTTTAAAGTTTGAAAATAATAATCTATTAGACACGTAGAAATACATTTTATTTGGATAAGCCAATAGTGGTTTAAAAATGTAACTTCCTTTGTAATTATAAAAATTTTATTTGTATATTACAAATTTAAGAGGCCAGTCGTGGGGCAGTGGCACGAAGTGTGACTGTAAAATCGACTGGTTGTGGGTTCGATCCCCACTTGAGGAGATGAAATATTTATTTAAATTTATGTTTCCATTTCTTCGCTCTGGTGTCAAGGAAGGGCGCGGCGTTGAGTTCCGCCACTCAACACGCAATGCCTCTAGAATTCGGCGAAGTGGAACGGAGTATCTTAACACTAAGTACCCCGCTGTTTGCGGGATATACCGTGAAGGTGATTTATTTATTTTTAAATTAAATATTTAACTTGGGCATTTAATTAAAGCAATTTAAATTGTAAAATAATATTTTATTAAGAGAACTAAGCGTAAGCAAACGTAAGCTTGAATGGCCATACATACATTTTTTGACCTCTACATATATAATAAGATACGTTGCTGGAATACAATATGTAAAATATGTCACTATTCCACAAAAGCTCCAAGATATCAACGGGAATCTATCTCTATTAAGTTCCGTATTTATATTCGAAGCACGGGATACCACGCCGGTGACGCGTGTAGATTTATGACTGGTTATTTAAGTTAGACAATATATCTCCGAGAATTTCGAATTGTCAAAATATTTTTATTAGGCCGTCGTGGCGCAGGGGCTGAATCGTGTGGCTGTCTCGGCGGACGCGGGTTCGATCACCACTAGGGGGAATTAATTATTACTTATTAATATTTTGTTTACTTCGCTCAGGTACAAAGCGCGGTGTTGAGTTCCGCTACTTAATACGCCTATGCTTCACTAGTTGCCCTCTAACTACCCTGCTATGTATATGTGGAATACAGCGAGAAGCTGAAAAAAATACGTAAAAAATTACATAAACATCACTACCTTGGTATAATACTTATTAATAGCTCTTATGAATATTGTTATTGACATTTGACTTTTAATAGACACTTGGAATTTCAACTAGGAATTAGGCGGAGTTAACACGAATTGTTAGGCAATCCACAATATTCGAAAGAATTTAAGTAATCAAATGAAACCGTCGTGGCGCTGAAGAACAAGGGTGTGAGTGTAAAGCGACCGTTATGGATTCGATCCCCATTCGAGAGAATTAATTAATATTTTAATTTCTTCAACATGGCGTTGAGTGCCACCACTCAACTCGCAATGCCTCGAAAATTCCCGAAAAGTAGGGAACGGAGTGTCTTAACACTAGCTTCCCACTGCCTATCCCGCTGTGAGCAGGATACAACTGCTGCTGTAGCTGATTTCATTTGAATTAAGCAGTTTGAACTTCCAGGTTCGGAGGCGTCAGTCACTAATATGAATATTATCGCCCACACAGCAATCACTCGGCAGGAAGCCTGCGTTCACGTCACGCATACTGTTCTCGTGCAAGAAAGAGTTAGAGTTCCAAGAGACGTTATGTATTTAAATAACGTAATTGCTTCAATCTATTCTGACCACGCGTCGCTCGAACGGTTATATTCTCACGATTTAACTGATCTAGTTCAATATCATTATATGTTGCATATTGATAACTATAATGTGGTTGGTCTGTTGCAATATAGAAAATGAATTTAAAAAGATACACATAGCAGGATAAAGAGAGGAGAGTGTGTTAAAACATTCTGTTCTCCATTGTCTGCCGAAATTTATGAGGCTTTGCGTGTTGAGTGGTGGAACTCAGCATCACCCTTTATCTTGCCACCAGAGCAGAGAAACGAAAATATTAATTAATTATAATTCATTCTTGGCCAGTCGTGGCGCAGGGGCACAAAGTGTGACTGTAAAACTGACTGGTTGTGGGTTCGACCCCACTGGAGGAAATTAAATATTTACTTAAATTTATATTTCCATTTCTTCGCTATGGTGTCGAGGACAAGCGCGGCGTTGAGTTTTGCCACTCAACACGTAATGCCTCCCGAATTCTTCAGAAAGTGGGGAACTCTCCAGTACCCTGCATTGTGCGGGATACAGCGTGAAGATAAAAAAAAAATCATTCTTCCGAGTGGGGTTCGAACCCACAATCATCGGGCCACAGCGGCCTTTTTTATACTATGTTTAAAATGTAATTATTTGTATTAAGGACTGTTTAATCGTTTGTTAACGGACATTGTTAATATAAATGCTATGAACATGTAATTACAGCAAACAACTAAAGTTTTAACGTTGTCCATAAAAAATATATATTAGCTGAAGTGTTAAATGTCAGGTCGTTTTTAGGCCTATATATAGGCTGTGCGCATATCTAAAGACAGCCTTTGTTCGGAGTTTACGGATGACCTTTAGTTCCACAGTCTAGGGAACGTGCTGGATACTGTGAGCTTATTTTTTTATAGCACAGGCTGCACTTTTCTATAAAAAAATAAGCTGTTGCGGTCTTATGGTGTCTAAGCAAGCATAAAAATACATTTTTTTGAAATATAAGGGTTATTCATATTTACATAGTATACAACGACAATGTATATTTATTTCAGGTGCATTTGTTAACTCGGAATAAAGCTAAACGCTTAAAATATATTTAATAGTCAATACATTTTTTTAGGTCATCATTGACAATTGGTGTGTACATCAAAGTTCTTGATAGAAATCTCGCTGAATTTTTTAAATTGTAGTTTAAAGGACATTAAAACATAATTTTTTTACTAAAAGTTTTTTTAATGTTGAATATTAATAACTTTTAGGTATTTTAAATGAAACTATCTACCAGATAGCATAAATTTACTGTTATACATTTTTGGTGACGTTTCGAATACGTCTTACGAAGCTTTGGGTTTCCAAAACTACATAATACTGAAATATATACGATTAATCCCGTTAAATAGTTTCATATAATGTGAACATCAAAGATCTTATTAACTTTTAGTAATAACAAGTGTTGTAATATTATACATAATATATACCTAGACCTACATGTGGAGTATGATAAATGTAATAGTCATTATTAACACCATATCATTGTAAATGTCAACATAGCATGTGTAATTGTAGTGCAGCTGTTGGTATAATAAATGTATATAAATATTCCAAGAGTAGTGGCAATCGAATGGGGTGAGCAACTCTCGTCCCACCCCGCTTAGGGACGCTGTCAAGACCAGTCCAGGTCAACGGCAATATTTTAATATTTTAAAAAAAAGTTGCGACATTTAGTAGATCCCATCAACGCTGATCCATCTATTCATTATATAAAAAAAAACATAGTGATTGTAAATTTTTCAGGGACAGAACATCCTCTTCCCTACTTACTCGGTGTCACTGTAAAAGCCAGTAGAGCTGACAGCATTAACTTCAGGTTTGAGAAAAAAAGAAGATGACCAAGTAGACATACCTTATGTTAGTTTAGAAGTGACAGCTTTATTGTGAAATATATCGTTCTCTTGAAATATTTTACATTCGACGTTACTTTTATAAAGATGCCAAGCATTCCATCATTGTACAGCTGATTGAATTTGATTTTGATGCGCATCACAAGTGGCGGCGTCTTTAACCTATCACATCCCGGCACTGCATCCGCCGCACGTCGCTGGGTTGGGTTATTATAACTTGAGACGAGTAATTCTCGTTCGTATGACTACTCGCGGACCGTTCTTTAAGTAGATACCAAACATTACAGCCAATGTTTCTATGTAATTTTATTATTTTGTTCTAGTCTTTTTTTGGAATTTGAGGTTATTGCTGTAAGCCTTACTGGCTTTTACAGCGACACTGAGAGGGTAGGGAAGAGGGTATTCTGTCCCTGAAAAATTTGCAAGGATTACTACAACGACGGACGGTGGTAAGAGGGTGCCCTGTCGGACTCGAACCTTGGCTTGCGGCCGTATAGTCGACTTGTTTCTAAGTCATTAGAGGCTTATATAACATGTGAAACCGGTTATAGCGACTGTTGTTTTAGTGAGGACTTTAGGTATTAACGTCGTACAGCTTATTGAATTTGAGTTTGAGCTTGCTAGCGCTATCAGCGACACCATGACCGCCAGCATTTGTAAGTTAGAACAGGTATTTCTTGTTTGCGAACTCTAGGCCTGGTGGTGGAGGAGCACTTGTCTAATAAATCTGAGTATATTCGAGCTGTATCTATTTAAGGGATATGGCTGAATAAAGAATCAGATATTTAAGGAGTCAAATACAATTTTACTGTATTATTTGTGAAAAAATAACAATAATTGTTGAGGCTGCTGTGGCGAAGGGATAGAAGGGTGCGATGATTGTGAGGTCGATACTCACTCAGGAAATAAAGTATTTAATATTTTTATTTCCTTCCTATGGTAACGAGGTAAAGAGCAGCGTTGAGTTCCGGCACTGTAATCCACGCAATGTCTTAAAAATTCAGGGGAAAGTGGGGAAAGAAAGAGTTAATGTCTTAATACGGGGTTTCCAGGCTCTTTTTTACCTTGCTATGTGCGACTTGCAGCGTAAAACTAAAAAAAAATGAACGTAATTGTATAGACTTACCTAACGTAACATAGGTAAGTATACAGGTAACAAAATAACAAATTTCTCATTTGATTTGATGAGGCTTTGCTGACTTCATAAATATTACAATATTAAGGGACTTACATCGTATAATGTTTTAACACACTATAAAAGTTCAATTAATATTCTCTTCTGGCTTAAATAAGTAAAATCTTATTTGAACATTTATCTAGGTCAGAAGAATGAAACTGACCACACAATGTGTTTGGGACCAATTCTTAATAGTGAGGATGTGCATTGTACGTGTAATGTCTTGTATATAGAGGTATAAGATCTGTATATATAAAGCAGCTAAAAGCAGTTCTCATATTTTGATAAAATTTGGAGGTATGTCACATTGAATTGTTTTTTTGAGACAGTGTTAAGAGGTATTGCGGGTTTTGTGAAGGAACTCAACGCCTCACTTTGTCTCAACACCAGAGCGAAGAAATTAAAATATTATTATTTTTTATTTCCTAAAGTGGGAATATAACCAACAACCTGTCGCGTTTACACGCTTGCGACTGGCCTCAGTAATTAAAATAAAGATTATTTTTTGTCAAAACTTGTTAACCTAAAGTACCTACTCGTAACACCGTAAAGCTTAATGGGCCAATCTTCGAAGTTATTTAATGGGTGTTTAATGCAATATAAAGATGATAAATACTATGTATCATTTATACACACATATATTAAAAACTTTTAATTTCAAAATCTTATTTCTGAAGCAAATATCTTTATATTTTATAATTAATTTACATATAAAGGATATATTCTTCATTTTTAGGGTTCTGTACCCCAAAAAGTAAAAATGACTTTTCTAAGATTACTGTATTGACCGTCTGTCTGTTTGTTTAACCCGTCAATTTTAAACAAAAAACACTTCATTGCTACTAATAATATCTGAGGCATTCTTCAATCAACTATATATACTGAATAGTTGATCGAAGGAGCTATTCATTAAATAACAATAGTAATATGCAAATAAAACTTAAACAATTGCAGTTCTTAGTTTACGTATCCGTTGCGTAGTTTTAATTTTATGTAGGGTCAGCGTAAAAAAAACATGATTTATTTATCAAAAAAAAAGTTTTCTCCTCAACAGTACGCTGATAATGACTGATGTGGTATGTTTTTTTACAAAGTTATCTCCTCTACCTCTTAAATAAAAAATGATTACACTTAAATGATTTTATACTAAAAATAAAATGGTTATATTAAAGTGATAATTAAACAGTAATAATATTACTCGATAAAAAAATTTAATACGCTTTTATTAGGTCGCTTTAACAAACTATGTAATATAATCTAAGAAGAAATTAAACTACTTGTAATAAATTAATAGATATATTGTAAACGATCTGGTATGATGATGGAGCCAGGATCTGAATATTGAAACTCTTTAGAAGTAACTAGTAAACCATTCGAATTAAGATTTATAAAATTTATAGCTCGAAGCGCATTCTATGGTACTTGTACTTGGTGTACATTTTTTTTTTATAATTCACTTGAGTAAAGGTCATCAAACTACATTTTTTTTATTTTTAAACTTACTGTTGATACTATTGAAAATCAAATCAGCTTCACGCTGTATCCCGCACATAGCAGAGTATGCAGAGGGAATCTAGTTTAAGACACTCCGTTCCCTACTAAAATATTTATGTTTTACTTTATAGCTAACCTTTACTTTTTCTGCTCATAGTACTTGAGTCACAACTTAATAGATTAAATGGAACGCATTAATCCATGTTAGCTTGTACTGGGTCGCATCAACGATTTTTATTAGCTAAATAAGTGTTTCAATTGTCACTTTGTCTTTGTGTTTCAGTGAGACTATAAATATGAATAATTATGTTGGGTACAATGCTTTTCAGCAGCTGCACTCTTTTTCCGACGTAGAACGATAGATACAAGGAACTTAGTAGTAAGACAATCCGTTCTCAACATTCCGCCCAATTTTCGAAAAATTGCATGTTGAGAACTCAATGCCATGCTTCCGCTATCAGAGCATAGAATTGAAAATGAATTAAAATATAATCTTTATCCCGAGTGGAAATTGAACCCACAATCGTCGTGTTTATAGTCAGTCGGTGTCCCAACCAAACGCAGCACTTTTCTTACAATATATCAGATATTGTAAGAAAAGTTTGCTTTCATTGTTCCATACACAATATCATTAAAATAGGAGAACGGAGTGTTTTAACTCTAGTATTATGTGTATAGTGTAATATAATTTTTAAGTACTTTAACACAATTATCAAATTGAAAAATAATGCAAAATTCAACATTAAACATATTATACTACACAATGGTTTTTTACAACAATATGCTTAATAGTTTTACTACTGACAATAATTATGTACTTTTCGATTTTATAATCATGTAAAAGTTTTAATTATATTAATTAATACCTGTTTAGTGCCTGCGGGTAATGAGTTAAAGAATTTTTTTATCAACCTTCCATAGACTGCAAAAAAATAAATAATCTGTTGAAATATTACAATTAATTATTCTTGCTTTTTTTTCAAATATATGTGAACATTATAACAAAACTTGTTTCAGTAACTATGAACTACGTAATTTTTAATAATTTTGCTCCATTGCCTAACTCGTAGTAAAAGCATATATTTCATTTGGAAACATTTTAAATGTCAAGTCAGTAAAAAATTTCTTTATAATACCGGTAGTTATTTTGTTCTCAATTGGCACGCTTGAAACACTATAATTAAAGAACTTAACTGAACTGATAAATGATAGTAGTCAAATCCATATGGCTTTTATTCATATGTTTAGATTTCAGGAGATTTTACCTAATAAGGTCTTTGATTTTCATGATTATGACATATAGTTGTTGTTTCTTATTTTATGAGGCCAGTCGTGGCGCAGCGGCACGAAGTGTGACTGTAAAACCGACTGGTTGTGGGTTCGATCCCCACTCGAGGAGATGAAATATTTACTTAAATTTATATTTCCATTTCTTCGCTCTGGTGTCGAGGTCAAGCATGGCGTTGAGTTCTGCCACTCAACATGCAATGCTTCCAGAATTCGGCAGAAAGTAGGGAACGAAGTGTCTTAACACTAGGTTCGCTCTGCCTACCCTGCTGGGTGCGGGATACAGCGTAAAGCTGATTTAATTTTTCTTATTTTATGCCTTTTAGGCGTGCCAGTGTAGCACAAAACGCGAGGTTTTGAAGACTTTGCACGTCCGTGGTCACGAGTAGACTGTGGTGTCATACGTCACTCAGTTGACATAATTATTATATCAAACTACCGCCAACGATTTCTTAGTTGCGTCGCGTATTACCCTGGATTCATACAGAATGAATGTTTACCTGTCAATATTTGTAACTACTTATTGTTACACTATCAACAGTTTTAAGTACTGGAAGCTTATTACAAAACAATAAAATATTCACTTCGTTGTGGAATTCGTTACCAATATCCTATTGACTTACACCGCCGCAATCGAATCGTATAGAGTCAGTGGTTTTTGCGTTTGCCTTGAGGTTCCGGTGACCGCAACTGGGTTTAAATAACTGTAGTAGTGCTGACAGCTTACAAAATAAAATATTTGTATTAAGAACTTTATTATTTTAATTTTGAGACCTGTCGTGGCGCAGGGCCACGTGTGACGCTACTGGTTGTGGATTCGACACTTTCGAGAAAATTATATAAGAATTATATAAGAAAATAATATCCTTCCTTCACTCTGGTGTCGAGGCAAAGAGCATCGGTGAGTTCCTCCACTCAGCACCCAAGGCCTCCAAACTTCGACGGAAAGTGGGAAGCGGAGTGTCTTAACACTAGGCTCCCTTCGCCTACCTTGTTACATGCCGGATATAGCGTGCTAATGTTAGCTGAAAATATAACTATAATTTCGCGAAAAACACACCAATCGTGTATTTTATATAATTTTACAAAAGAACTTTGAACCTTACTATGTAATATGGACATTCCACATACATATCTTGACTGCTTTGACTGGTCTAACTATATATATAAAGTTACTTTTACATGTTATACGTGCTTTATATGAATTATGTATATATTATGTGGTCGCATATACATTCAAAAGAATTGGTTCAATCATTGTTCTCCTTATATAGAAGTTGATAGGACTGGGACGTCGCGACTTGACCCAAAGCCTGAATATTACGAGTCCTTAGATAGACGTAACAACACACCTAATACATGACCCTAGTTAATGTTCATATATTATTAGATAACTGTAATTACATAAATTTTGAAGTATTTTCCACTTAACACAATACCTCCAGAATTCAACGAAAAATGGAAAACGGAGTGTCTTAACACTATGTTACTTCTGTCTATCCTGTTGTGTGCAGGAGGAGCGTGATGCTAACAAAATGTCATATTGATTGAATTGTAATATATATATACTTTAAATTCCATGCGCTATTTTTTATACTTTATATAAGTAAACTTTAATTTATGTATAGATTTTATGTGGAATGAAGTCAGAAGCGATATGAGAATTGTTTTAAACGTTTACAGGAATCGATCAAAATGCAATATAATATAAATATCTATTAACTTTTCTAATTTGTATTTTCTAATTATAAGAAAAAGTACCAATCATTTTACAATATATAAACCTAGTTTTATACAAGGAAGTCATATTAAAAAAAAGATTAATATAATATCTATATGTCATATTAACTCCGTGCAAAAACCTAATCATTATAGTAGAACACCTGTTTGTTACTTAGTTATAAATGCAATTAAATTATGTAAGAAAATAGGTTAAGTCGATTAGACTTAACAACTACACAATTATATCCCTATATAGGCTTTTATAAGGTTAATAAAACGGCGCGTATGACTAACCCGCCATAGTTAACTGTTCATATTTAACAAACATAATGAGGAATGTATGTAACCATCATTAAATATATATTAACTTTTCATGACATAAATTGCTATGTTCCATAATTATAGTAAAACCGAAGCTCTTTGATACTTGCACAATTTTTTTTTTGGATAATTATTACATATATGTATAGAACATATGAGGCCAGTTGTGGCGTAGTTGAAGAAAGGATAACGTAAACGCGACAGGTTGTGGGTTTGATTCCTATGAAATTAAATATTTAATATTTCCATTTTCTTCGGGCTGGCGAAGAGGCAAAGCGTGGCGCTTAGTTTTGCCATTCAACACGCAATGTCTCCTGATTTCAGCGGGAAAATGGGGAATGAAGTGTCTTGACACTATGTTTCTTCTACGTATCCCGCTGTGTGCAGGATACAGAGTGACGCTGGTAAAAAAAAATAATTAAGAACATACTTTATTTATGGGATTTGAAAGTAATGTATTTTGTATTTGTTCCAGATACAGTGAGTAGCGCTGTTAGTGGCACGGTCGGCGTGCCTCCGTGCTCCTGGGAGCCGTTCTACTGCGTCCTGCAGCAGGACCGGCGGACCCTAACGGCTTACACCAGCGAGGAATTGGCTGTAAGTATCTCTATCTAAACTATAAAAGTATCTCATACTATATAATCTAGTCAAGTATACAAACGTTATTTTATTATTTTATGAATGAAAGTAAAATATCAACAAATAGTCTATTTTTTTATATATATATTTATGTATGAACTTTCTTACGTTAAAATAGTTTTATGCCAGTTTCAATTACACAGATGTTGTTACATATTTTGTAACCAATCGCGCAAAAACCGGACATGGCAGTAATTAAATCTGACATCAATAGAGCGTGACAAATTTGCTACAACTGTTTCGTACGATACATACTCGGTAAATGTAGGACTCGTGATTTGAAACATTTTTTTATAGCTTCACGGTATATACCGCACATGTCAGGGTGGGGAACCTGGGAACCTAGTGTACTCCAGAATTTGGAAAGTGGAAACTAAAAGGAAACGTCTTTTTAGTTAGAGGCCGGTCGTGGCGCAGAGGCACAAAGTGTCACTGTAAAATCGACTGATTGTGGGTTCGATCCCCAGTCGAAGAAGTGAAATATTTATTTACATTTATATTTTCATTTCTTCGCTCTGTTGTCGAGGCAAAGCGCGGCGTTGAGTTCCGTCACTCAGCACGCAATGCCTCCAGAATTCGGTGGAAAGTAGAGACGGAGTGTCTTAACATGAGGTTCCCTCTCTACCCTGCTGTATGCGGGATACAGCGTGAAGCTTTGTATTGTATTTGTCTTTTTAGTTTCCACTTTCCAAATTCTGAAGGCATTGCGTTTTGAAGGGCAAAACTCAACATAGCGCTTTACCTCTTTACCAGAGCAAAAAGAAAATATTTAATGTTTCGTTTTATCGATTGGGAATCGAACCCACAACCAGTCACGTTCACATTTGTGCCCCTGCGCCATGACTAGCCTCAACATTTTTAATATAACCTACTACATTAGCAAATACAGATCTAATGTCACAAGTCTTAAGTGTCTTCTGATTAGTTAGACGAGTACCTTTCAAAACGACCAACGCATCGCACGGAACATTGAATATTGAGTAGACATTGTTTTTTTTTTGTTTATAAAATTTAAACTTATACTGGACCAATGGTTCCGCTTTCCTGATCTTTGAGGTAATTTTAACCTTTTTTTTTTCTCGATAGGTACTCTCGATTTTCGCTCGTTGCTAACTTTCATAAAATTATAAATTTGATGCTGTGTTTATTTTCAATTTAAAACGTCTAAGGCATTTACAAAAAAAACAATTATTTAAAGACTTACTTTAGGTGAGGGGAAAATTAAATATTATAGTTTTTTTTACGGTAAAACTGCCAAAGCTTCTATTATTTTTTTCTACGATAAGTCAGTTTTTATGTAACACAGTATTTTTTTACCTCCGTTCTAGTTATCATCATTACAATAATTGGATGAAATGTACGGTTATTTGTTACATCACTATGGGTCTATTCAGTCACTTAAAACTTGTGATTGTGGATAGAATGTTCACATAATTCATTTTTACGTTTTACAAAGTGTTCGTGACATATGAGACGAATTTAATTTCATAAAATATAATGAAATATATTTTTTTGTCAGAAGATTACCGCTCAAGATCTAAAAGTATTAAATATTATTATTTACAAGAAGTATTTGACTAAAATGAATTGATTTCGTACTACGAATACTTAGTTAGTCACTACATATGTAAGAGTATATTGTGTAAAAAGTTAAAAACTCTTGTTTCGGTTTCATCACTTCTCTAAATTGACCTATTTTTCGTTCATCCATTTTAATTTTGCAAATGGTAATCGATTGAATGCTTTTTAAACCGAATAATAAGCAATCATATACTGTTTTTTTATTAATCTTATTATAAATTATAAAAAAAAAACAATAATATTGACGTAACTGTCTAAACTTTTTTATTTGAAATTAGTAGGAAATTTATTTTTTCAATATTCATTTGTATTTCTATATTTCTTTTTAAAACAGTTGTAGTATGTACTAAGCACTTTTAAATATTTCTCGAAGAATAAACAGACGCTCGCGACGTAGGCGTACTCCGGTTTTCTGCATAAATCAAAGTTAACCGCCCCATTGGAGGAATACTGCCTTTGAATTTTAGTATGTTATGTTTGCCTTGGAGATTTTTGTTTATTATTTTCTTATAAATATATTTATTTTAATTATTATTTTTACATTATATTATTTATTATGTCATATAGTGTTTAGTTAATTAAAAAGAATAAATATAAATTGAATATCAATTGATGACTTTAGTTAATAATCTAGATATAGGTTCTAACTAGGTACCTATACATAGATAAAAAAAACCACAATGTACTTAACGTCTTTGAGTTCTCTCTTTGAGAACTCCTTTTGGACCAACGGACTGAAAACCAGTCCACTATTTACACAGTAACTTATCTTAATGTCCATAGAATGAGGGATATCTTTTAATGGGCATTTGGAGTGTTAGGGAAAACGAGGTCTTACTAAGAGTCTTGTAACATAAATTAGATAGGTCAACTTTTTTCTAAGTAAGTATATCAAAATTATTTGATATAAAATTACATACAAATATAGACTTATAAATTTAAAGTATAATCCAAAGATATTTAAAAAATATATATATGTTTGGATTGTATTGTTAATTATTAAGTTCATATTTATATGTTATTACTGTAAATAGGTTTTATTATACTAAAGCTCCGTATTACTTTATTAGTACATATTATATAGTTTTAATGCAATATTTTTAAAACTCATGGCCAATGTACCACAGTGACCGTGAGCTTTGAAAGGTGAACAATGTGATAAAATCTACTTCTTATTTCATTTATTGTTTTGAAAAAACTTTTAAATATTTTTAAATTTTGTATTAATTACATCAGTTTCACGATGTATTCCGCATACAGCAGTGTAGGCAGAGGGAACGTAGTAACGTAGTGTTAAGACACTACGTTTGCCATTTTCCGCCGAATTCTGAAGGCTTTGTGTATTTGCGCTTTGCCTCGTCACCGGAGAGAATTAATGAAAATATAAATTTAAATAAATATTTTATTTCCTCGAGTGGGGATCGAACCCACAACCACTCGAGTTTACAGTCACACACTTGTGCCCCTGCGCCACGACTGGCCTCAATTGTATTATTGAGGTGACATGTTGTTATGTGACAAATTACTTTATATTTAACCTACTTAGAATAGGATAACACATATAAGCTTTCTTTTACATGCTTCCTACAGTCATTTCCGGGCTTCTATTTGGATTATAAGGTAAGAAAAGTTGTGACCTCTTTATACCTCTGTGTGACCTCGTTGTTTTCGTTTTATTTGACTAGAGTTAAAATACATCAAAATAAAATAATAAAAAAAACAAAACCCATGAAGTAAATAATAGTGTTTTTTTTCCTATTAGTTGTATAATCATGTAAATATTGTACGTAAATGTTTTTTAATATGCGTCCTGCATTTTTCCTGTGGTTTTTGTTGCTGAATGTACCTATGTATTTGTGTTTATTTCTTTAATATATTTAATCAGCTTCACGCTGTATCCCGCACACAGCAGGGTAGGCAGAGGGAACCTAGTGTTAAGACACTCCGTTCTGTTCTCGAGGCATTGCGGTTTGAGTGGCGGAACTCAACGCCGCGCTTTGCCTCGACACCAGATCAAAGAAAATGAACATATAAAAGTAAATAAATATTTATTTTCCTCGAGTGGGGATCGAACACACAACCAGTCGATTTTACAGTCACACTTTGTGCCCCTGCGCCACGACTGGCCTCATCATATATTTAACATATTAGCTTGTTTTATTTCAATATTTTCACTTTTATATCAGTAACTTGAAGGTGAACGTCTTTAATCGTGTCAACCTGTCCCCGCTTTATAAGTAATAAATAATTTTAGTTACAAAATCTGTTTTCGATACAACCATTGTTCGTGAGATATTGCATTTTGGAAGACAGTATAACGCAACTTAAAGTCGTAATTTAAGTATGATATGTGATTGTAAAAGCTTTTTCTTATTAAGCTTTCCTATTAAGGAATATATGCTACTTGCTTATAATGGTGTATTTTATATTACATAAAGATCTACTCTTTTTTCGAGCTTTAATACGTGATATTCTATAATATAGGACATCGTAAGATTTATTTTTAGTAAAAAAATATAATTTTAGAGGACAGTCGTGGCGGTAGGGGCACAAGTGTGTGACTGTAAAGAGTTGTGGGTTCGATTCCCTTTCGAGGAAATGAAATATTTAATATTTATATATCTTCGCTCTGGTAGCAAACAGCGGCGTTGAGTTCTACCACTCGACACGCAATGCCATCAGAATGCGGCGGAGAATGGGGAAAGAAAACTTAACACTAGGTTCCCAGGTTCCCTCTACCTACATTGCTACATGCGGGATACAGCTTGAAACTGCAAAGAAATATAATTTTAATATAATTATAGGAATTAATAAGTTCAATCACCATATACTTCCATTTTGGTTATATCATAAAGTAAACAACCCAATTTAAACATACCAAATATTTATAAAGTTTTGATTTGAAAACTAACTTAAAATTACAGAACAAGTTACTACCAAAGTAAATTTAGGCATTCACTGTCGGCACTTATCCAGATTCTTGGAAATGTTGTGCGTCCTAAAAGGAAACATCGACTGATGTCACTTGCCATATGCCGTATGAGTAAGTATTCGGTCCGTTTAGTTAAAATGATTTTAGTTAAAATCAAAAGTTTTGTTTTTATATGATTCAAACGTATTTGTATGATGTTTATGTATATTACGTTAATATTAGTATTTACGTAATATTTTCTCAAAAATATATTCTAATATAATTTATTATATTCCGCATGTAGCAGAGTAGGCACAGGGAGCCTAGTGTTAAAACACTCCGCTCTCCACTGTCCGACGTATTCGGATGGCATTGTGTGTTGAATGACGGAAGTTAACGCCGCGCTTCATCTCGACACCACCGAAGAAATGTAAATTGGGAATAGAAATGGAAAATGAGAATCGAACCCACACCTGTAGCGTTTACATACGCCTTGTTACACGCTTGTGCCCTTCCACTACGATTAGCTTTAAGAACTATTAAACTTTTCGAATTTTCTCGAATTTAAAGTAACATTTCAATACGTGTTAGTTTTATTTTACTAGTAGTTACTACATAATGCAAAAAAGGTAAACAATGGATTGATCGATAGAAATATTCTATCGAGGTGTAGAGAAAGGAAGGGACTTGTTGGCTGAGTTCCATTTGACTACTAAATACTGATTTGCGTTAATGTGTGCTATTTAAAATTATAATTATTTTTTGATTATTATTTTTAGATGTGTTTCCATATATTCCTTTATTTTTGTAGTAAAAAAAGTAAGTCGATTTTATATATTTTTCCGCCGATTTATTAGACGCCTCATCATGTCTTTCTTACTTCCTATACTTCTTACTTCCTATACTTCCTATACTTCAGCAGGGGGTGCCCTTACAGCCGTCGACTCCTCTCAGGCAGCTACGTAGTGCTTGCATTTCTTCTGGGACAGAGTGTCCTCTCCCCTCCCCCCCAGTGTCGCTGTAAAAGCCAATAGGGCTAACAGCAAGTTCCGCAAGCCAGCCTCAAGTTCGAAAAAAAAGTCTTTCTTACCATTTGATTTGATGCTTAACAGGCACGTTACGTTTAATTAATCATATACGAGTATCTGCACATCTCCATCGTACGTGGAGAGCAGAAAAATAAAAATCCACCTGGATTCTCTTTTCAACTGATTGATTCTCTTTTTATATTTTACGGACATCAAATCCAATGGAAAAAAATAATAAGATTTATTTTTAAATAACGGCAGTCCTTAAATCTTGGTTTAAAGAAACATCTTGCAAATCTCATTGTGGCTTATCAACATGTACGCCATATGGTGTGGTTTTATTTAACTTGAACTTCGAACAATGCTTGCGTGACTTTTAACCTATACATTTTGTTTTGTAACTTTGCTCGCTTTGAATTATATATATTTTCAGCTTCACGCAGTATCCCGCTTATAGTAGAGTAGGCTGAGGGTACCTAGTGTTAAGACACTCCGGTTCCCACCTTTCACCGAATTTACTAATCATTATCTATTGAGTGACGGAACTCAACGCCTTGGTACCAGAGCGAAAAATTGAAAATATATATTAGTAAGTAATAATTTATTCCTCTAGTGGGGATCGAACCCACAACCATCGCGTTATAGTCACTAACTTGTGCCCCTGCGCCACAACGGCCTCACCTTATTATTTTTTCTTTTAATTATAAAATATGAAATTATTTCCTTCTCCTTCTTTTCTAAGTACTTATTTAAAAAAAGAAATAGGGTGGATTTTAGACGACTTTTATTATTTAATATTTTAAGCCGTACTTATTTTAATTTGGTAATTCACAGTATGTTTTAATGGAAACAACATTGAGGACAAAACCATATGTGTGAAAACGATTTATTATTAGCTTTGCGAGTACGTTTAAGGCAACTGGGTCTGACTCATGACGTCGAGTCGGTGAACTTCAACTAAAGTCAGAAAAAAAAATCTACACACCGTAGGGTGGGCAGAGGGAACCCAGTGTTAAGACTCTCCGTTCCTCACAGTGAAGTGGACAAGTCAAGTGGACATTCATCAAATATATTAAGAAATAATAAAAAAAAACTTGAGGCCAGTCGTGCCGCAGGGGCACAAAGTGTGACTGTAAAATTGACTGGTTCGATTCCCACTCGAGGAAGTGAAATATTTATTTATATTTATATTTTCATTTCTCCGCTCTGGTGTCGAGGCAAAGTGCGGCGCTGAGTTCCGCCACTCAACACGCAATGCCTCCAGAACTCGGTGGAAAGTGGGGAACGGAGTGCCTTAACACTAGCTTCCCTCTGCCTACGCTGTTGTGTGCGGGATGCAGCGTGAAACTGATTTAATTTTTATAGTTCTCTAGATTGGTGCACAAAGCATTCAAGATATTGTCAATACGTTCAACAAAACAATAAACACAAGAGGATTCGCAGATAGTAGAAACTGAGATATGTTACGACTGTTGGCGGTGCGAGCCATTTACGTATCGCTATAGACATATTCGTATCTATATACCTATATAGTGCTAAGCATACTTAGTGACTATTGTACTTAACCCGTTGTTTTGTACGGACAACGGGATATAGATTTCTTATATATTTTATTTCATATTAATATTGTTTTGTGTAAGCTTCCGAATTTAGATAACTTATAAGCAATATATATATATTTTATTTGGAATCTATCATTTTTAATCGTAAAATATTTTGTGATATTAAAATGGAGTGGAGAGCATCCTCCATCATGTTGACATTTTTATTTTATTGTATATATACCTGCGGCTTTGCACATGCGATAAAATGGAATTAATAAAGAGTTTTATATGACACATTTTTTTTAAGTTCTCGTATTTTTTTTCCAGGAAAGGAGAAAATCGTAAAGTCGTCGTAAATTGACCTCT
This sequence comes from Heliconius himera, assembly GCA_021202915.1. Lineage (NCBI taxonomy): Eukaryota > Metazoa > Arthropoda > Insecta > Lepidoptera > Nymphalidae > Heliconius > Heliconius himera. Next base: position 715,431 of record JAJHJA010000040.1, read on the forward strand.
TGCGATGTTTTACTTCTATTCATATAGTCATTGTTCTTTAATTAGGAAGCGCAGTGAGTGCATGTCATTTTATGCAGCTGCAACTTATGAATATGGATTTAATTCAGTTGGACGAAGGGTTAAGTTTATTTTTAAGTTTTACGTTGTATCCCATATATAGGAGGGTACGCAGAGGGAACCTGGGTGCCTAGTGTTAAGACACTCAGTTCTTATTAAGACACTTCCGTTCTCCTCTTTCCGTTGAATTCTGGAGATCTTGGGTTTAGGAAGAATGGAGGGTCATTAGGCTCTCTCTGTCAAACTTGTTAAATATAAAGTAGAGTATGTATATGTAAAATAAATTTTCTTCTAACGAAATAGGTACAAATTTTACGTGAGGCCACTCGTAGCGCAGGGGCACAAAGTGTGACTGTAAAACCGACTGGTTGTGGAGTCGATCCCCACTCGAGGAGATAAAATTCTGGTGTCGAGGCAAAGCGCGGCGTTGAGTTCTGCCACTCAACACGCAATGCCTCCAGAATTCAGCAGAAAGTGCGGAACGGAGAGTCTTAACACTAGGTTCCCTCTGCCTACCCTTCTGTGTGCAGGGTAGGCAGAGGATACAGCGTGAAGCTGTTTTTTTTTTATTTTAATATTTAACGTTACGCTATATCCCGCACACAGCAGGGTAGGCATAGGGAAAGTGTTACGACACTTCGTTCCCCATTTTTTGCCAAATTCCGGAGGCATTGCGTGATGAGTGACTTGATACAGCGTGACGCTAAATACAATAATATTAAAGATAAAATTAATCTTTAAATCCTGACTGCTATTCAAAAAGCCAATACCTACGTACTTGTTACGTTTTAACCTTTTTATATACCTATATATAGGAAGTTAAAACAAAACAAATACAAAACAAAATACTATTAATACCAATTTAATTAAGGAAAATATTAAAAGATATTGATCAAATCATTTCCTATGAATGCAATAGGTAATTACATCGCTGTATGAAGTTTATCGTTTTAACCGTTCGTTGGTTCTTAAGCTTTGCGCTGATAGACATTCAATAAAAGTAAGAAATCAATATTTTATTATTATCATATTTTCTTATGTTTTTATATTTGTAACATAATATCATCATCATCAGCTTCACGCAGAATCCCGCACACAGCAGGGTAGGCAGAGGGAACATAGTAATAAGACACTCCGTTCCCCTCTTTCTGTCGATTTTTTCGAGGCATTGCGTGTTGAGCGGCGGAACTCAACGCCGGGCTTTTGTCTTGTTGCCAGAGCGAAGAAATGAAAATATTAAAAACTAATAATTCATTCCCTCGAGTGGGGATCGAACTCACAACCGTCGCGTTTCATTCATACTCTTGTGCCCATAGGCCACAATACGTACCTATATATTTTACTTATAGAATAATTAACTTGAGGACGTCGTGGCGCGCTGGCTCAAGCGTGTGACTGCAAACGCGACAGTTGTAGGTTCGATTTCAACTCTGGGGATGAGTTATTATTTATTAATATTTTCATTTCTTCGCTCTGGTAACAAGGCAAAGCGCGGCGTCGAGTACCGCCACTCAACACGTAATGCCTCGAAAGCTCGAACGGGGTGTCTTAACATTAGGTTCCCTTTGCCTACCATGTATATGCGGGGCACAACGTAAAGCTAAAATATTAATTAATAAATAAAACAAGTATCGTATAATGAATTATGTTCGACTGAGTCCCATAAAATTCGAAGCACATGTGAAATAACATGGTAAGATGATTCTCCTATAATGTAGGTACTTTGTGACCTCAATTTCTTCAGAATCAGTTAAAACAAGCTATGTCATCATACTAGAAAATAAGCTTTGGGCGCTTAACTTTTTTGTAATAATATTTTAAATTTACGTTACAATTTTAAATTATTAATACATGTATTACTATTTTTTGGGTTTCCACATATTATTGTAACATTATATATATTACAACATTATTTGACATTTAATTTTTAAAGTAACTTACTTCATATTTTGGCTCTTTACGGTACATTCTTTTTCTTTACTTTCTTATAGGGCTTTTTTTTAAATAGATTATAATATTCGGCTAATACAGGGTTATATGTAAGTATATTACAGACTAAAAGAAATAAAGCCATTCAATCGAGAAACTTTGGTCTATTTATTTGGAATAAAATAAAAAAAGTATATATGTAAGAACTTCCATTAACTTACTAAGATTAAAGCAGATGGGATTTTTATTTATTTTTGACTTCCCTTTTATACTTCTATCCATAACATAGTTGACCGTTTAAAATAATTAACCTCGTAAGATGTAATAATTTGAAAAGGAGTCCATTATGTCTGGCGTCTTGTTGTTTTCATGGACCTATTAATAGCATTCTAATAATAAATGTGGTAGAGTTGCCAGCTTATAAAAGATTTTTCAATTTATAATTATTTTATTATGCTAAATAATGTACAATATTATGTGTATGTGTATAAAAATTGAGGCCAGTCGTGGCGCAGCGGCACGAAGTGTGACTGTAACACCGACTGGTTGTGGGCTCGATCCCCACTCGAGGAGATGAAATATTTACTTAAATTTATATTTTCATTTCTTCGCTCTGGTGTCGAGGCTAAGCGCGGCGTTGTGTTCTGCCACTCAACACGCAATGCCTCCAGAATTCGGCAGAAGGTGGGGAACGGAGCGTCTTAACACTAGGTTCCCTCTGCCTTACCCAGCTGTGTGCAGGATACAGCGTGAACCTCTTTTTTTTGTATAAAAATGATAGAAAATAATAATTCATATAGATGTGAAATGGATTTGAAAGTATTCAATTATTTTATTGTAAGTATTATTCACAAATAGAAATATTAGATTAATGCATTAATAAATTTATCATATTGATTTACTTATTTCTTATTAGATATATTAAAAAATATATATAATTTATGGCATATATTAAAAATATGAATAAAATTGAAGTGTTCCAGTAGATGGCAACACTGAATCTACTGTTTACTTATCTTCGCTTCCATACAAGCGTTCTACGAAACGTTTATAATTGGGTCAAATTCGTTAGAATTTATTTTATGGCATCATTCCCTTAACCCGCGTGTGTTTATGTTTTAGTACTAGTTGCATGTATTTTAAAGTCTTGTTACACTAAATAACACACTGTTCAAAGAAAAAATTGAGGCCAGTCGTGGACCAGGGCACAGGAGCGTGTGACTCTAAACGCGACTGGTTGTGGATTCGATCCCTACTTGAGGAAATTAAATATTTATTTAAATGTATATTCTATTTATCTTCGCTCTGGAGTCGAGGCTAAGAGTGGAGTTGAGTTCCGCCCCTCAACATGCAATGCCTTCAGAATTCGGCGGAAAGTGCGCGACGGAGTGTTTAAACCTTAGGTTCCCTTTGCCTACCCTACTGTGTGCGTGATACAGTATGAAGATGATTTATTGATTTTTATTTAAAAGATAAAAAAAAATCTATATCCTTATATTAGAACTTGATTTTGACTAATGTATTTCTTTCTAACTATAGCCTACATATACCCAATTACCCATTCTATTTGCAGAGTGTTATAGGAAAGTTGCCCAATACCAACACAAGGTAGCCTTCTTCTATAGTTTTGAGTCAGTAAAACAAACAATCTATTATTTAGTCAATACAAACATTGGCTCTGACCGGACTCCGGAAGTCGTTTCTGTGAGGGTCAGTTTAGCTTTTTAGTACTTTTACGGACCATAAAATATAATTTTATACCTATATCTTATTCTGCAAAAATTTCTAATATAGAATAAAATTTCATAAAGCAACATGATATTTTGGTATTGTGTTTTCAAATTTACATTGTTAACTAATGATTTGTTTTTTAAAATATCTTTAATCTTTTATCAGGAGGCCAGTCGTGGCGCAGCGGCACGAAGTGTGACTGTAAAATCGACTGGTTGTGGGTTCGATCCCCGCTCGAGGAGATGAAATATTTACTTAAATTTATATTTCCATTTCTCCGCTCTGGTGTCGAGGCTGGCGCGGCGTTGTTGTTGTGATGTTATATAGCCTATACCTTCCCTCGATAAATGGACCGTTCAATACAAAAAGTTTTTCTATTCAATTCGAGTTAATAGTTCCTGTGATTAGCGCGTTCAATCAAACAAACATCGGTTTTATAATATCATTTTATTTACATATAAATAGTATTTATTTCACGTTATCGATAATATCTTTAAAACTAGATTTGATGAGATAACATTCATACACTTCAAACATTACGTCGATAGTGATTCAGGGCATATTAGAAAGGAGATAGAAGGACGTGGGAATAAAATGGCATCAATTATAAAATGTTATTAATATAAGGCAAGAGATGTATCAGGTGACTTTATGAGTCAAGCTGCAGTTATATGATCCTATTGCTGCATAGGTTATAGTGAAATCGATTTTATTATTGAGTAAACAGTGTTAAGATCTGCCTAAGTGGCAGAACTAAACACTGTGGGGAATGGAGTGTCTTACACTAGGTTCTCTCTGCCTACCCTGCCGTGTGCGGGATACAGCGTGAAGCTGATAAAAAAAACAGTGTTAAATAATAAGTGGTACAGAGTAAATAGAAATTTTATACTACATACATACTCGTACAATCTAAAGTTAATGGGGTTTTTTTTAAAATACCATTGTGGCGCAGTTGGGTAGAGATTCCATGTGATATTTATGGGTTTGATTATTGCTGGATTCGCTGTGTCGTTTAAAATATTTTTCATGCAAAGTTTGCTTAGATTAGATTACATAAAATTTGTTTTTAAATTCCTTTAAACACCACTAAATATCTCAATTAAGACAATAGAGTGATTTACTATTAGGAATTCTATTTATCTAGGATTCTAAGATATGTGCGAAAATAATAAATATTTTTAATCATGATATCAATAAATTTTCTGAATTATGTATCTGTAAGAATTTCTTAAATCTCTTTTGTGATTATTTAATACGATTTGAGATTATTATTAAGAAAAGTCTATTACTCTTCTTATAAGTAACACCTACCTACTACCCAATAGTACCTAATATTTGTTCGCTATACAGCTGTGCCTTATCATTATTTGAAAAATTTCACATGGCCCATATATGTACATATCCAAAGCTACGGTTAAATAAAGTACATCTGTCCATAGGTACGGACGGTATTATTATTTATAAAATAAAATCAAATCAGCTTCACGCTGTATCCCGCACATAGCACGGTAGACAGAGGGAACCTAGTGTTAAGACACTCCGTTCCCCACTTTCCGCCGAGTTCTGGAAGCATTACGTGTTGAGTAGCGGAAATCAATTATTATTTATTATAACATTTATTTTATTATTATTACATTTTTACTCGATTATTTGTAGTGGTCATAAAATATTAACAACCAAAGTAAAATTCGATATTTGTCATTTTATGATAGCTTGCTATTGCAAATTTATATATAATAATAATATTGGCTTTAAAAACTAATATTGTTTTCTTTGATAGGCAAATAACAACGGGGAATATGCAACGCGAAGTTTGCCGCGTGTGAGGATAGATGGCGGTAGTAACGCTGGAAACGGTGTACGGTTGCGGTGCTGGGCCGCGCCGCCTTCCATCACTGAAGAAGAAGCAGAAGATGACATTGAAGAAGATGCTGTGTCGCTACGTGCATTGCCTTCACATGGTAAGTTTTTTATTATAATAAATATAATGTGTGTTAATTGTGTACTATGAATTATTTTCATTTTAAAAATGAGACAAAGCGCGGTGTTGAGACCCGTCTTTTATCACGCAGTGTCTCAAATTAGAGTGGGATCTTGACTTATATGTTCTCCCTGAGTAATACTCTGTTATATGCGAAATACAGATTAAACCTGAAAAATATTTCTGTGAACCGCCATCTAGTGTGGAATAGCTAAATGTTAAATCGAGCGCCATCTATGTAGCGTTATCACACATTATATTTCCTTGCCAATATCATTTTACACTAGATGTCTTTACATGTTTCTTGTTTAAATAATTGACATATTTGAAAGTATTCAACATATATATTTTATACAAAAAAAATATTGAATTTTATTTTTGATGTAAACGCAATAACTCAACTTAAAACTATATTAAACTTTGGTAACTTTAAATGTCGAATAAAAAGTCATATGACGCCAATTATGTCCAGTTGTTTCCGTTTTATATGAATAATTAACCAAATAAAATACACTTATAAAACTTATTTTTTTGTGAGTATAGTATAACAACTAATAACTGCATGTAAACGGAGCACCTTAGAAAGTTTTCTCTATTTTTGCTTTATAGCATCACGCTGTATCCCACATGTACCAGAGTAGACAGAGGGAATCTAGTATTAAGACACTCCGTTCCCCACTTTCCGCCGAATTTTCAATATATTGAGTGTTAAGTGGCGGAACTAAACGCCGCGCTTTGCCCCATTATCAGAGCGTGTTCTCTTTACTTATCTTGCAAAAACTAGCGACACGCAGAGTTAAAACAGAAAATCTAATAACATTCACGTTTGCATAACGTTTTTAAAGACATCTACGAACGACTTATTTATAATTTAATTATTTACACATATGTTTATGGTTAAAGTCTGCTATTATTACCTAACACTCCATGATTCATTTTTCGAGTAGTACTCAACTTCGCGATTGTCTCATTGAAAATATATTTTATTTTGCTTCACTTCATTTACATATATTTACATTTTATTATATAAAATGGGACAACCCTATTCTGATTGATAGACGCAGTGACGCTCGCGCACCCATCCGGCACCAATCGATTACAGAGCGTTTTACGCACCAACTGCATATTTGTCGCTGTTTTTATTTTACTTTTGAGATTATGTTTTTGTTTCTCTTATATTTGTCTACTTTTACGACGATGTATCCCGCACACAGCATGGTAGAAGAGGGAACCTAGTGTTAAGACACTCCGTCCCTTTCCTCCTTAAAATATTAAATTATCAAAAAAGATTTGAATCCACAACCTTTCGTTTACAGTAACATGCTTGTGCCTCTGCGCAGCAACTACTATATTTAATTTTCTAATGTTAATTAAATACAATTGTTGATATACGGATGTCATAAAGATAGATAAACAAATATTTGCCTAGTACCTAAGAAACATTTCAAAAATCACATAGAAAGTCATTATTCTTTTTGAAATATCACGTGACATTTCATACATATTTCTGAAAATAAAAGGTTGCGCTATTAATTTTTTCTAAAGGTTAAGACGCTAAATGTCTTGATTTCTCGTTTTCTTTTACTATATTTATTTGCTAATTTTAAATAAATATATTTACTTGTATAAAAATAAAAAAAAAGGAAATTAAATATTTAATTAGTTAAAACATTACTTTTACAAGTCGTAATATAATAATAAGTAAAAAATAATGAACATTTTTTTGGCTGTATCTCAGAGTGTAGACAGAGGGAGACTAGTGGTAAGACACGCTCTTCCCTACTTTCCGCATCATTTTTCAAGGTACTGCGCGCCTAATGGAGGAACTCAACTCGGGACTTTTACCTTAGTGCCAAAGCAAAGAAAAAAATAAATAAAAAATAGTTCAATAATCCGAGTGGAGATCGAACCCACAACCGTTGCGTTACAGACGCCCTCGTGTCCCAGCGCTACGACGGCGTCAAACTAACATACATGTATTTGTAACCAATATACATGTACTAACATAAAATTTGTAGGTATTCATTTACTAGGATAAAAACTAAAGTGCCCTGAACTGTGCAGTCAGTTGGAAATGCTTTTTCACTGTCGGATGGCGAGGCCCTTCCCTTTAAAGTAAAACGAGCAATTAGGGCCAGTCGTAGTCGTTTATAATTGACATTGCTCCCTTGAGTCCCGATGATACGGACAGCGTGACATTCATTCCCTCTTGTATCTATTAAGACTGTATACATATGCTACATACCACACAGTAGATATAGATAATTAACTTAAATTAGTAAGAGTAATAAGCTTTTTTTTTTATTTGTTATATTTAACTTGATTTTCTTTTTGTTGTTTTGGTATAGTAATTTAAAACTGAGCAAAAATTATATTTTAACACACTTAAAATGTAAGTAAGTTATTATAATAAAAAAATCAGTTTCCAAAACCTATACATGTTGGTTTTATTTGTTACATTAAACTTTTTTTTTTTGTTTCGTATGATATAGTAATTTAAAACTCAGCAAAAATGACATTTAACACTCTTAAAATGTAAGTAAGCTATAATATTATAATAAAAAAAACAGCTTCCAAAACCTACACATATTGGTTTATTCAGTCAATATTATAAGATTGTGAGAAAATACGGTTTCTATTGACGTCTCACAAACAGAGGATGCTGCTAGTACGACCAAACCGAAATTCTAAATTAGTTACGAGGTAAATTTGTCGTTTTTCTACCGTTTCGTCATATTTTTGAAATTCTTTGAGATAGAATATTTGTTAGGGTGAATAGTAAGGATATTATTCGATTTTTTTTTTTAATATTAATAAATAGTTCTACAATTATAAACGAAAACGTCACTTTTCAAAGAAATCCACTCTTTGAAATTTTGTAAAATATTCAAAGTAACTGCTTTATTGTGAGCGCTTAATTACGATATTTTCTGTGAATATAATATGAATAAGATATTAATTTTTTCATGAACGAAGTAATTAAAATTCGTTCACACACGGCAAAGTAGAGCGAAGAACAAAGCACAGAGATATCTATCGTCTTTTGTGTTTTATGTCAGGATATTATAATTAATGACAACCAGATATATTTGACCAGATTATGAGGCCAGTCGTGACGCAGTGGCACGAAGTGTGACTGTAAAACCGACCGGTCGTGGGTTCGTTCCCACCGCGAGGATATGAAATATTTACTTAATTTTATATTTCTATTTCGTCGCTCTGGTGTCGAGGCTAACCGCGGCGTCGAGTTCTGCCACTCAACACGCAATACCTCCAGAATTCGATAGAAAGTGGGGAACGGAGTGTCTTAACACTAGGTTCCCTCTGCCTACCCAGCTGTGTGCGGGATACAGCGTGAAGCTGATTTATTTTAGATATATTTGACTTAAAATATGTTTAATTTATCATTTCGTCAAATTTTCGTCAAATTAGAGTGTCATAGTTTACTACAGCCGCTAACGTTCGTTGCTTACACACGATTCCTATGAACATTAGCCGACCTGAATGATAATGTATCACAAATCCAAGAGTACAGGACTGTTGAAGTTTTGTGGACTCTATTTCTAAAGTAATAAAGGTTACTTTAGAAAAGCGAAATGTTGGCTGTGGTTAACCATTCATATGGCGATGTGGTTTTAAAGAATCGTTTCGAAAAATATTTGTCACGCTCGGTTTGTTCGTGTTCCAATATTAGTAGGTTGAAATGCATATTCAATCTTTATAATTTGTTATCGTGTTACTTCATCAAATTATTTAAAAAAAAATAAATTAAATCAGCTTTACGCTGTAATCCGCGCACAGCACGGTAGACAGAGGGAACCTAGTGTTAAGATACTCCGTTCCCCATTTTGCCGAATTCTGGAGGCACTGCATGTTGAGAGGCAGAACTCAACGCCGCAAAAAATAATTTACGTTTATCTATTAAGTTAAATTAGTTCAAATATCCCTACTTTAATAAGTTTATGTGTTGCTACAAAATTTAATGAAATATAAACAACTTTTTTTGTTTACCTTAAATATGACACATAGTCCTCAGTTTGTGTTCTATTTTCTGTTGTATTGTGTAACGTTTATTATTAAATTGAACTAGTCTATCATCTATGTAATAATCAAATTTCTTATGTGAATTCAACAGTAGAGTCAAGTTATTACGCATTTTATAATTTTAATCTTCTTTTATTAGTAAATAATTAATATTTCACTTGTTATTTCCTTAAAAGGATTCTACAAGGAAAATTAAGATTCCTCCTTAGTGTAATAAACAATTAATATAATCACGGTTTTGTTATGGTTTTGTTAACTGCTGTTGTTTGAAGAATTACAAAATAATTCAAACTCACCTCGGTTATTATAGTATTCAAATTATTTGTGTAAATCAAGAAAGACAGTAAATGAAACTAAAAAAAATGGTAAATAAACTACACGTATCGTCACGAAACATTTATAAACAAATTATATGTACGAATAATTTGCTTACATACTGCTGTTTGTATTTAAGTTTACATTTCAACATGGCGGACTCTATAGTCCGCCATGTTGAAATACATTAAGCTTTTATAATAGCACTCTCCAAAATATTTAGGTATATTTGTTTTTAATATTGACTTTTTAAATTAAATATTCATTAAAGCTTACCTTATACAAGTGCCAATATAACCAATATAAATTTTCCAATTAAATGTTCAACGTAACGTAAACTGTTAAATATTGAAATAATAATAAAATATTACATTTTAAGACATTCGTAAAAGGCGAGTCTAAAATAAAGGTACATATTTCTTCCAATATCAGGGTCAATGCTTTCGTTTCTGTCAATATATGAAAAAGCATTTTTGTTTATCTATCTACGAGTATGCACGTGAGTCAGTCAGTACTCCATATGAGCCTACTATCCTTATATCAGTCGGTGACTGCACTGTCGCATCGTTGCTACTGTCTATTGTCTCAGCTAATGCATTCAGGGTTGCCAAATTTAAATGGCTATGCTGTTTAAAACATAGTAAGAAGCACAGATAAATTCTTTTTAAAAATGTAACAATATAAAATTAGGCCAGTCAAGGGTGTGACTTAACGCGACAGTTTGTGGGTTCTATTCCTACTCGAGGAAGTGTAATATTTAATTTTTCATTTCTTTGCTCTGGTGTCTAGGCAAAGCAACGCGTTGGGTTCCGCCACTCAACATCCAATGCCTTAAAAATTTGGCGGAAAGTGGAGAACAGAGTGTCTTAGCACTAGGCTTTTACGTACGGAATACACTGTGAAGCTGAAAAAAAAACAATACAAAAAAACTTATGAATAACTGAAATTAAAAAAAGCAATCGTAAAATATATATATTAAAAGAAACGATTTTCACGATTGTAATTTCATAATCGATCAGGCACAGCCTAGCCGAATATATCACATCCACGTCCCTCACAATCTGCACATACATTTTTAATAAGCGGAAAATCACTCTGGACAATAAGCTGCATTTGACGCCCCTACGTCTCTGACGGCCGCGGCGGGCGCGAAGCGTGGCGTTCGCGCCAGTGCGTTATGCCGCTTCCGACTCGCCACACATCGGCATATCGGAATTCGAAAATTGTGTTTTTTTTTTCTATCGCACTCGATACTTTTTCCGAAAAAAGTTTTCCGCAGTGCGTACGTGGTTTTTGAGTGTATCCAGTGTTGTGTTGTGTGTGATCCATAATAATTAATAATCAGCTGTTCAGGATATAATGTAAATAAGGTTAAAATAATGGTTTTACTGCAACTAGAAGACAGTTTGACAGGTTTTTTTAATATAGTTTACTTTTAAATATATTTAAAATATATTTTATCGTAGAAAACATAATATGTAAAATATGAACGAGGAGTTTAAATTACTCTGTAAAGTGCTCCATTATGTTGACATTACCGTCATGCATTCAAAGGAAATTATGGATTGAGTGCACAGAATAGAAAGTGATAAGATAATTAATTGCGAATTACTCTCTTTCATACCATAAGCACTACCGTACTGTAAATCTTATGAAAATTTATTCACTTAGTGCCTAGAAAAATACTAGCATACGATATAAACTTTCGAATTATGAACTTAAAATGATTTTTTTTATTTATTAATATACCCTAACGACTAACGATGGCTTAATATATATTAGGCCAGTCGTGGCGCAGCGGTGACTGTAAAACCGACTGGTTGTGGGTTCGATCCCCACTCGAGGAGATAAAATATTTACTTAAATTTATATTTCCTTTGCTTTGCTCTGGTGTCGAGGACGAGCGCGGCGTTGAGTTCTGCCACTCAACACGCAATGCCTCCAGAAATCGGCAGAAAGTTGGGAACGGAGTGTTTAAACACTAGGTCCCCTCTGCCTACCCTGCAGTGTGCGGGATACAGCGTGAAGCTGATTTGATTTAAAATATATATAGTCTTATTTAATAAGTGCGTTTATACAATGAATGAACTAATAACTGTGAGAACTAGGTTGGTAATTAATATGTATTTTAAGAGTGTAATATTATTATTTACGTACAACATTCATTATAACATCCGACGATAATAACGTGTAGGAGTAAACATATGCTATATATATTTAGTTTGGTTTTGTTATTATTATGTAGAGTAATAGAGTGAGAGGAGCTATTGACTCATTTTAAATATTTACTTCTACCGTTGCTATATTGTAAATGCAAAAAGTTTAGATTACATTACTTTTAATAATAATTTAAATATTGGATTAAATTTAATGTAAACATTTTTTATTCAGAATAATCTAGTTCTAATCTACTGCATGTATAGTCGGCGGAAAGTTGGGAGCGGAATGTCTTGACACTACGCTCCCTCTGTTCACCCTGCATCATACAGGATGCCGCGTGAAATTGAAAAAAAAAACACGTTGTGACAATTTTTTTTTGTCAAATAATATTTGACAAAAAATATCATTAATTGATTATTTAAAATATTACGACCAACTATCCGATATGTCAAATTAATATAATCATAATCAGCTTCACGCTGTATCCCGCACACTGCAGGATAGGCAGAGGGAAAGTAGTGTTAAGACACTCCGTCCCACTTCCTGCAGAGTTCTGGAGGCATTGCGAGTTGAGTGGCAGAACTCAACGCCGCGCTTGTCCTCGACACCAGCTCAAAGAAATGGAAGTATAAAAATTTAAATAAATCTATCAAATTAATAATATTCAACATAATATTTCATCGAACCATCATATTAAAACATAAACTGTTATGTCCATGCAAAAATCGCGATTCATCGCTTACGGGACTACGTGGAGTAACGGGTCTTACTCTCTTTTGATACCCTATTACGTTTGAGGACGAGATATTGTACGAGATACGAATTCGTCTCGTACATCAGTTATGCAATACATACATATTTTCGTGTTGCATAAAAAAAATCCGTGCCGCTAATGTTCAGACGATATATAGCTCTTATTTCTGTAGATCATTGGTAACGCTTTACTTCCTATAGCGTCATGTAATTGGGTTTTTTAATAGAAAATATCGATCATATGAAATAATATTAGTCATTCTTTTATTAAAAATGTGTCTAATATGAGATGAGACCCATTTGGATCAGTATTTAAATTATTTGTTACAGTTGCATTTAGGAGGTCGTGGATTGCTTAATCGCTTTATTTCACATTTATTCACAATATTATATGTTTTTTTTTATTATAAGATTCTATATTAAACTTTTTACTTATTTTTCATTACGTAAAATTCACATTTGATCAAAAATATTGATTTTCTTGTCAAAATCGATAAAAAAAAATATTTTACTAGTCTCTCACTCTCGAGATCTCCTTACTACTTTCCATACTGACTCACTTTAATAGCTATATGGAACGTATGTAGTGTGTGTGTACATTAAATGTAGTTTGAGAGTTATCTATTAAAATCAAAAGATTTTGTCTTGTCTTGTTTCGCTTTTTAACTAATGCTTGAATAATATTTATTTTCACAACTTATGTATGTATATGAGTTTACCAACTTGAAATATTAAAACAAAAAAATGCTTCTTTAACTATGTAAATTAAAACGATCGTTATTTCTTATTCGATGACTAATATATTAGTGACGCCAATACTGTATACGTGACGACATTTCATATAGGGTGTGGAGAAAAAGGAAAATTACGTTACATTTTTAACTTGTATTAGTCAATACTCAATCTTAAAGTGCAAAAAGTAGTACACGATACCTATCCATATTGCAAGTGAACAAGTCTTAAGCGCTTATAACAAACTACTTTTTTCTTCGGTTTTGCTCAAATAAAAGTCGATATGGTTTTGTTCTATTTGTTGCTTCTATCACATAGCAAGGTAAATAGAGGAAACCTGATATCATAGTGTTAAAACACTCCGTTCCTCATTAAGACACTTGCGTTCCCGCATTTCCTCCGAATTTATGAGACATTGCGTTCCGAGTGTCGAAAGTTAACGCCTCGCTTTGCCTCGTTACCAAATTTTGGGAATGAAAATATGAAATATTTCACTCTTCTGAGTGGGAATCGAACCCACCAATTTATTCAATTGTATTTCAATTATAATAATCTTTAAAATTTCTTAAAGTTGTATATATTTTTGGGCTGTTTTTACGTCAAAAAGCTTCTAAAAAGTCTTATTCAAGCTAGACAACAGCCATCTTTTTCTTTAGTACATACCACACATATAATTCAATGATTGAGATTTTTCACAAATTTTATTAGCTTAGCATTTCTTGTTTTTCTTGAGCAAAGTAAAAATAATTGTTGTTCCACGGGAACCAACTGACAAATAAGAAAAGTTGTCAAAGTCCTTCTCCAATAATTTATTAAATCGGTTAGAAAGGCAACTTATTTATTAAAAACAAATTTAATTATGATTTCCAATAGAAGCTTCTCATAAGATAAGATAAGAAGAAAAATGAATTACGGTAAAGGAAATGCTATATAAAATGTTCTTGAGAATTCTCAAATTATGAGCCTTGAAAAGACTAGTAAGAAAGATAAATTGAAATTATATACATATAGATATGCTTTTATAATTTTCTTTTATTACTTAATTATGTAAAAATACATTTACATCTATATTAAAAGTCAAGACTCTACTTCTCGTTCAAAAAAAAACTCTTGTTATGAAAAGAGGTGGCGAAAGGAATTGAGTGTGGCTATTTTGGGCGTCTTATATTACAGTATAGTACTTGACTTGAATTGGTTTTAGGTTAATTATTACTAAGACATTGCAAGTTTTTTATATATTTTTAATTTTAATTAAAAAAAACAGTTTAAGTATGCATATGTAAATACTTCTTTTGTAACTTATTTACAGCATGCTTTTTGATTCCGCGTGTTCTATGGTTACCATTTCTTTTCATATATTTTGATTCCAGTCGTGGCGAATGAGCATAAGCGTGTAAAAACAACTAGTTGTGGGTTCGATTCCTACTCGAGGTAATAAAATTTAATATTTTCATTTCTTAGCTCTGGTAACGAGGCAAAACTTGGTGCTGAGTTACGTCACTCAACACGCAATGCCACCAGAATTCGAAGGAAAGTGCCATCTGTCTACTATGTGCGGAATACAGCGTGAAATTAAAAAAAAAGCTATATTCTAAATCAGTAGTTATTAGATAACTGTTATCTTTACCTCAACACCAAATCTAAACAGCCTTTAAATGTTGTCAAACTACAAAATCGGTGAAACTTTCCGCGAAAGTTGACTTTTGAGTCGAGAATGTTATTAAAATGAAGGAACACGTTCGAACATTGCGTAACCAATAAAATATCAATATTTTGTGTTCAGTTATGTATTGCCAGTATAGTATAGTAGAGGCCAGTAGTTACTTGTAAAAGCGACTGGTTGTGGGTTCTATCCCCAATAGAGGATATGAAATATTTATTTAAATTTATTACTTCATTTCTTCGCTCTGGTGTCGAGGCAAAAACGTGGCGTTGAGTTCCGATACGCAATGCCTCCAGAATGCAACGGAAAGTAGGGAACGGAGTATCTTAACACTGGGTTACCTCTGCCTAACCTGCTGTGTGCGGGATACAACGTGAAGCTGATATTTATTATTATTATTTCATTTCATCGCTCTGGTGTCGAGGCAAAAGTGAAGCGTTAAATTCCACCACTCAACACGCAATGCCTCCAGAATACAACGGAAAGTGGGGAACGTGAGTGACTTAACACTAGGTTACCTCTGCCTATCCTGCTGTGTGCGGGATACAGCGTGAAGCTGATGCATAGATTTATTTGAATTTTGATGTATAGCGGCAGGTTTTACGAATAATCGTTGTCCTTGTGCTATTGGTCTAGACATGGTCATTTGATATGGCACTTTAAAGTGTGATATTGGAGCTCTTGAAATTTATATAGCTGTCCTTAACTACGTATCGAGTTCTAATGTTGCGTTAAGTATATGTAAATAAAGTATACTGTATCCAAAGTAGGATTCTTGGTTTGATTTTAATTACGGTATCAATGGACCTCTTCGTCAACACTATGGTTACGTAATTTGATTTAAAATAATAAATTATCATAACTTTCTCAGTTGCAAACAACATGGAAGATACATCAAGATAAATAATAATTAAATATATATATATTTTTATGAATTGATCTTTTTTTATACTTTCTATTATTATTACTTGTTAAGTCAGTCGGGGCACAAACATGTGACTGTAAACGTGACAGGTTATAGGTTCAATTCCTACTCGAGGAAATATTTAATATTTTAATTTTATCGTTCTGGTGAAGAGGCAAAACGCGGCGTTTAGTTTCGCCACTCAGCTATGCAATACGTTTCCTGAACTTTAGATACTAATATAATTGTATTTTTCTCAACATTTCAAAAGCTTACAGGAATTCTAAATTCCTTATAGTTTCAACAAGATTAGTTTTCCTGTTTTCTTTTCTCGCCGATGTCCGGCTTTGATTAAACTTTCTTGTAATGGAATGCCATCTCAATGCCATGATGGAGGTAACCGTATTAGATTGAAATAGAAAAACCAATACTAATTGTTCACCTCTTCCTGGTTTCCTGTTACCTTGTATCACGTTTAAAAGAAATTGAATGATTTAACTTATTCCTTAGGTTTTTTAAACATTTTTAAAGTGTTATTCCACACTTAGGAATTCAAATAGAAGCTTATCATAATAAAAGTATTCCTTAGGTTAACACCTTTATTAATCATATATGTACATAAATAGTTACATTAAATTAAATTAAATCAGCTTCACGCTGTATCCCGCACACAGCAGGGTAGGCAGAGGGAACCTAGTGTTAAGACACTCCGTTCTCCACTTTCTGCCTAATTCTGGAGGCATTTCGTGTTGAGTGGCAGAACTCAATTCCGCGCTTAATCTCGACACCAGAGTGAAGAAAATTGAAATATAAATTTTAGTAAATATTTCATCTCCTCGAGTGGGAATCGAACCCACAACCAGTCGGTTTTGCAGTCACACCTCGTGCCGCTGCACCACGACTGGCCTCAAAAATAAATAGTTACAAACCTACATATATTTTATTTTTATTATTTTTTGCTATAAGAGTTTTATTTCTTCCTACTATTACTAAGATAACAAAGTTGTATATAATTTTATTTAAAGATTATTGACGGCGTGTAACTGTATGTACGATGGTTGTGGGTTCGATTTCCACGGATAGAAAAGAATGATTTCTCCGCTTTTGTAAGATTAACTTGGCGTTCGATCACTAGACACCGAATCGGTATTGTGAAACTTCAATGTACTTAAAGTTATATAAATTATAATAATACTGAAAATAATTAAATTAAATAACAAACATATATAAAACTATATTTAATTCTTAATAAACATATGAATAAAAAGTTCATATCTTAAATATTAAATAAATTTAGTTAAAGAACTTGTTTTATAATTTAAAAAATTAGATATATCTACGTACCTTCAGTAATCTATATATATAAAAGGACTTGTGCTGACTGACTGAGGTAAGACGCACGCAGAGCCGTAACCGCTGATGGTAGAAACGTGAAATTTGGGCAGATGTTTATTTTCATATTCTGGACATCCACTAAGAAGGGAATTTGAAAAATTTTAACCCTAAAGGAATGAAATAGGGGTTGAAAGTTTATATGGAAAAATACTTTAATCTGTACCGATTTTTATAAAATTTGAAACTCAGACTCTTAAAAATATTTCATTGAACACGTATTTCATGGTTTTGAAGAATTCTCCCCCTAAGGTTTCAAATAAGGGGTTGAAAGTTTATATGGAAAAATCTTTAAATTGCCACCGATTTTTATAAAAATTTAAATTCAGACTGTTAAAAATATTTTATTGAACACGTGTTTCGTGATTTTTTTAGAATTCACTCCTAATAAGCGGGCGAAGCCGCGCGCGCCCTCTAGTCTATATATATAAAAGGACTTGTGCTGACTGACTGAGGTAAGACGCACGCAGAGCCGTAACCGCTTATGGTAGAAACGTGAAATTTGGGCAGATGTTTATTTTCATATTCTGGACATCCACTAAGAAGGGAATTTGAAAAATTTTAACCCTAAAGGGATGAAATAGGGGTTGAAAGTTTGTATGGAAAAAAAAATTAATCTGTACCGATTATTATAAAATTTGAAATTTAGAATTTTAAAAATATTTAATTGAACACGTGTTTCATGGTTTTTAAGAATTCACCCCCTAAGGGTTGAAATAAGGGGTTGTAAGTTTATATGGAAAAATCTTTAAATTACCACCGATTTTTATAAAAAATTAAATTCAGACTGTTAAAAATATTTTATTGAACACGTGTTTCGTGGTTTTTTTAGAATTTACTCCTAATAAGCGGACGAAGCCGCGCGCGCCCTCTAGTACATACATATAGTGCTAAAAATCCATACCATATTGTATGGATTTTTAGCTTTCTAATATTTCCAACGTTTTATATACTTAGTTCACCATGTAGGTTCAATTTGGGAGGCTGCCAAACTGGAAGGTATACCTATGTCGATTAAACATGGCGGCGGGAGGGTTAAAAGAGCTACAAAATTGTTTGCGCTGCATTGCTGTGAGATTTTCTCTCGCTTTATCTAGATCCTGTGATAAAAATAATATTTATACAATAAGTACAATAAGTCTTGAAAATTACTTACACAAGATTAATGGTTAATATTTAGATTAATATAATTTTTATGACCCAATTTTCTATTTATATATGTAAAAAAAAACCAGCTTCATGCTGTATCCCGCACACAGCAGGGAAGGCAGAGGGAACCTAGTGTTAAGACACACCGTTCCCCACTTTCCGTCAAGTTCTGGAGGCATTGCGTGTTGAGTGGCGGAACTCAACGCCGCGCGTTGTCTCGACACCAGAGCGAAGAAATGAAAATATAAATAAATATTTCATCTCGTCGAGTGGAGATCGAACCCACAACCTGTCGATTTTGCAGTCACTTTGTGCCCCTGCGCCACGACCGGCCTCATATTATTATATTATATATTTTATCTATTTTATCTTACATTAATTTAAATTTTAAATCATATAATATCTAAAATTTTTGGTAACGTCTAACCAAAATTCTAATTGTCTATCATATAACCAAATTGTAATAGTTTATCTTTAAATATTCCATTCAGGATTTACATAATTCATTTAAAATAATACAGAGAGAACCTATTGTTTAATCACTCTGCCATATTCGCTATAAATATACCTAACAACATAATTTTCAAATTTCAAGTACCCCTAATAGAAAAATAAGCATTATATTAATACTCACCTGTATGGCACAGATAGAAATAGAACATCAAAAATTCTATTCAAATGTGTTTTACATAATGAAGCATACCTTAACCATCTCTGTGAAACGTTTAGGTTATTTTGGTGCGCTAATTAAACAGGGGAACGATGTATGTGTTGACTAAACCGTCTAAATTGCGGGCTCAGCTCGTTTGAACCCTCCGGCAGGTCCCCTGAATTCATTAGGTTCCATCCATCTAGGGTCTAGCCTTCCCCGCGGCAAGCACCGTGGGGGCTGCCTCAATGTACGAGTATAAGCACAGATGGTGTGATGAGTTAGAAGTCATAGTTCTGTGTGAGAAGTGAAAACAATTACAATTAGCCGAAGTGCTTTTTTGTATGAGAGCGACGGAACCTATTCAGACCTTTCTTTTAAGTTGGGAGGGGAGTGCCGCAAAATATTTACTCTTTTGTAACCTAGTGCTATTAATATGTGATTTCTTTGTCTGCATTCTCTTCTGCGCAAACGAAATGCATTCTATTTATTATTTTCATTTCTTTGCTTTGAGATTGCGGCGTTTAGTTCTGCCACGGAACACACAGTGCCTCTAGAATTCGCCGGAAAAGGAGACACGGAGTCTCTTAACACTAAGTTACCTTTACTTACCCTGTTGTGTGCGGGATACAACATAAATCAAGAAATGCATTCAAGCAGTATTCATTTTTTCTCATAAAAAAATATTATTTTTTGTTATTTTTTTTAAACATAATGCCACCCGTTAAATCCGTTAAAACATGAAACGATATGCCCACATCGAGCCTGCAGTGAAATCCTTAGAATTCATTAGTCGTAATCCGTAACGCCATCGCTAGGGGCTAGACTCCCCCGTACTCCCCCGTACTCCACCCTGGGAGCCCCCGCTGGGGAGCACGAGCACATTAAGGTGGAGATGAGCTTGAAGGGTCATACGTTGTGTGAAACGCTTAGAGACGTTGATTTGTACGGCGGAAACGCGACGTTATTCATTTTTTATTAGGCTTTCGCTTTACCTTGACTCGCTTTTCTTTTTCTTCTCTTATGATAAATATGTTTAAACGATATAGAATTTATTATGATGTGCGTCTGAGTGGGGTCGCTTTTTACCCGATCGCGTGATTAAAGGAGGGTAATGTGATTATTAGTCTCTTTGTATGTATGTATGTATGTTTATTTATTCCTATATGGCGTTGTTGTAGAGACCAAAAAGAAAAAAAAAATAAAATGAGGATGAGGATCGTTGAATGATATTCAAAAAATATTATTTAAAGTTCCTTTCATCTTTTTAAGTTTTAATCGATGGTTTAAGACATATAGGTAATGATTTAAAATCCTTTAAACAACTCTTTGATAAGTAACCGACTATTAAATTATTTCAATGACGGATTTGTTCTGTACATGTAACTTTTGGCAAAATTTTATAGTATTGGATTTCTTTTGATTGGATTGGAGGAATATATATATTTTTTTATTTATTAGTAGATACTACGTATAGACATTTATTTAGTCAAATTCCAAATTTGAGTTTCGCCACCCACAGTACAAGAACCATCTCGATGGACGATGAAACCGAGAACAAGCTAAATACATATATTCTTAAATTAAATGAAATTCATAAAATTTAAGCTTTAATTTCAATAATATTTCAAACATACACTTTAACTTCAGTTGCTGACTTTGCTTTTTTAGTACATATATGTATATTTTTACATCCCTATAAAATCTGGAACGAAAGATGCATGTGAATGTGCAATCATTTCTTGACGCTCTGCTGAATTTCAAAGTCGACTTTGTATACATTAGCATAAGAGTTTATGACGCGTATACAGAAATAGAAACACATCGATGTATGTACAACAAATACCTATTAATTTAAAAAATATATATTTTAAAGCTAACTTTCTATTCAAAGGAAAGTTATTTAAAAATTCTATTCAATTCAGTAATACTTTTCTAGCATCACGTCGTATGTCAAATATAGGTACAGCAGAGTAGGCAGAGGGAACCTAGTGTTAAGACACTCCGTCCCCCATTTACCGCCGAATTCTGGCGGCCTTGCGTGTTGAGAGCGGAACTTTGTGTGGCAGCTTTGTCTCGACACCAGCACCATTCGAAATTAAAAATATAAATTTAAATAAATATTTAATTTCCTCGAGTGGGAATCGAATCCAGAACTCCTCCTCTAGTTAGTTAGTTCTCTGGTTTATCTTCTTATTATTTAAATTATTATATATAAAAAAAACGCAAATTTGAAAATCAAAAATTAAAACATCATATATAATATAAAACTATTCAAAGTTTAACCAAGTATATAAAAATATGGCTATAAAATTAATACGTTGTTCCGCTACATGTCTCAAGACTTAAGTGTTCGTTTTAGTTGTATGTAATTATTATAGCGCAGTAAGATATTATCACCTCTGAGTGTAAATTATAATAATAAAACTAAACAGACAGACAGATAACGATGCCAAGGCCGCAACGAACGAGTTGATTATATATATAGATAGCAACGTCATTAAAAGTTTAAGCTTCCTTATAAGATTTAATTTGGTCAAGTGGAGTTTAAGGTGACTTAATGCTTGTGATGATCGAAGGTGCTTGGAAAGGTTAGAGGTCAGTCAATTTTTGGGATGACATTTGTAAGTCGTGCATTAATCACGTCATTTTTTAGGATTTCTCCCCTCCACCTTCCCCCTCCCCTCTTGGTGATATGTGGTGAGGCTTAAGATTAAACCTCAGTGCGCAAAATTATAAATAAGTTCTTAAATTACTTATATTTATTATAATTTGTTTTATTCTTTACTCTTTAACTGAATTGTGATATAGAAAATTTCAGCTTCACGCTGTATACCGCATGCAGTAGAGTAGGCAGGGGAACTTAGTGTTAAAACACTCTGCTCCCCCACTTTCCCCCAAATTCTGTTGAGTTGCGGAACTCAACGTCACGTTTTACGGTCACATGCTTGCGTGTCTGCCTCTAACATTTTAAATATTTATTTATTTTATTTATTTAATATATACATATAAAGATGATACACAGCTAATAATTATATGTGAACTGATATAATTAAATCCATAAAGAGAAACATGACATTTGCTTCATGTGTAGGATGATACAGGGTATAAATATAATTAAACAGTATGCTTTTGATATAATATTTCAATTTATATTTTTAAAAGGTTAAGAACCGTGCGTCACCAAAGTATCTTCAAATGCACTCGTGAACGTCGCCATGATGGTGCATTTACCTCGCCTCAGCGTATCCTGAGGATCCTTCCGCTATATCTATAGAGGCTTTTGACTTTTTAATTTATAGCTGGGTTTTTAGTCTTCTGAATTATGTTCAATCGTTTTTTGTTTTACTTGTTTTATGTAGATATTATAATCAAATGTACATATTTTTATATACTTTCACGTTGTATCTCGCACACAGCAGGGTAGGCAGAGGAATTGTAGTGCTAGGCGCTGTTCCCCATTATCCGCCGAGTACTGGAGGCATTTCTTGTTGAGTATCGGAACTTACAGTTGCGCTTTGCTTCGACACCAGAACGAAGAAATAAAAATGTGTTATATATTTCATTTCCTCGAGTGAGAATCGAACCCATAACTCATCGCTTTTACAGTCACACTTTGTGCCCATGCGCCACGACTGGCGTCATAACTTTATCATTAATTACTTTACTTATCATAATAGTTTGTTTATATTTTGAACACGAAAACGTCTCTACATTATCCATATGTAAACAAATATATGACTTCTACATTGATAACATTAAATTTCATTGATAAAATATATGAACTTTGTTATACAAAGATAAGTAAATAGTATTTTACTTACTTTAATAAAATTTAAACTATTTTTTCTGTAAGTAAACGACCTATAGAGCCACTTAGATATGTCAATTTTAGTTTTAATTGATATTAAATTAAAATATTACATAGATTAAACACATTGTTTTTGTTAAATTAACATTTATAAAATAATTTATTTTTCTTTTTTATCGAGTAAACATTTCTATCCCATCTTCGTTGAGTCATTGTATTTAGGAAACGGATTTGCAACTCCCACCTACACAGCAATCCTACCCACAGTAAACTTATTGCTGCGCCATAATAATTATATCAATTGATGAAATTGTGATTAAAATTTTGGATAAAATCCTAGTTGAAATGGGGAACAAAGTGTCTTAACACTACATTCTGCCTACCCCGTTGTGTGAGGGATACAGCGTGAAGTAGATTTTTTATTTAAAATCCTACTTTGTATGACGTTATAGAATCCAATTAACCGGACAGTGCCCCGATTTGAGAAACGCCTCAATTTTTAGCCCTTGAATTAAATGTCCCAATTGGGACAGGCATGATCCCGCCTTTCGTGGATTATTCCACACATTTAGATTTTTTTTAACTACTTATTTTTTTAATAATTTACTTACTAATATAGACTCTGAAGACTTAACTGCCATATGTACATAATAAACCAAACAGTTAGTAATGTTACAAGTATAGTGACGTTTCTTCCATCAAATTATTTTATATTGTTATCTATCACGCAGCAAATGGATAAGTGATTAAAACTACTGTTACTTATATTTTTTTAATTCTACTTTTGGCGAAAATTTCACGTTTTTTACCCTTTTTTCTCTTTTTTTTTGAGGCCAGTCGTGGCGCAGAGGCACAAAGTGTGACTGTAAAATCGACTGGTTGTGGCTTCGCTCCCTACACGAGGAAGTAAAATATTTATTTACATTTATATTTTCATTTCCTCGCTCTGGTGTAGACGCAAAGCGGGGCGCTGAGTTTCGCCATTCAACACGCAATACCTTCAGAACTCGGCGGAAAGTGGAGAACGGAGTGTCTTAACACTAGGTTCCCTCTTCACGCTGTATTCCGCACACAGCAGGGTAGGCCGTGGCCAGGGTAGGCCCTGCTATGTGCGGAATACCGCGTGAAGCTGATTTTGCTTTTTTAAATTTTACTCTTTTTGTTTAAAAATCCCGGTTTCCCCAGAGAAGAATCTGACAACTTCAGTATAATATAAAGATATACATATATTCAAAACTAGTATCACATCACTGTATTTTTGAGCCCTATACTCTCCAGGACATGCATTGCTGATAAATGGGCTTATGTTTTATTTTATAAGTTCCTAGCACGTGTTTCGCAAACTGATGTGAACGGTACTCGTGTATGGGCGTTGTATACAAGGCTATTATTTGATTAGACCGGTGGATTAAGATCTCGTACTATAACTGCGACGTTGTACGATAGCGTCTATTTATATTATGTATCGGAATTAAATATTGTCAAATAATATATTGTTTCTTTAAATATTTAAATATATTAGGTGGAGATGATTTTTTGATTATTTAGGAATGGAATTAATTTAAAACATCTATAATATTAATAATAATCTTTAATCAGTTTTACGCTGTATCCCGCACACAGCAGGGTAGGCAGAGGAAACCTAGTGTTAAGACACTCCGTTCCCCACTGTCAGCCCAATTTTCGAGGTTTTGCGTGTTGAGTGACGGAACTCAACGCCGCGCTTTGCCTTGATACCAGAGCGAAGAAACAAAAATATTAATAAATAATAATCAAATTCCGCGAGTGGGAATCGAGCCCGCTTCAGTTCGTTATTTTTAAGTATTCGGATTTTAGTTTTTAAAATATCAATTTTATTTAGTCCAGTAACTTAAGTCGCATACCTTCAATCTACCTGAATTGAAATATAAAACCAAATTTTAAAATAAAATATAAGTACTATATATTATTATACTATATTTCTCTTGTGTTTGGTCATTGAAATAAGGCGTGTCTGCAATATGAATAATGAATATTTTATGATTTTCGATTAATAATATATTTTTTAAAACATACCTTTTTAACTCGAAATGTTATAAACTGATTATCAAGGATAACAAGTATGAATATATTTAAATGTTGGTAAGACTTCTTGATATCTTATAAATTTCTTGATATCTTATAAAAAATAAGTAAATACTCGTCGTCGCCAGTCGTGGCGCAGCGGCACAAAGTGTGACTGTAATACCGACTGGTTGTGGGTTCGATCCCCACTCGAGGAGATGAAATATTTACTTAAATTCATATTTCCATTTCTTCGCTCTGGTGTCGAGGCAAAGCGCGGCGTTAAGTTCTGCCACTTAACACGCAATTCTTCCAGAATTCGATAGAAAGTGGGGAACGGAGTGTGTTAACACTAGGTTCCCTCTGCGGGATACAGCGTGAAGCTGTTTGATTGATTGAATTAAATACTTCAGTTGATACTCTAGTTTCGCTAAAAAAAAATGACGTAATGCTAAATATTAAGACATTACATCAGTATTTTTCATAGCACCGGACGTACGAAACAGTATGCTGGATCAGTCTGTACTCACAATGAACAGTTACGCAGCCTTATTTATAGTTGTTATGGAGTATACGCTGTTAAACGTATGGTGATGGTGTAAACAATGAACTTGGCTCCACGCCACCAGCATCGCTACCGGCAGACGTGTCTTTTATACCGCGGATCGACACAAGGTTAATTAAATATAATCTTTACGAATTGCAGTTTCAGCATATAAACCAAGGCAATTTTTTTAGCTTCACACTATATGGCCACACCTGGCGCAGCGGCACGAAGTGTGACTATTAAGCCGGCTGGTTGTGGGTTCGATCCCCACTCGAGGAGATGAATTATTTACTTAAATTTATATTTCCATTTCTTCGTTCTAGTGTCGAGGCTAATCGCGGCCTTGCGTTCTGCCACCATTCTTTCTCCAGAATTCGGGAGTAAGTGGGGAACGGAGTGTCTTAACACTAGGTTCCATCTGCCTACCCTGCTGTGTGTGGGATACAGCGTGAAGCTGATATTTGATATATATCTTGTATATAGCAGGGTAGGCAGAGGGAGCCTAGTGTTCAGACACTTCGCTCCCCACTCTCCGTCGAATCCTGGAAGTATTCACTATTGAGTGGTAGAATGCAATTCCACGCTTGACTTCAACACCATAGTGAAGAAATGGAAATATCGAATTTTCATTTCCTCGAATTGGAATCGAATCCACAACCTGTTAGCTACAGCAAGCTACAGTCAATCGCGACGGCTGGCCTGACACATACTGGGTATACATATTTATGAGAAATTATATTCTTTATTATTATTTTATAATCCCGATTTACAATATACTACCTCCGAGATCCGTCCTACATAAGAATAAAATACTTAAAATCTCTTTTAGTGATATTTTAAATCATCTCATACACTGAGTACCTTATCGTTTCCTATACGTAACTTGTCTAACTTAATATTCATTAATTACTAAAGATCAGATGTTATCGTTTTTTTTCACATAACATTAATCTATCGGTTAAACAATATATATTAACTAAGGTTTAAGCGTAGGTAGATCAATGATCACATCCACGTACGAAGGCGAGATGAGTAATGTAGGAACAGCTAAAGGTAAATAACGTTTGTATTGAATTACCCATAACCGTGTTTAAATATAGCTAATGTTGCCATTTTATGAGAACTTTGCGGTTTTAATGGGATTTTACATTTTAAATAGAATTATGTTATATATTATTAGTTATTTATATATTTATAGCTATAGGCCAGTCGTGGCGCAGGACCACATAGTGTGACTGTAAACGCCATAGTTTGTGAGTTCGATCCTCGCTCGAGGACATTAAATATTTATTAAATTTATTTTTTTTACTTTGGTGTCCAAGACAAAGCCGCCAAAAAACCGGCGAAAAATTGGGAACAGAGTGTCTCAACACTATGTTACCTTTGCCTACTCTACTGTTTGCGGGATAAAGCGTGAAGCTGATTTTCATTATGATTTAATTATGGCTTATACTTCCTGGGGTGATATCCATACGTCGATCGGAGGCTATGTTGGTTGGTGGTTATCGATGAATCAGCGTATAATTTATACCATTGTATTCAACCTTTGTAAGACGTGTTGGCCAAATTTGGCGCAAATATTTTACGAACAATACGTATATGAAATAAAAGTCCCTACAGAGGACTCTACTCCGATTCACTAAGTATATGTATGTATATAACCTACTATTCCTAGCATACTTTTATCTAGAATCAGTTACTCGATATTTTCATAATATCAATGCAAAATATATACGACATATTATTAATTGAAATTTAGATTTTTTTAATATTGAAATTAAGTAGATCAGCTTCACGCTGTATCCCGCACACAGCAGGGTAGGCAGAGGGAACCTAGTGTTAAGACACTGCGTTCCCCACTTTCTGCCGAATTCTGGAGGCATTGCGTGTTGAGTGGCAGAACTCAACGCCGCGCTTAACCTCGACACCAGAGCGAAGAAATGGAAATATAAATTTAAGTAAATATTTCAAAATATAAAATATTTCAAGTAGATGATGTAAGTTATAAAGAAACAGCTGTATAATAAATAAGCGGGAAGTGTCTTGACACTAGGTTCCCTCTGCCTACCCTGTATATGTGGGATACAGCGTGAAGCTAATTTTTTAAACAAAATAAAATACCTACAGTCGTTTATTTAAAACAGTAAATGTATTTAGCATGTTGAAACATCCATGTGATGACTATGCTAACGTTTTGACGGCGACCGTAGAGCGAGCTAGGCCGCATTTAGAATCGCAAATAGAGCGCTCGCATACGGTTAACTTACCCAAATCAAATGCATTAATTACAATTAAGTGTGTAATTCCGGTTTAAATTTAGGTGATTCCTAAATACTTTATATGGTTTCTATGTTTAAAAATTTCAAAAACACATAAAAAAAAATTACTCTAGTCGGGGCGCAGGGGCACAAGCGTGTGACTGTAAACGCGACAGGATGTGGGTGCGATTCCCATTCGAAGAAATGAAATATTTATTATTGTCAATTCTTCGCTCTGGTGTAGAGACAAAGCGCGGCGCTGAGTTCCGCCACTCAATACGCAATGCCAACAGAGTTCGGTGTAAAGTGGAAAGCAGAGTGTCTTAACACTAGGCTCCCTCCGCCTACCCTGCTATATGCGGGATACAGCGTGAAGCTGAAAAAAGTGATTAATAAAAATTTACACATTATTTATGCAAATAATGGACAACATAAGCTATTAGATATATACTCATTTGTAAGAAGTAATTTTAATTTAATAAATTTCGAAACACCTAAGTATTCATACAAAGCTTAGTCCGTTCTCATCATTGTAATAGAACTAAGAGTCACATTATTGTTTGGATAAATATAACGATATTGTTCGTGTAAACCTTGAAACTCGGTAATAATTGCAAAATCCACTTTAAGAATTTTCTTATCTTATTTATCACTTTTTTTCCTTCAACAAAAGAAAGCATTAAATTTGTGATAAAATCTCTAAGACTTTTATTATGCTGTTAGTAGCTTCTAATTACAATTAAACTTAATTACGCTGTAGTATATTCTGCGTAGATGCTAGGCGGAAGTTGCTGGACCAAGTTAAGGATAGAGAATCGTGGTGTTCCTTGGGGAAGGCTTTTACATGAACGGGATCCATATAATTTAAATAAACAACAATTTAAAATTAAATTAAATACAAAAATAATATGTAATCTGTATGGAATTGATAATAATAATAATAATAAAACTTTAAAGCTTTTTTATTATTATTAATAATAATATTATATTCGGCATATTATTTTAAACTGCTAACACAAGTGCACCTGTAGTTTATTTTTAAAAGTGGCACGCTCCGCTTGTTGAACTTCTTTATGTATCCTTGTAAGGAGCCGTGCTGGTTTTGTTTTTGAAACGGGGTATTATGTGATTAGATTGGTAATAAGAGGCCAGTTGTAGCGCAGTGGCATAGGCCTGTGACTGTACACGTGACAGGTGTTGGGTTTGGTTCCCATTCGAGAAAGTTAATTATTTAATATTTTCATCTAGTTGCTCTGGTAACGAGGCGAACTGTGGCATTGAGTTTCACCACTCAACACGATATGAAAAATGGGGAACGGAAGTGTATTATAAGCAACGGAGTGTCTTAACACTAGGTTCTCGGATTCAATCTGCCTACTTTGTTATGTGTGAAATAAAGCGTGTAGCTTAAAAAGAAAATTGGCAAAATTACATAAATAATAACGTTAAAACGTACATAATATGTGACAATGGGCTACGATACTTAATTCATAATTCCATAGGAAAGTTCAAATGAGCAAAAATTGATATACATAAGAATATGACTTTATCTCTTTCTGTCATACATATACATCGGATACATTTTTTAATGTCTATTTACTCGGAATTATAAAGCATTACTATTTTTTTTGAAATAATAAGAATATAAAAAATTAAAATAAAAGGGTCAACTCATCACACACACATCAATTTGACATAGAACCTGAATTTGACATAGATCAATTTGACATAGAACCTGGTATGTGTGAAAAGGCAATTATTTGATACTCTTAGAACACCGACCAATGTAAGTTCGAGCGTTGCAAGAGGAAGTGCTTGCGAATATCGCGAAGGGCAGTGCCCCTATATTCATTAAGTGTCGTTACGTCTTGTTGCACTGATGCCCACTGATTTAGACGTCAATTGTTGGGTATACACTGTAACAGAACCGTCTCTATTTGCAGTAAAATCACATCGTTTTAAACTTTAAATACTTATAGCAAAATAATTATTTATTATTTATTTAGTGTAAACATATGAAAATATATTATATAAATGACGTTAGTATAAAAAGCTTTGCAAATGAGCTTACAAAGACCAAAACAGACAAAATTCAAAATGTGGAAGTCATTGATGAACAAGAAAAGAAAATATAATGAAGTGCTACAGTGTGATCCGGAATCGTACGCCACTCTGGCGGCGATGCAGGGAGGTTGTGCTGCGACGCTACCGCCATCTCTCGACGCGTTACGTGCTTGTAAGTACTTTCTGCTACTCGCTTATAGATGGCAGCTGAACCTATTTTTTTTATAAATATACTTATATTTTAATTTGTATTGTTAATTTATTTTATTTAATTGACTATTAAAAAGTAAAATTTTAATACGAAATTATGACATCTTTAATAATTGTAATTTAATATATTTCGGTTTAATTTTAGATGTGATTATTTTTTTAATTTTACTGCATAACGAAAATGGATAGCAAATTGAAATTTTAAAAAAGAATATTTGTTTATCTTAAAAATTCAAATATTTATTCTTAACAAAAGAAGAAACTATAATATTTTTTTGCCAGAGCGTTCATTGCTGATTAGGAAAGCCGAATACAGCGTGATGTTTATCATGTAGTATGCAATATAATAGGTATTGTTGATTTGTTTTCCGAATAATGAATCACGGGTTTTATTTGGCTGTCACCTAATTGTATATCATTAGTTGCATTTATTGTAAACACAACAAAAGACTGAGCTACAGGAAAATTATTTATTTTTTAATATATTCTAGATAAGATCAGTTTCACGCTGTATCCCGTACTATCCCGCTGTAAGCAGAGGGAACATAATCATTAGATAACGGAGTATCTTATGAACTCAATATCACTCTTTGCTTTGGTATCAGAGCAAAAAATTAAAAAAAAAGCATTAATAATAACAAAATAATAACTCATTCTCCCTAGGGGGAATAGAACCTACAACTGTCGTATTTACAGTCACATCCTTGCCTGCGCCACAACGGCCTCTTCTATATTACTTTTACGTAAAATGTTAAAAGAAATTAAATTATACCATACAGCTGCCATTATTGGGTTGATAGCATCTTAAAAGTTTAATTAATGTTTTAAGTCGTAGCTTGTAGCCAAAAGTAAGTGGGACACGCGTACATGGTGATTTAAAAGTGAAAACTCCTTTCTTTTCATTTAGTATGCATTGGCTGTGTACATATAAATACATGGTTTCTTGGTAACCACCTGCCATTTTACATTGTTGTTTTATTCATATTTTGAAGTTTAAATTTTATTAGTTCCTCTAAATCAAGATGATTTAAAAAACGCCAATGTAATATTTATAAATCAGCTTCACGCTGTATCCCGCACACTGCAGGGTAGGCAGAGGGAATCTAATGTTAGGACACTCTGTTCCCCACTATTTGCCGAATTCTGAAAGCATTGCGTGTTGAGTGGCAGAAATCAACGCCGCGCTTGTCCTCGACACTAGAGCGAAGAAATGGAAATATAAATTTAAGTAAATATTTCATCTCCTCGAGTGGGGATCGAACCCACAACCCGTCGGATTTACAGTCACACCCTGCGCCACGACTGGCCTCAATGGCTAATGTAATATTTAGTATATCATATAATAGTGGCTACGATTACATTAATGTAGCCTTAAAGTATTATGAATTAAAAAAAAAATTATTAGCTTCCAGCTGTACCCCGCATACAGCATGATAGGCAGAGAGAACTTAGTGTTAAAACACTCCGTTTCCAATTTAAGTTAACTAATTCTAAATTCTAATTCGTTAGTTATGTTACAATAGAAGGAATTCCTTGTAACGTCAGTACCGTGGTGTATGCAGTTACTAAATAAGCCTTGAAAACTTATATGAACACAATTGTCATTGTCCTCAGCAAAAAGCGTGAAAGGACATCGTTTGGCAACCTCCGCGTTGTATGTTGCTTTTCCAAATAAGTTTCATATCTGATAGTCGTATAATAGAAAAGTATTTTTTTGCTATAGGTATCATATAACTGGGTAGGCAGAGGGAACCTAGTGTTTAGATACTCCGTTTCCATTAAAACACATCCGTTCCTAACTTTCCGCAGAATTTTAGAGGCACTGCAGGTTGAGTGGGGGACTCAACGCCGCGCTGTGCCTCGACACAGTGAAGAAATAAAAATATTATTTTTATTATTTGAAAGGATATTTTTAATATTCACATATATTTTATGAAAACCATTACGATTAAACTTGTTTGTCATTGTTAAAATAAGGTTATTTCGAATTATCAATTTCATAGTGTTTTACGCAAATAAATGCATTCAAACAAATAAATATAAATAAATATATAGTATATATATTGTACTTAACTATTAATAATTTGAAAATAGAAGTAGTTTCTATTACGAAAAAAAAAGCAGGCAATGTGGGGTGGGTATGGGGAGCGGAGTGTCTGACCACTAGGCTCTAGGCCTATCCTGCTACATGAGGGATACAGCGTGAATCTCTCTGCCTACCCAGTAACATGCGGGATACTGCGTGAAGCTAAAAAAAAGCAATAAAAGCAGTACATAGAATACAGTTCAATCCAATCTCACCTATAGGCGCGCGGTACCTGCACTGTGGTGGTACACAATGCCTCCCACGGCATGGTTTCCATGGTTTACGTAAATCCGTTAATTACCACGTTTACACAACTCCCATCTCCGCCATACTATTGTAAACATTATGAAAAATAGAAATTATTGTGATTCCGATGTATTGTTGGCGCATTGTCTACTGTTTGAGGCCAGTCGTGGCGTGGTACGAGTGAGTGAGTGTAAACGTGGTCGTGGGTTCGATTCCTATTCGAGGAAATTAAATATTTATTTGGATTTAAAATTTTCATTTCTTCGCTCTGGTGCAATTGCCTTCAGAATTCGACGGAAAATTAGATATGGAGTGTCTTAACACTAGCCTCCTTATCCTGCTTTGTAAGGACAGCGTGAAGCTGTTTATGTATTGTTTATAGATCCAGGATTAAAACTTCCTTCGGAACGCTTCGCATATCTTAATTTATTTATCTGATGTAATTGTTGTAGGGAAATTCTCACAGGCATTGTCAAATTAAATTCCTTTTGTTAAACAAAATTACAATGTTAGTACATTATGTTATTAATTTGTTGATTAATTTATAAGATAGCTTTATGGCTTAGATTTGGATAGCCAGTCGTGGGCACAAGCGTATGACTGACTGTAAATACGGTTATTGTGGGTTTGATTCCCTCTCGAGGAAATTAAATATTTTAATATTTTCGTTTCTTCGCTTTGGTGTCGAGGCGCAACGTGGAATTCCGCCACTCAACACGTATTACCCATAGAATTCGGCGGAAAATGGGGAACGGATTGTCTAAACACTAGTGTCCCTCTGCCTACCCTGCGATGTGCGGGATACAGCGTGAAGCTAAAAAAAAGTTGATTATTAATGTAACTATCACTCTTTAAATGAAAATCTATTCACCAACGCACATTCCATGTTGGTTATAGGCAAAAACATCTAAGGGATTCCTTCGTTTTACAACTCACGTTTTCTTATAATGGTATGAATACAGAAATCATCTGTCATTTTAAATTGAAATAAATATGTTATATGTACATAGATAGATAGATGTAAATTGTATAAAATAAAGCTATTTAAACAAAATAATTAAAGATTTATTAAAAGTGAGGCCAGTCGTGGCGCAGGGGCACAAAGTGTGAATGTAAAACCGACTGGTTATTGGTTCGGTCTCCACTCGATGAGATGAAATATTTACTTAAATGTATATTTCCATTTCTTCGCTCTGGTGTCCAGGCTAAACGCGGAGTTGAGTTCTGCCACTCAACACGCAATGCCTCAGAATACGGCAGAAAGTGGGGAACGGAGTGTCTTAACACGTGGTTCCCTCTGCCTACAATGCAGTGTGCGGGATACAGCGTGAAGCTGATTTATTTATTTAAAAGATTTATTAAAAGTTTAATTTCCTCATTAAATGATCTAATAATATCAACGACATTGACAAGTCCAAAATCCTGGCCTTAATATCAATTGATCCAATTCATTGCATCCGTTTCTAAGAACCTTTGTTACATTAGGCCTTGAAGTTTTAAATGCTATTAATAATTGAAGTCCGTGACTCAAAAAATTAAGAATTACAGATAAAATTAGATTTTATTATGATTTTATGCCTTATGAATGAAATATTAAAGCCAGTCGTTGGCACAGAAGCAGAAGTGTGGGACTGTATACGCCACTGGTTGTGTGTTCGATCCCCACTCGGGGGAATGGATTATTATTCATTAATATTTTCATTTATTCGTTCTGGCACCAAGGTAAAGCCCAGTGTTGAGTTCCGCCACTCAACACGCAATGCTATGAAAAATTTCGCTGAAATTGGGGAACGAAGTGTCTGAAACTAGCATTATTTTATTATTTTTTTATTTTAAAGACGGTTGTAATCACCGAAGGTGTTTATTTGCACAAAAACGAAATTACACTATATCCCAAACATACTCCAAAATTAACATATTTTACATAGCCATAGAGGCAAGAACGTGTCTAGAATGAAATTGCTCCGTACTTGACCTGGTCTTGACCTGTCCGAGTCACCAGATGACCACTTAATAAGAAAATGTATGTACTATGTTCTCATTAAGTCAACCTAGTATTAAGACACTCCGTTTGCCATTTTCTGCCGAATTCTGGAGGCATTGCGTGTTGAGTGGCAGAACTCAACGCCGCGCTTTGCCTCGACACCATAGCGAAGAAGTGGAAATATAAATTTAAGTAAATATTTCATCTCCTCGAGTGGGGATGGATCGAAGCCACAACCAGTCGATTTACAGTCACACTTTGTGCCCCTGCGCCACGACTGGCCTCAATATATTACACAAAATACCATAAACGTTACAGATTGCGAACAGCATCTATAGACAAGTATATACGGATATTGACGTCGAAGAGAGAGCGTGTGCGTATAAAAAACTAGTTGCCCGCGTTCGGAAGGCGATCATTACAAAATTCTTTGATGTTTTTGTCGAAGCTCTCAGAAGTAATTTTAAAAGCTGGAAGTGCTCGACCGTTTTTCTTTGATCGTTCATGAGAATATTAAGTATTAATGGCGAATATACTTAATAAATTTAAATAAATATTCCACGACAGGCCTCAGATATATATATATTATACTTTTTATTTTCCTTGCTTTGGTGTCCACTCTACACGCAATGCCTCCAGAATTCGGCTTAGCACTTGGTTCCCTCTGCTTACCCTGACGTCTGAGGGATACAGCGTGAAGCTGATTTGTTTTATTTTTTTAATATACTTAATTCGCGATTACCATCGAGTCACGTTGTCTCGTCGCCATCTTTATTCTACCTACACGTTGTCTCGCTACGAGTAGAGGTAGACCTTCTCATTGTGATGAAAACAATGATTCAGCGGAGTGCTCGTTAGTGTATGAGTCACTGGCTCTGAGGCCGTATTACTTCTGCCACTGTGGTAGGACGTACTGCCGTTGTCTTTTATCTTAGAAAAAAAACGCTTTTTATATGGCCCTAACAGACTGTTGGTTTATGTGCTGTGTAGAAGAAAAATACAAATTATTTATTTTACACGCTGTTATCCTCATGTAGCAGAATAGATAGAGAGAACCTGGTGTTAAGACACTTTAGCTCTCCACTTTCCACCAAATTCTGGAGGTTTTGCGTATTGAGTGCCGAAATACAACGCAGCGCTTTGCCTTGACATCAGAGGAGAAATGAAAATATAAAATATTTCATTTTCTTAAGTGGAAATCGAACCCACAACCTGTGACGTTTACAGTTACACACTTGTATCCCTGAGCCACGACTGGCTTTAATCAAGTATATATCATAGGTGGTTAAATGTTACTGTGGCGAAAAGTAAATTTAGGTAAAATTAAAGATAATGATTACACGCTATCGCATTGTTCACATGAATATTGTAAACAGGTGAAACTTGTATTTATTAAGTAACTTATTTAAATATTTTTGTTACAGGTAAGTGTGATATCGTCACTTTTGTAAATATATAAATTATATATTAGCACCAGGTGAGTTTTAAATATAATAGAAGTAACTAAAAAATTAACTATTAGGATGACTAACTATTTTTTTTAACTAACAGCTATATGGGTCAATTTTCGTATTTTGATTTAGTTTGACCGTAAACTTAAATATCAATGTTTATATCGTTATTTTGTCCCCGTACATATCGCTACAGAGTATTTTTTCACGCTTCACGCTGTATCTCGCATACAGCAGGATAGGCAGAGCGAACATAGTGCCAAAACACTCCGTTTCCAATTTTCCGCCGAATTTTACTTATTTAAATCTAAATCAAGGTAACTATAAATCTCAACAACTTTTAATTGTAGTGAAATTTTGCTCTATATATGCATATATAGGCTATAGGTGACCGTCGCAGTGGTCACCGGATGTTGACGTTAATCTGGATGCTGCAGTCCGTTACGGACTACAGAATGCAGTGCATCCGTTTAGCGCAGGGTTACATCATATCACGGCATTTTTAACGATTTTTCTACGTAAAAGTCTATTTATTCTATAATTTAATATAATAATATTAAATATATTATTATATTAAATTATAGTATTAGAATATAGTTTAACTTTCTTTCTTTAATATCATTTATTGTAAAAAGATAAATGCATTCAATTTCTTATATATTTACAAAATAGTGATATAAAATAAAATCTGAATTTCTGCAATTGATTAGAATATTTTATACAAGCAAAATACATCGTTGTTTAGGATTCATAGATATTATTTAACAAATAAATTTATTTACATAATTAAGAGTCCAGTCGTGGCGCAGTGGCACAGTGTGACTGTAAACGAGAGGTTGTGAGTTCGATTCCCACTCGGGAAATGAAATATTGGATATTTTCATATCTTCGCTCAGGCGACGAGACAAAACGCGGCGTTGAGTTCCGCCATTCAACACACAATACCTCTAGAATTCAGGCGGAAATGCTAAACTGAGTGTCTTAACGCTAGGTTCCTTTTGCCTGCCCTGCTGATTGCGGGAAACAGCGTGA
Organism: Heliconius himera; assembly: GCA_021202915.1. Lineage (NCBI taxonomy): Eukaryota > Metazoa > Arthropoda > Insecta > Lepidoptera > Nymphalidae > Heliconius > Heliconius himera. The sequence continues at coordinate 752,622 of JAJHJA010000040.1, forward strand.
TGCAAAAATATATATATTAAAGTAACAGGACTGACAGTGATTGTGTGTGATCGACAACCCTGCTTAAGTCCATCCTGACGGTGTGAACATGTTTGTTTATGAAGCTATTTTGAATTCGACGGTTTTAGTAATTTTAAACCTTCTTTTCATATCAGAGTTTAGTGTTGTAAATGTAAAGTCAATTGTAAACATAGCCAATACGTCTAGAATTTTAATATATTTAGTATTTTATTGACATTTAGTCATAGCAAATATGATATTCTTTCTTTTAATTACAACTGCAAAACTGCAAAATTTTGCAGATATATGCAAAATTAAATTAAATCATAAAACATAATAAAAATATTTAAAATATATTTAACAACTTAGGCTTGTCCCAAGTTACAGAATTTATGAGTACGTTATGCAACTGCAGTTGGATAGCAATTACGTAATAGCGATGATAAAGAAACCACGACAACTTTAGAAACTTTCAAGAGCTTTTTACAAATTTAACATTTGAATTCTTTTGTAATAATATAATAATATATGTAAAAATATAAAAAAAAATATTAAAATTTTCTTATTTACTTAAATTTAAATAGATTTTTCGTTTAAATTTTTGAACTCAATTTAACTCTAGAATATATAAATAAACTATGTATTATTTAGAACAAGAAATGTCATTGTCATTTATGTTAAAGATCATTAGTTTTTGCTATGACAGAGAAAGTTGTACAAATCGTTTCCTTCTTCAATTTCCGGTTGTATTTAAGCATTGCGTTAGATGCTTTGTGTTTTTGTAATGTATAGTGCATTTATTTGTAAAATTAAATAAAACACGAAGCCAGTCGTGGTGCAGGTGCACATGCGTGTGACTGTGAACGGGACGGGTTATGGGTTTGATTCCCACTCGAGGAATGAAATATTTAATATTTTCATTTTTTCGCTCTGGTCTCGATTTTTTGCCTTCAAAGTTCGGCGGGAAATGAAGAACGGAGTATCTTGACACTAGGTTCATCTGCGGTGTTCGGGAAAAACCAGATTAAATCCCAAAAATAAATCATTTTGTTAAACTATAACAATGACAACCTTTACCTTGTAATATAAGCAAGAGTCGCTAAGTATTATGAAATATAATATTTGCTCTACCGTCTTGAATTGTATACAATTCAAAACTAGTTCTGCTTATCATTGTTAAGAATCTACTTAGGTTTCTTAGGGCCCTATCTTAGAGCCCACGTGCATCGTTAGTCGCTACTCGTACTTGACAGAATCATCATTTGATTTTGCTAGAAATTTTGCCTCATTTCACTATATCTTCAACAAAAAATCAGCTTGTATCCCGCACACACTGTATTCTGTTTTGCGTGTTTAGTGGCGGATCTCAACGCCGCGCTTTGCTTTCACACAAGAAAAGAGTGAGAAGAGTGGAAAAAAATAAAATATATATTTAAATATATATTTCATTTTTAGTGGGGATCGAGCCTATAACCAGTCGCGTTTACAGTCACACTCTTGTGCCGCTGCGCCACCACTGGCCTCAACTACTACTACGTCTTTTTGTTATTTTATAAAATGAAATAGATAAATATCTTCTTTTACAGTACAAACTCCTTCATGTGCTTTCCATACAACGTAACATAGCGATGTGATTTTGTGTTAAATTGGCTCGTCCGAAACAAAATAATTAAAGAACTCATTTTACTATAATAATAATAACTTATGTTTATTCCGTTCTTCCGGCGTTCGCAGCTATAAATCTCAGTGAGGTGTAAACAGTCTTTCTACATCTCAACTTTCAATGTTACCATCACCTATATATACTATACTCCCAAATTAATAGTTAAAATCTATTTTTACCCAATGTTTGCCCTTCTGCGCTTTGAAGTTTCCCTACAAAATGTCTTATATTTATTAGTGTTATGTTTACAGTAGTAAAACCTACTCCTAATGTTCATTAAATATAATTAACTGAAACTAAATACTGAAATGATATATTTTATATTGATTATATCTCCATTTTTAGAGGTCAGTCGTAGCGCAGGGGCACAAAGTGTGACAGTAAACACGATTTGTTGTGAGTTCGATTTCCACTTGAGGAAATGAAATCATAATCATATCATATACTTTCATTTTCTTAGCTCTGGTGTCGAGACAATGCGCGGCGTTCAGTTCCGCCACTCAACACGCAATGACACCAGAAATCGGCGGAAAATGGAGAAAGGAGTGTCTTAACACTAAGTGCCTACCTCGGTATGTGCGGGATTCACCGTGAAGCTGATAAAACATAAAAAAAATCGTTTGAAAGATGTAAATATTTTATTCTGTGTCGTTAGCCGTTATTGAGTGGTAACGTGACTTTCAAATAGGTACGGGTAAAATGCGCAAGACTAATGCTTAGTTAAAAAAATGGTAGAACCGCGTCCGATCTATAATTGTGAATCCCGTTTGTTTTATTTTACAAGTGTGAAAAAGCTTTCGGATTTAGAAATATGTTTATTTTGAACGTAAAGTTAGAATAGAATAGAATAGAATATACTTTATTGCACACAGTAAAAAGAAATATAAAATACAGATAAGAATAATATCTCTTCTCTATATCTTATAAAATAAGAACGCATTTCGTCTCTGTCTGGCCTTTCTAAGCGATCTTCTTCTAAACCACCCAACGGATTTTGATGCGTTTTTCACCATTAGGTGGAGTATTTCTCAGGGAAGGTTTATATATCGTTTATTATATGTATATTTTATTGTAATTTGACATAAATATGATAAATGTGCATAAAGTCCTACCCGTTGAGACACTTTCACGCATGCGCTGCTTTAATGGTAAGTCCTACATGAAAATAATGTAGTAGAGTATTAGTCCTCTTAATGAGATCTACAAAAAAGTCAGCGACAGCATATTTGTATCTTCTAAGGATAACATACAGTGAGTATATTTCTGTCTAAAAATAGTAATTTGAATATATTTTTTATTGTGAGGGATGTTTGTCCATAATGGTATCAATCCTTATCCTTTTAAATACTTTATTAATTTTCTACGTTAAACGAAGATAAAATTTGCTCTTTACACTAATTTGAAATTACGAATAGTTTTAGAGAAAAACGCATTTAATTATTGACACATCACGCCAGCTATAAACCGCAGTTTTGGCGCAAGTTTCACTTATAACCTTACTCTCAGCATATAAATAAGTATATTAGTTACGTTGGCCATTTAATGGAGATCAAAACTGTCTTTTACTGTTTTTCATTTTAATAAGTACTTTAGAAGTTGTTACAATATCAAAAAATCCTTGCTGCGAAACGGCTCGCCACGCGCCATGCGTCCCCCCCGCGCCCCGCGACGCGTCCGCCGCGCCCGTCTCCCCGCCTGCCTCTGTAGCGAAGTAGATTTAGATGCGATTGTACGTATTGGATAATTAGAGTTTAATGTATTATTTGAGCGCGATATATTTAGTTTTACCTTTTTTGATTAATAGAATAGTAGGTAGTCTTTTGTTTATTACTTCTTTCGTTTAAGTATCCTGTTGTTTATTTTGTTTACTCTTCTTCTGTTCTTTTATTATTATTTTTTACCTTTTTAAACATTTCCTTTTTTAATTTAATTATGCCACGAAAAAGTCGTTCATAGATCGTAGAACAAGAAATGCAAATAAAAATCGTTTAAAAGCGAAAGCGTAGAGGAGACGGAAATTAGACGGTAATTTAAATATATTTTCTTATTGTGTGTCCATAATGATATTAATCCTTATCCTTTTAAATAAGTTCTTAATTTTCTACGTTAAAGAAAGATAAACTTTGCTCTTTACAATATTTCGAAATTACAAATAGTTTTAGAGAAAAGCTATATCGACTCATGTTTAACCCTTACTTTCAGTATATATATAAGTATAATAGTTACCTTTTGGCCATTTAATATAGATTAAAATGTTGTTTACTGTTTTTCATTTCAATAAGTACTTTAGAAGATTAGTAGCACAGATTTAAAATTACGGTACTAAAAAAATCTTGCAGTGTAACGGCTCGCCGCCCACCACGCGTCCCCCTGCGATCCGCAACCTTTTGCTTATAAAAATGGATCCGCCGCACCCGCCTGGCTTCTTTCCCCCGGGCATGGAAGGAAGGCCTGCTCATCATGTTGCCCAAGGTTGGGAAGAGCCCGCAGCCTGTGGGATACCGATCTATAACCCTCCTTAGCGCGGTCGCCAAGCTGTTCGGGAAGTTATTCCTCCCACTTCTCCAGTCGCACATCCACCCACGAAGCGAGTAGTTTGGCAAGCGGGTATACCACTCTGGTTATACTACGCCGCAACAGCGTTTAACCGAAAGGAGAGTGCAATAGTAGTCTTCTTCGACGTAGCGCGCGTATTCGACCGCGTTGGCACCCGGGCCTACTTCATTAAGTGCTCAAAGCCGGCACCCCCCAGCACGTCGCGCATGTCTTTGCCTCCTTGCCTCAGTGACAGGACATTTTGCGTGAGAGTTGAGAGTTCAAGGTCTAGCAGCGACTCGATCGCTGCTATTGTTCCCCAGGGCAGCATTTTATCACCTGCTCTCTACGCACTATACACTGATAACATCACAACGCCCTAGCGAGTATCACTCAAAGAGAAATCCTGGAGGTGGTCCAGAACCTCATCCTCCGTCGAGTGACGCAGGCGTCATACTACGTGAGAAACACCACGCATCATCGCAACATAAAAATAGAAAGCCTGGAGGTACACATTGGTCGTCTCGCGACCAACGCATTCCGCTGCGCCAATGTATCACCTGCACCTAAGGAGCAGCACTCCGTGGCATACCCGGCCGCCCGAGGTCAGACGTAAGACTACTTCCGAGGGACTTTCTATTCTCCTCCAAATCCGACTCATGAGCCTTGCATTGAACCTTGGTCGTTTAAGATGGGCCTCCCTAAGGAAACCGAGGGGTCTCTCCTGACTGAGTTGACCGCCTAGATGGCATTTGATAATCCTTCCAATTTCATACTGTGTCAACGCCCAGATGTCGTTCGGAGCTACTTACGAAGATGGGCCAGAGAATGCTTCAATTCTGCACCTGGCTTTATAGCAAAGTTAATTTAGAAGCGATTGCACGTATTTTGGGGTTATCCAATAATTATAATGTATTTCAACGCGACATAGTTGGTTACATCTTTCGTTTAAGTATTTTCGGGTAAGAGAATAGTAGGTAGTCTGTTGTTTATAATTTCTTTCGTTAAAGTTTTCTATTGTTTGTGTCATTTGTTCAAGTGAGTTTTTTCAAACAATTGAAACATCCTTATTGGAACTACGAAAACGCGGGTTGAATTAAGGTTTAAATAATTTTCACATTAGTAATCTTAAGTGTTTTGCAAACATAGGTACATTACATGAATAATTCCGTAGTTAAGCGGGCGAAGCCGCGAGCGGGTCGCTAGTATGTTTATAAAATGTTATTTCTTTTTAAGTGAAATTAAATCATAATTTTAATTAATATTATTAACTTCACGCTGTATTCCGCACATTCCGCACAAAGTAAGCAGAGGGAACCAGAGAACCTAGTGTTAAAACACTCCGTTCTCATTGAGACACTTCTGTTTCCCACTGGTTTAATACTATTAAAATTTAAAATGAATAATAAGTACAAAGATTTCTCGTCGTGTTTTAAACTTAGAGCAGTACGTATAGCTAAATATTTAAATCATTACAATATAAGTTGACCTACAAAACATCTAAGTCGACCACTTTTTACAATCGTAAACACAGTCTTCTAAATAAAATTTTATGAAAGATTGTATTTTAATAGAACATTATATCTTTAGCGTTCCATACATATATGTTCGTAAAGATTAATTATTAACAATTTTAGTTGAATTTAAACGAAAAAAAGAAAAAGATATATATAAAATACAAAAAAAATATAAAATCAACTTCACGCTGTATCCCGCACAAAGCAGGGTAGGCAGAGGGAACCTAGTGTTTAGACACTCCGTTCCCCACCTTCCGCCAAGTTCTTTACGCATTGCGTGTTGAGTGGCGGAACTCAACGCCGCGCTTTTCTCGACAGCAGAGCGAAGAAAATGAAAATATAAATGTAAATATAAAATACAATACAAACATAATAAAATTTTTGCGTTTGCGACATGGGTAGACCCGCCGACAATATGATAATGCTTATCGTTACGTGCCCTTTTTCTATGAAAGCCATACTGTAGTGTAAGATAGGCTGCTATTAGGTTTCATATTCATTCTATTTAGGTCTCTATTGCTATAGAAATAAAGTGCAAAGTGGTAATTCAGTGTTGCCTACTGTACGTTGATGGGTGCAACGAGCAAAGCGTGTCGTTTGTAAACAGTTGCTACGTGCCCGGACCACGCGACACTCGTGTCGTATTTTTGTTCGTGGAAAAAAAAAAATTAAAAGTCTTTTAAAAGTTTTGTTCAGTGTACACGGGAAGCTTATAACAGTGGATGACATTTAGTGAAGCGTGAATCGTCGTGTTTTAGTGGAACAGTGGTTATTGTGTTTCCCATTGGGTTACCTAGTGTTGATGTGCGTAAAATAATTCTTCGTTTACATGTATAGTTTTATCAGAAAGTTTACCCTACATTAGCTTTGAAACAGGTCACTGTGCTTTATTATTCTGTCGATATTTCTTATTATTGTTCTAGACTTTTTAAATTTTAAAATTTATATAAAAAACGTTATATATTGAAATTATTAAAGATTTTTGTATATATGTATGTATAAATATTATCGATTAACTTGGCCTTAGCCTATCACACATCGTTGAACCTGTGTGAGCCTAAATATAACTCCAACGCCCGAAGGACCACCCTTGTGATGGCAGCCATAGACATATTACACTTAATTACACAGATACTAATATTCATAATAACTTATTAATAGGATATAACAAACAAGGATTTGATTAATAGAAATATTTTTTTTTGTTGCAATTGTCAGTTATTTAAAGAAATCTTAGAGGTAAATAGATATATCAGGTATATGTTAGCGCATAATGCATTGTGAGTGTGAGTACTTACCTATAGGTCTTCAATTTTTTTTCATTTTAGTTAAAAAAAGGGAAAATTTACAATTAACAATTAATTTACTCTTATACCGATTTCGATATTTCGTGTAAATACTATAAATAATCTTCCTTAAACATAAAATAACAATGTCAATTATATTTCCCTATAATTTTTGCAATGTCGTAATTTTATTACATTTAAATTAAATTATTTATATAAAATATTAGTCATGGCAAGCCAAATAAGACTCTCACAAACAGTAAATATGCTTACCTTGGCACCTGTCAGTAAACCAATATGGTCCGAAGTTAATCAAATTCCAATTACAAAATCTGGAACATCTGCCAGGCCGGCTGGTACGAAATCGGGCACATCTTGGAACCCGCTGCCCGCATACCGCTACCTGCACTACAGCCATTGTTGTTATATGCCCTTGTAAACTACAATAGATGGTCTTGGCCCGTATTGTTTTTAAGAACAAGTAAACGTTCTTCATCCTTCGAGTATACTTGTCACAGCACTTGAGTTTGGAATGCCGAGTGTAAAAGTAATAAGCACCGTTCTTTCCAATATGAAGGACGTAAGAAATCGTAATCATAAAAGAAATCTCAAAAGTCTTGTAAAAATTGGTTAAAGCCATATTCAAAGCATAAATCTAAATGCCTACTCAATTTTTACGTTTACTCAATTTTTTTAAGCGGCCGTCATGGCACAGTGGCAAGAGTGGGAGAAAGAGGCGATTGTAGGTTCGTTTCTCAGTGGAGGGATTGTATCATAATTTTTATTATTAATAATATCCAAAATTTATAAATATTGATAATATTTTTAATTTCTTCGCTTTGGTAACAAGGCAAAGCTCAATTTCTCGAAAATTTGGTGGAAAGTGAGGAATGGAGTGACCTAACACTGAATTCCTTCTGCTTACCCTACTATATGCAGGATACAGCGTGACGCTGACAAAAAAAACTGCTTTTGGAATTTGTTCCTAGCAACACATTCACATCGACAGAATGGAATTTTCGATACAGGTAAACGCTTCATAAAAGACATTATTGTTGTGATGCGAAATCTGTAACCCCAACCACGTCCCTAACACACGGTGCATCACCCGTCGTCACTGAACGCGAGGAGAATTTAATTTAAACGCCCCATGGCCTGGAATTTTAATCACCGTTACGCGACAAAGGCTCAATATCGTCTGTATATGATACTCTAGAAGTTAGTTTGTAAATGTAGACTCGAGTGCGTTATTAAAAGCACTACCGACTATAGCAACGAGGCCACTCATGGCGCAGGAGCACAAAGTGTGATTGTAAACGCGATTGGTTATGGGTTCGGTTCCCTATTCGAGGAAATTTAATATTTATGTAAATACATATTTTCATTTCTTCGCTTTGGGGTTGAGGCGAAGCGCGGTGTTGAGTTCCGCTACTTAACACACAATGCCTACAGAATGCACACAGAATTCGGTACTACCCTGATGTGTGCGGGATTTATTTTTATTTCCAGTTACGATGAGCCAATATTAATAGGTCTCAGGTTCTAATCTGCCACAATCTTTCTGTTAACGTTTACATTATTCTAGTTATCTTTCTGTTGTATTGATAAAATACGGTTATCAACACAATATTTCTATAAAAGTCGATAAGAGGCCGTGAGAACACGCAACGTGGGGATAGTCTTGGAATTTTGAAATACTTGGGGTGAATAACTGTTAGGGTTGCCAGTGAAGGCCAGAATCTACATAGATTTAGACGATTGTTGAACATTCAAATTGTTTAGTCTAGAGTAGCACGCTCTGTTAGGGGAACTTTACTACTAGTAAATAAATTTCAATTTAAACCATTTTAAATACATTTAAATTTAAATATTTTGTAAACCGACTGGTTGTGGGTTTGATCCCCACTCGAGGAGATGAAATATTTACTTAAATTTATATTTCTATTTCTTCGCTCTGGTGTCGAGGCAAAGCGCGGCGTTGAGTTCTGCCACTCAACACGCAATGCCTCTAGAATTCAGCAGAAAGTGGGGAACGGAGTGTCTTAATACTAGGTTCCCTCTGCCTACCCTCCAGTGTGGGGCGGGACACAGCGTGAAGCTGATTTATTTTTAAATAAATTTAAATTTTGGTACTTTTTCATAATACTCATTTTACAACGCCAGTCTTAATTAAATATATAGAACCCGTGTAAAACAATACTAATTTAAATAAAAATTTAAGTAGCCTTTTCCTGCAACCGACACTCGATCCACTTGGGGAGGTGGTCTTTACGGTTGAGTGGTAACGTGTCCTCAAATTCCTTAATTCATTGTTCAAGTGTACATAAAGTGAAATTAACTTAACAATTTAAATTTAAGACAATTAAAACTAATAATTAATTACAATATTTCAAATACAAAATTCAATTGGAAGTTTAATTTTTAGTTTATGAAGATAAGTATTTAGAACATATTGAAGTACTAATTTGAAAAATTAATGAAAATTTATCAATCAAAAAAGACTTAAATAATCCGTGGCGTGTCGATATATTATAATATATTTCTCTGTTTAGACGAAATACAACATAATAGAGTATTTAAAAAATAAAAAAAAAATTATTACTTTGAAAACTGCTGCTCTGTAAAACTGTTTTTATAATAATAATAATAATAATATATAATTACATATTTGCTTCGCTTTGCTGTTAATATAATAGTTATACTCTATATTGTGTGGTCACTCCATCGCATCTCCGGTGCCAATTATGGCGACGGAAATGACCACGCTGTATGACTTTGGCTATCGACTGGTCAATCAGTATAATATGGTATAGCTATACAATATGGGTTATGCAACTGTTTACATTTATATTTTCATTTCTTCGCTCTAGTGTCGAAGCAAAGCGCGGCGTTAAGTTCCGCCACTCAGCACGCAATGCCTCCAGAATTCGGTGGAAAGTGGGGAACGGAGTGTCTTAACACTAGGTTCCCTGCTGAGCGGGATACAGCGTAAAGCTGATTTATATTTGGGTTACTACTTATAAAGCTGTTCTGAGAAACAGTAGGTTCACTACGTAATAATTCGAGGTATTTGGCGACACCGGACGTGTACAGCACATAAGTTGGCTTTTATAAATAAACAAAATCTAGAATTGATACATTGTTAAATAAATCTTTTGATGTCTGATTAATAATATTTCTTGTCTGAAATGTGTTTATTTTTTATAAATTTTCAAATAATCTATTATAATACTACCTACATTAGATGTAGGTTCAATTCTACTTGGACCATGGAAAACTTGCTGTTCCTAATTTGGCTATTAAATATAAATTTAAAAATACTACATTGTAAATAAATATATGTGCACTATTTCAAGGCTTATATGGTGTTAGAGGTAAAATGCTGGGCGTTTCAAGGTGCATGTAGCAGGGCATATACAGCCTAGTGTTAAGACACTCCGCTTCCCTCTTTCCGTTGAATTCTGGAGGGCATTGCATGTGGAGTGGTGGAACTCACCGTCGCGTTTTGCTTCGACACAAGAGAGAAGAAATTAAACTATTCAATATTTCCCCGAAATGGAATCGTACCCACAACCCGTCGCGTTTACAGTCACACGCTACGTGCGTGCCCCTGCGCCACTGCCGACTCGCCTCAATCAGCTTACCTCTATTAAATAAAGCGAAGATCAATTACTTTAATACGTTATTTACAATAGGTACTTAACACTTATCCAATACGTTTAATCCTGACATTTAATGAGGCAAGCAAAGCTTTCACTTTTTCTCGCGACTTTTTGCGAAACACGTTTTTTTTATTTGCACTTCATTATGTAATATACGAAAAAGCACTTTTTTAGTTTAGCCCACAATATATATCAATTTAATCCAGATCAAATTATCAAAAGTCAGTTTCACGCTGTATCCCACACACAGCAGGGTAGGCAGGGGAACCTAGTGTTATGACACTCCGTTGCACACTTTCCGCCGAATTCTGGAGGTGAGGAGTAGGCGGTACTCAACGCTGTTCTTTACACCAAAACAAATTTATCGAAATATAAATTTAAGTTAATATTTTATTTCCTTGAATGGAGATCGAATCCACAATCAGTTGTGTTTACAGTCACACTTTGTGCTCCTGCGCCTCGACTAGCCTCATGTAATCCACATAAAGATATTAATAATAATTTATAATATCATTCTACTTATATATACATTTACATAAAAAAAATGTGAAAAGAGGATAGACAGAAAGCGGTAATGGCTGTAACCCGGTTTCTTTGTGTAAATGTCGGATGTGGCCCTACATATATAACACGATATAGTGTAGCAACTGTTAGGTACTCGATGTTTACGATCAACCTGCCGTTGCTGTACCACTTACCCAATCTTTGCTCAAGAGAGATTTATTGAAAGCTAACTTTTATAAATTTTTGTTTGTATAACAGTCAGTTAGTTGTTTTAAAGTTAGTATTTTTTGGTATTCTTTTTATGATATACAGGGTGGAAGTGTCAGCACCACATTAAATGAAACCACAGTTTTAACTACTCTATAAAAGCCTAATATAATTCAGAAAAAAATAAATTCCCAAAAATGAAAAAATTTTGTTTTTCAAACAAAATAAATAATAATATTGTCATTTTAAAACGAAACGCCATTTGTAAGGATGACGCACGCACACATAAACCTATCAAAGGAACACCGCCGCACACGCCTCATTTTGAAATCGAGTCGTATGTATTGGCGATAAAGTTCAAAGTTCTCAAGTTGTTTAACCTTTATTAGTATTTTTGTAGTAGTAAGTGCTTATGTTATTGGGATCTATACGTAATCGCGTCACACGAAAAACAGGTACGGATAAAAATCGTGAAATGAAAAAAAAATCCTACGTCCAAACTGTTGAATCATCTTGATTAATTTCTTTAGGTATAGGTTTGAAATATTTTACCCTATATGCTGTTTCCGTAAATGGAGCGCTGCCTCTTCCACCCTGTATATATTATTTCTGAAGTAACGTTGTCGCAGAAGTTGTCCTACGTATATTTTTCATATAGTGGTTTCTCAATTCGCGATAATTATTTAAATATTTTTTTTATTTGGTTACTGTAAAAATGAGAGTTTGTAGGGTTTCCACTTGATGAAATGAAATATTTTATATTTTAATTTCTTCGTTCCGGTGCCGAGTGTCTTTACACTAGGCTTCCACAGCCTACCTTGTTTGAGTAATAAAAAACTAATAGTTGTGACGTCCATCACGTTCTTTTTGCACCACAATAGTGATGATCAATGAAAATAATAGTAGAATATTAAGATGAATGACCCTACCCTACCTTTGATTTTCACAGAATTTGTGCCAATATAACACGGAATACTGGTGCAAACGTTCACCGACAATAATTCTCTCCTTTTGGAAGCTGCGATCTGCATTGCTGGCGTTGTTCCAAGCACGCGTTATATCACAAATTACCAATACCCCATTGCAGATATTCTGCATTGAAATGAAGTACAGTAAAACTCGTAAAACGGTTGGTTATATATGAAATTATGTTTTATTTCTGATCACATTATTTTATTATTTGTACCTATGTCTAGAAAGATCCTGTTAAAATAGATATAAAGAAATAATTTAAAATGTTTATTATAATAGATCAGTCGCGCATTTCCGGAAATGAAATATTTCAAAGTGTATTTTTCTGATAACGAGGCTAAGTGTGGCGTTGAGTTCCGCCATTGAATACGAAATGTCTTCATGGGAACGGAGTGTCATAGTAAGAGAGAGAGTATTGTATTAAAATACATATACAATGGCTGTAAAAATAAAGAAAAAATCTGGAATATAACAATAAACTTCACATAATAGTTTCAACCTTAAAATGATTAAACCATTTCCCAATTCCATTCCTCAAGAACGGCCCTCCCGTTCTCAATTTTCGGTGCCGCTTACCATATGGCTAAGGGCGATTTCTCACGGATACTTATTACAAGATGTTACTTTTCTTTTGCTCGTGTGGTTTCTCTATAATTCCTTTTAGCGATGTATGATCTCATTATGTCGAAGCGGGTAAGTGTGTCAGTGTGTAGGCTTGTAAAGCGCTGAACCGTTGGGCTGCGTGCCTAATCTTACCCATAGCCCGTCTCTATGGCGACACGCTGTATTTGGGTACCCTATTGTTTATTTTTTTTTGTGATGACAGTAGTATTCCTTATAAATTTTAAATATTTATCTGTATCTATAAAGATTGAGATTGAGGCCAGTCGTGGCGCAGCGGCACGAGGTGTGACTGTAAAACGGACTGGTTGTGGGTTCGATCCACACTCGAGGAGATGAAATATTTACTTAAATTTATATTTCCATTTCTTCGCTCTGGTGTCGAGGTTAAGCGCGGCGTTGAGTCTTGCCACTCAACACGCAATGCCTCCAGAATTCGGCACAAAGTGGGAAACGCAATGTCTTAACACTAGGTTCCCTCTGCCTACCCTGCTGTGTGCGGGATACAGCGTGAAGCTGATTTATTGCTTAATACTTTTTGTGATGACAGTAGTATTTCTTATAAATGTTAAATATTTATCTGTAACTATAAATAATGATCAAATATATTGACTCGATATAAGCAATAAGATTATTTTTTTATTTCAATCTTTGCAAAAAAATTTTTATACATTTTCAATATACGTCCATACATAATTATTTATTTAAATATAAAATAAATTAAAAGAAACGTTTTCTTTATTATATATAATTATTATTTATTTACACAGTTAGTTCTAAAGAAATACACGAACGATCAGTTTCACTAGCTGCGGCAACAGCCGCTACATACATAGTGGTCACAGTTATACGTTCCATTATAATATGCGTGTTAGCGGTTGAAAAATTGACATACAAACGTAATTGGTTTCTATAAAAAAGATAGATAGATAGATCACACTCTTTATTGCATACATAAAAGGAAATAAATATTTTACAAGAAAAATAAAAATACCAATATAAATTCAGAAAAAAAAAATAAACTCATTTTGCGTATAGAGGTAGTATGCAAAGGCGACCTTATCACTGTAGTGATTTCTATATTCAATAGTATAGGATATCTTGATGTGTATGAAATAATAAAGAGTAAAATAAATACAAATAACAGTAAAAATGATTATAAAAAAAAGTTTTATCATTTCACTTTCTTTAATGTAAACCGTTATTGACCTTTACACAAACCATACATTTATTAACCATAACTAAATCAGCTTCACGCTGTATCTCGCACACAGTAGAGTAGGCAACACTACTAGTCACTCCGTTCCCCACTTTCGACGCTGCGCTTTGTTTCGACACCAAAGCGAAAATATTAAAACATAAATGTAAAATAAATATTTATTATCCTCGAGTGAGGATTGAACCCACAACCAGTCGATTTTATAGTCACACTTTGTGCCCCTGCGCCACGACTGGCCTTACGTCATAACTATTATTACTGTCTATATACTTTGTTATTTATTACTTGAGGCTATTATAAAATAACTGTTAGGAGGTGATAGGTCGTGTGTTCGATTCCCTATAAAGTTTTTTTTTTATATTTTCATCAGCTTGCTCTGATAACGTGGTAAAGGTGCTTCGTTGACTTTTGCCATTCATTACGCAATGCCTCCAGTATTTGGCGGAGAGTGGAGGACGGAGTGTCTTAGCTATAGGTTCCCAGGTTTCCTCTGCCTACTCCACTCCGTGTGCGGGATACAGCGTGATAGTCTCAAAAAATATGTTGCATAACTTAAGAAGTAATCAACATATTTAATAAATATTTTTCGAATATTTTTTATTGAAATAATTACCTATAGACAGAAACGATGTAGCGATATAATTTCTAATCTTATCATAAATGAAGGAAGTGAGTATATCAAGGTTGGAACAGCCACCTTATCAAGAAGTGTATTGTTTATTTAAATAGATTTAAATCAGATATACATATAGGTAGATAAGCTATTTCTCAGGAACTTAAACAAAATATTAGAAAACTTATACAATTTATGTACATAAAATATGTCTTAATAAATATGCGAATATATTATAAGAAACGTATATTTCTTTTAATTTATTGGAAATTAAACTGCTAATATTATGAAAGACAACGATAAAAAGACAATTAAAATAAAAGCAGTCGTTCAAGACTTTTGTATAATTTCATTTTCACATTTTATTTCGTGTTACATAAATGGTAAGTTACATTTTTTTTGTTTCGTGCTGTATTCCGCACATAGCAGGGTAGGCAAGGGAAACCTGGGAACCTAGTGTAAAGACACTGCGTTCCAATTACGACACTTCCATGAATCCATGAATTCAGTAGGTATTGCGTCTTGAGTAGCGGAACTCAACTCCGCTCGACACACAATACGTCCTAAATAATTAATTAAATAGATTTAATACAATATATATTTAAAATAAACCAAATCTTTATTTAATATATTTTGCATTACACATCAGATACTTTAGACTTGCGCAAACTACTGACACGCCAAGATCGCCCACCCGCCCGCCTTAGCAATATCTTAACAACGTATTAATAGCCTTTTACATATAAATACTTAAGATATTGGCATTTAACAATCTCTTTTTAATATTTTTAATAAATAAAGATATTATATATAAAGAGGCCAGACGTGGCGCTGAGGCAAAAGGCGACAATTTGTGAGTTTAATCCCTACTTGAGGTAATGAAATATTTAATATATTCATTTCTTTGTTCTGGAGTCGAGGTAACGCAGCGTTGAGTTCCACAATTCAACACGCAATGCCTCCAGGATACGGCGGAAAGTAGGAAATAGAGTGTCACTAGGCTCGATCTGCCTACCCTGCTACAAGCGTATATAAACAAAATTTATAAAATGTGATTTTTATGACATATTACTTATAATCACGGTGTCATTTTCAATTATAATAATTATTAAAATAAATCTTTTAAATGTACTATAGTTGTCAAACAATACTAGAAATATGTAATATATTGTACGCATATACTGTGGTCCGTCCATCACTCGTTGGCACTAATAGTCAAGATCGTGTGTTTTCAAGGACAACATCCTTGTTGTTATCCAGTTTTCTTAATACGAACTTAATTTTTTTATAAAATACGTGTTCGCAAGTACTTAGAACAAGTTATGTAGAATACACCTTGCTCTGGTATCAAGTTGAAAACCACGTTCAATCGGAGCATTTAATTGAAAATATCTTTGAATGCTATACATTATTGTTATATAACATTTATATATATGTAAAATTGACGCCAGTCGTGGTGTAGTGGCACAGAGTGTGACTGTAAATGCGAATGGTTGTGGATTCGGTTTTCAGTCGAGGAAATAAAATATTTAATATTTTAATTGTCTGCGCTCTAGTGTCGAGGCGCGGCGTTGAATTCCACCACTCATCATGCAATGTCTCCAGAATTATTCGGAAAATGGGGAACGGAGTGTAATAATATTAGGTTCCCTCAGCCTACCCTCCTATATGCGGGATACAGAGTGAAACTCATTATTTATTATGTCTAAAAAAAATATTAAACGATATAACCTTAGTAGTTCACATTATTCTGATTCTTAATTCTTACATTCACAAGAACACCATTCAAACATCAGATATTTTATCTTGTCAAGTGGGTGTAGGCTGGTACAGTCGACATTCCTATCCTACTCCATATTGTTTGCTCTTCTAGGGAGCTTAAAATAATTACACAAGTGTAGTATAGACAAGAGAGAGAGACCCTTTTAGAGTTCGTCGCTTATCTTTTACCTGGCGCTGTTTGAGTTTCGGTAGATGATAGGTGCCGGTTACCAGTTTTCGGATATTTTTTTATTATTTTTATTAGCTTCTCGCTGTATCCCGCACACAGTAGGGTAGGCAGAAGGAACCTAGTGTTAAAACACTCCGTTCCGCCGTTTCCGCACTTTCCGCCAAATTCTGGAGGGATTGAGTGTTGAGTGGCGGAACTCAAACGCTTTGCCTCGAGACCAGAACGAAGAAATTGAAATATAAATTTAAATAAATATTTCATTTCCTCGAATGGGAATTAAACCCACAACAAGCTTTTACAGTCACATTTTGTGCCTCTGCGCCAGGACTGGTTTTCGAACATTGACCGTTGGAACTGCAAACTGTTCACTTTCACTTTCTTAATGATTAGTACTGTGTAAATGTGTGGGCTTGTATTACATGTAAAGCGTATATTACATGTAAAACTTATAGAAATAATGATCTCTTGCGTATAGTAATGTATAGATAATGGTTGTAAATAATATGAGAAGATCTGATGAGAAAGTGCTTGAATGTTTTACTCAGTCATAGTACTTAATAAGATATATAATTTTATTGATAATGCCAATTTGGGCTGTAATGGGAAGATTGAGCTTTTTAATCTTATCTATATTAATATTTTGTTGAGGCCAATCGTGGCGCAGGGTCACAAAGTGTGACTGTAAAACCGACTGGTTGTGGGTTCAATCCCCACTCGAGGAGATGAAATATTTACTTAAATTTATATTCCCATATCTTCGCTCTGGTGTCGAGGCAAAGCGCGGCGTTGAGTTCTGCCACTCAACACGCAATGCCCCCAGAATCCGGCAGAAAGTGGGGAACAGAGTGTCTTAACACTAGGTTCCCTCTGTCTACCCTGCTGTAAGCGGGATACAGCGTGAAGCTAATTTATTTATTTTATTTATTCATCTATCTTATTATTGAAGAGATTGTTGAACATTAATAATAATTTTTGGATCATTGAAAAAATAAATAAATTGATATTTAGATAGAAACTCCAAATCTAACGAATAACTATCGCAACTTTTTTCTTTCCTTCGTTATGTCAATACTATCAACGTACATACTCTTTGGGGAGATCCTCCTCCATGGTAAGTTACTCATGCAAATATAATTGTATTATGTGCCTTTTTTATGGTTTCCTAAACTTTAATTCGCGCAACGAGGCCCCATATGATAAAGCATATTGTTTATGTATATTACATACCGCACTGTCTCACATACAAACTTTCTTTTAATTATGATTTTTCTATTAAAAATATTTTTTCTAGCAACCCTAACCTAAACTATCCTAAGTCGAAAAAAATAAAACTTTAAATTATTAATTTTTTACATTTCGAATTCTAACAATAGGTTTATACATTTATCTGTATTGGTTGCAGTTTTATGTTTAATATAAAACAAACTTAAAACTTCACACATGTACCGAGACATCAATACAATGCTTCAATACATATTGTTTTTATTTGTTTACTTTAACCGCCGGCTCATATGCGCGGCGGTGATTATTAGAGCACGTTCAAATTTAAACTGTGAATAGTAAATAAGCGGACATGGAAGGCGCGGTGGGCGTGCGCGTGCGCATCTCGCCTTGTAGCTCGCTTCAGTGTGTTAGTGTCTCTGAATGGAGGCAGTCACGCGGCTTTCCATTCTTTTATATTTTATCGCTTCGTACTACGAACTGTGGTGACCCAGTTTAGATATCGATTTTAGGTGAAAAAAGTGCATTATTGGAAGAAACTGTGTGTTTAGTGTTGTGTTTTTGTGTTTCGTAATTTGCAGATCGGCCATAAGTTTTTTTGGTGCGTAGGTTAATTTTGATGTTGTGCTATTTCAGTAAATGTGTTCTCGGCGTGTATAAACAGCATGCTTGGAATTAGAATCACAGTTTATAGTGTATATCCTTTGTCAGCAATTTGAGAGCTATCAGTATGTTTAATATTGGTTTTTTTTAGTAGTTGTAGTTTGAATTCCATATTGTTGTTGAGGTGTTAAGGATTATTGTCATATTATCATAATGACTTATTATATAAATTAGTTATTAGAACCAGTTCTTTTGCGTTGTAAAATATTAAAATCTTATTGACATTAAAGAACAGTATGTGGATCTACAGTTAATTGTTATATAGCATTATCTGTATACATTTTGTTTTTAAAAATCTAGTAAACTTCCGATAGTGTGAATATTATTGTATTTTTCTTCCCAAAATTTGGATAACACCAAAAAATATTTAAAAAAATATGCCTGTTCTTGTTGATTATTTCACATTCGTACTGTCCATTGGTACAGTTATATGTTTAATGAGTATTTAACTCAATTTATCAGTGATGTCTTCTAGCAATGGTCGTATCCGTCGCAAATCGTCGGTTTCCTCCTGAGACGATCATATGGTCTTTATGAACATGATTTATACCTGTCATTAGTTTGTGTTAACGCTTGTAGCTGGCGGATGTGTGTGTTTGCCTCGACAGCCTCGGTCTTCTTTTGTAGGCACAAAAGCTTTTGAGCTTCAATTTAAATGTCATCACATTAAGTCTTTTTATATTACGTAGGTAATTCTTTAAAGAATACAGTGTGCTTGAATCGTTTAGCATTTTTAGGGTACTGTATTTGAAAAGGTAAAAGAGGAAGCCTTATAGGATCAGAAAGTGAGAATTTATAATACAAATAAAAGAAACAAATTTTAAATTTATAGATATTTTATATACAAAACATATCATATAATGATTGCTTGTTTTTATAGCTCATTTCAAATAAAATAAGTTCATATACCCGCAAACTTGTAGCTCGCTTCGCCAACTTTTATAAGTTAAACTTCCCGTTGACCTACAATTCTGAAATTGATACGGAAGCCTCGATGGGCGAGTCCGATTCGCACTTAACCGATTTTTTAGCTTAGAGACATGACTTAAATAAGGTTTCAAAAGTGATTTAAAATATGTAAATATTCAAATATAACATTTCTTCGCTCTGGTGTCGAGGAGAAGTGCAGCCTCCAGAATTCGGCAGATCAGAATATCTCAACACTAGACTCCCTCTGCTACATGCGGTATAGAGCGTGAAGTATTGAAAAAAAAAACAAGTATTCATAGTAAAGAGTAGGTGTAAACAAAATAGCGTGAGGGCTTTTATGGTTATATTTATGATTATTATTTTATGGTTATTTTTATGGTTATATTTAAATTAGACGATGCTCAGAATCTAAATATTTTATCATTAAGAAAACGAAGAGGATATAGAGATCAAATTTTTTTGTACAAACTCTTACACAACCTTATTGATTCCAACTATCTGCTAAGTAATATTCACATAAAATGTCCAAGTTTTAGTGGCCGATCTAGAGATACCTTTTATATTTCTGCTCGAAAAACTAATTATGCCAAAAATTGTTTTTTACTAAGGTCTTGTAGGGCATACAATAACTATTTTAGCGATATAGATATATTTCACAATAATATTAAGCAATTTTCACGCAGAATTATTGACAAAATTCACCTGAAATGAAAATCTTAACCTTTTCTTTTGTACAATTTAAAATATATTAGTCCAGTAAATTAAACTTAACTCTTAAAAGCAACTTGTTTATCTTCTTTATAATATATATATTTATATGTGTGTGTATATGTATGTATATGTATATATATGTATATATATATATATATATATATGTGTATATATATATATATATATATATATATATATATATATATATATATATATATATGTATATGTATGTATATATATATATTGTTTGTAATTTTTTATGTATGTATAAAGTCCTTTTTTTTTTTTTGTATTCACTCCATGTTTCATGCATAAGTGGAAACTTTATTGGCTAATGTAATATAGATATGTATTAGCTTTAAGTATTGTAAGTGCTGTTTGTTTCCCAATATAAAAATAAATAAAAATAAATAAAAATAAATTATTTCAAATAAATGAGAAGTAAATCAAGAAGGTCACTGTTTACTATTGTTGAAATGCTAAATTATGTTTAGAATTCTCGCGTGTAAATAATTTCTTGAGGTTATCGCAGTACATTGTTGGTTGCACTGGGCCTTGGCTTATCTTGGGAAATATCGGTCTCGTGCCGGAAAGCGCTGGCGGTGTGCCAGGGCGGGCTCGTGCGTTACTATTACTGTACCGCGTTACCACTGATTAGTTAGAGGTTCTTGCGATACAAACTAGGTGATTTTGTGGGAATATACATACACATAGAGGTAGTTTATGGAGATGCGGGCCAAGTCAGTTTGTATTATTATATTATGAATTTATTTAGAAAATTAATAAAAATTTCTAGATTTTCTAAGTGTGGAATAACACCTTTTAAAAAATGATAAAAATTAACACGTTTTAATTTTTATTACGTCATATTTTTCTTTATAGCGCTACAAAAAGAGATCTTAGAGATGAAATCAGCAACGATTTAAAACTAAAAGGCAAAATTTGTTAAAACAAATACTTTTCCACAAGTGTTGCTTTTGCTCACAACCCTAAACTCGCAAGTACTACGACAACGCTACTTAAAAGTATATTGCCTTAATAACATTTTAAATTGTTATTTTCACATTAAGGTGTAAATTTCTCATATTTTTTTAAAACTTAAAATATATCTTACTATAAAAAGATAGTAAAGTAATAATAAACCAAAAAATTACCAAGAATGACATATAAACGTTAGTATTTCCTCAATTTTCTCCAGATTTCAAAACAATCCAAGTAGTCTCCCACACTTACTTTCTTTTAAACAATAGCATGTTTAAAATTTCACTTTTTTGTCATATAAACGGAATTGTAATTATTTCAATCCATAAACCTGTTCCTCTTCCTTTATCACTGCTGAGGTCTTCAATCAAGTCATTAGTGAATTATATGGAATATTTTAACAAGCGATTGTTATAGTAATGACTAACTAAAATTTATTACAAAAATAAATTTCGTTTTAAACTTAAGTTTTTTTTTAATTTCTAAAGCATTATATCGATAGAAGGTTTTAATTTATTTCTTTAATGAAAATATTATATCTAATGCTGATTTCTATCGTTTCATCGTGTTGTCTTTTTGTTTATTTTTATTTTAACCGAATTATAAACTTAATTATATTATTTAAACTATAGTTTGAAGTTAATACAAATCACGTCACGGTCTTGACATTTTTAGTATACAGTTACTAAGCGTTAGATGTTTTGTGAAACGATCACTATTGACCAATAGCATTATAGATAACAAACAGTGTTTGATAAAAATGCAAGATTCGGGGCTGGGGTCTTTTGTACCTATAGGTTTAGAAATTAAGAGGTGGGTACACGTGGACGTGGATGTATCCAGTTCTTTAGAAATATGTTTCCTTTTGTTTGAATGCTATTCATTAGTCGAATGTCACATTTGTAGACCCCATTCTTTGTGAGTGCATTGAACTTACGTTGTCATATCTCAAAGCGTCATACAAGCCTGTGTGCCAACGCGTTATACGAGCGGTGGGTACTCTGTCGTACCTTGGTTTTGGTTATCCTGCAATCTTTTCTTCATTAAAGTTAATATATAACTGGTATCGATCGAATAGTAATAAATAGAGACTTGGTGTAAAGCTGGCCAGATATTTGTTCGTATTTTTGATTGTTTATTATTTCTACAGGCTTTCTGATAACATACTTAGAAATTATAAATATATGATGTGATTGATTAAATAACACACATAACAGTTTCTAATCTACATAAAGTGAATACCACATAGTGCCAATATTTGTATTGTTAATACAATAACCAAAGTGATAAAAATGACAAATGGTTTCGATTGAAGAAAGTGCTGAAGTGTTGAAAGTGTCGACAGATTTTAGTGCAGCAGTGAAATTTATATAGTCTAAGTTTGTTGGGATATGAGTGAGGATGAGTACGGAGCGACGCCTCTCTCGGAGCTTCCACTCTTGTCTGAAGGGCTCCTCGACTGAGGAAGCCGCGGATGAGGAGGAAAGTTGCTACCACTCGCTCGGTGGTCGCCACACCCTCAACAGGCAGCCGCCTGTGTACGTCGAGGATTTATCCAACATCACGTTAGCCGATTTTGAGACACAAGATGATATTGACGGTTGGTATGATAATTATAAGATATTAATATTTTCTATTATTCTTATTTAAGGCTACTTTTGGCGCAGGTTCACAAGCCTGTAAACATGTGACTGTAAACGCGATAGGTTGTAAGTTCGAATACCACCCGAAGAAACGGAATATTTAATATTACCATTTTTTCGCTCTTGTGTCGAGACAAAGCGCGGCGTTTTGTTCCGCCTACACAACACACTTCACATCCAAATTTCGGCGAAAAGTATGGAACGATGTGACTTAACACTAAGTTCCCTCTGCCTACCCTAGCATGTGCGGGATCTAGGATGAACCTGAATAACAGAATAATATTTTCCAATGAACATAATTCAACGATTCTATTATTTAATTAGCGAGTACAAAACAATATATTATAATAAATTAATCAAAAAATCAAAAACATATCACATTAAGACACTAGTCAGCAATTAAATTAAAAAATCGCGATATATTATAATTTTAAATGTCATTCGTGAACGTTGACAGTGACAGCATAGTATCACGCGGTCTCTGAGGTATGCGTGTGCTTAATTGGTTGTTTTCTCTACACATATAAATGATCTTGTTATGATGAATTGTAGAATTTAATTGATATATATTATAAGAAATTATATAAGAATAAGAATGTCTGTATACTTGCGTACGTAACTTTAATGAAAGAAGAAAGGCTGGTGAACTTTAAATTATTGTCAAGCCGTTTTTGTTACAAGATTCTTATGTCAGATTCACGTCGTATCTCACATGTAGGACGATAGAACGGAGTGTAGTGTTTAGACACTCCGCTCCCATTTTCCCTTAATTTCTGGAGGCGTTGCGTGTTAAGTGGGGGACCTCAACGCTACACGTTGTCCCGTCACCAGAGCGAAGATAATGAAAATATTAAATATTTCATTTCTTCGAATGGAAATCGAACTCACAACCTGTCGCGTTTACAGTCACACACTTGTGCCTCAGATGATCCAGAGGCAAGAATAATTTAATATACATTTTGTTGTGTTATAATATAAAAAAAATGTGGTAGTGGCCTTTTAAATAACGAGTTCTCTTTACGTAAGTAGCTCTGTTGAGAATCTCTGTGTACAGTACCATAAAAAGATACCCGAGACCACATTGTACTTATCTCTTGTCTGTCGAGTTTTCTCCGCGATAATTATAAATGTGGCATACCGTCCTGGACTCGAAGTGAAATATTTTATATTTTCATTTCTTTACTCTGGTTTCGAAGAAGCGCGGCGTTGAGTTCCACCATTCAATACGCAATGCTTCAAAATTTTGCAGAAAACGGGGACCGGAGTGTCTTAACACCAGGGTCTCTGTGCCCAGTAGGGTTACTGCGGGATACAGCGTGAAGCTAAAAAAATATAGATATATATATCACAACAGTTGATCAGATGTCCCTTTGCGGGAGCGGACAACTTAATGAAAGTATTACGTAAGCAGTTTTTTTGGAATTATTGAAACCATCCCCCCCCCCTCTCCCCTATTTCATCAAAAATAAGCAAAACCCAAGACCCCCCCCCCCCCCAAAAGTGCTTATGTAATACTTGAACGGCCCCAAAGATCAAAATGGTAACCAAATAAATAATCAGCTACAATTAAATTCATTTAAAATGATTATTTAACGTTAAAACATAAAATATTATCACGACATTAAGCACTGTTTAATATTCGCCAGTAGAGTCAGTCAGCCCACTTGAACGATTACCGCCTTGAATTGTGTGGGACCGACCTCGTTACGTTTTTGTTTAGCTTGGAATAACAGCGGTTTGGTGTGGCTAAATTATCATCTACTTAGGAAACTTACTTACTTACTTTGGTTACGATCAAGGTGAAATTTCATATAAATTATAGAAGTTTATAATGTAGGAAGCGATTTACTGTATTATATTGTTCTTTTATTTTTTTTTAGGCAGAGGGAATTTAGGTATATAGTGTTAAGACACTCCGTTCCCATTAAGAAACTCCATTCTTCTTTTTTCCGTTGTATTCCAGAGGCGTTGCTGGCAGAGTGATGGAACTCAAGGTCGCGTTTACTTTCATTATCAGAGCGAAGAAATATAATATAATAAATATTTTATTTCTTTAAGTGGGAATCGATCCCACAACGAGCACGCACGCTTGTGCCACTGCGCCACGACTGGCCTCAATTTTTTTCTCTAATTCTCTTTAAAACGTTTGCATAAAAAATATTATACAACATTTTCAAAACTGCTGTCGCCATGTGATCGTGATTTGATCATGACATTGATTAAATACGTAATATCATTTGAAGAGTGAGTCATACGAGTATATCACCGGATATACAGTACGAGGTACCTCTGCCGTGTAGTGGAATACCTAAACAATTGTGGTAGTTAGTGCTGGCTGATGGCTGTTGTTTAAAATTCTATTTTATTTTCTATTTAAATTAGGCAATGTATAATAATTAATCAGCTTCACGCTGTATCCCGCACGCTGCAAGGTAGGCAGAGGGAACCTAGTGTTAAGACACTCCGTTCCCCACTTGCTGCCGAATTATGGAGGCATTGCGTGTTGAGTGGTAGAATTCAAAGCCGCGCTTGTCCTCGTCACCAGAGGGAAGGAATGGAAATATAAATTTAAGTGAATATTTCATCTCCTTGAGTGGGGATCGAACCCACAACCAATCGGTTTTACAGTCGCACTTTGTGCCCTTGCGCCACGACTGGCCTCAAATATGTATAGCCTACCTAAATACCTACATACATAAATAAATCAAATTTACACATTCTTCTACACTCAACTTCACGGCGGCCACAACTCATTGACGGTACTACATTTATCATATTATATAGCTACTCAGTATTTGTCGTTGATACGCACCATGCATTATCCAGTCAGCTGGAGAACTGATTATAACCTAAAAGAACACCCAAAAGAAAACGCGGCCATTTTGACGACGACGATTATGGCGCCGCCATTATTGCTAATTCCTTTCACGATTTTAAAAAACTCGATTGTTTACATTTGCATCACTATAATATAAATAATTAAACATATTCTGTGTGTGTCCTCCACACCTGTGCGCCACCGCTGACATCCGCTTCCCGTACGCCGTCTCTTTCGTACCACCCTTTTGGTTCCAGTCGATGCTTCCGTTCCGCTCTGTGAGGAACAATTGAATCAAGGTTGCTCATAATGTACGTAAAGTTAAGTTAAGCTTTTAAACTTTTGATCTTTTTTTGTTTAATTTTTTTTCAGCTTCACGCAAAATTTTAATTTTGCTAAAATATGTAGGATAGCTAGAGGGTAACTTAGTGTTAAGACACTCCTTTTTTCATTTTCCGGGGAATTTTCCAGGTATTGCGTATTGAGTGGCGGAACTCAACGTCGCGCTTTGCCGCGTTATCGGAGCGAAGAAATGAAAATATTAATAAATAATAGTTCATATCCGCTCCTGTTTATCGTTCTTTGTTAGTTGAAATTAGATATCGAATATTTGTAATTCGTTAATTAAGTTTAATAAAAAGTTCTTGCAATATGTACCTATACCCTAAATTATTTTATTATAAAAAATCAAATAAATAAATCAGCTTCACGCTGTATCCCGCACACAGCAGGGTAGGCAGTGAACCTAGTGTTAAGACACTCCGTTCCCCACTTTCTGCTGAATTCTTAATTGTGTGTTGAGTGGCAGAACTCCACGCCGTGCTTAACCTCGACACCAGAGCTAAGAAATGGAAATATGAATTTAAGTAAATATTTCATCTCCTCGAGTGGGGATCGAACCCACAACCAGTCGGTGTTCACACCTCGTGCCGCTGCGCCACGACAGGCCTCATCGGAACTCAACGCCGAATATAAAAATTACACTTAAAAAAAAAGCAAAATTTCATTTTCATTTAAATTATGACTTAAATAGTAGTTTTCTCTCTTTATAATATCTTATCGTATCAAATTTTCTGGTTAGAATACGATCTTAGCTGCTTTTGTGCATCTCCTGGCGGACGGAAGCTGAGTGACTCGAGTGTCACATTGTGTTTTTCCCTATTGTTATACGGGTGAACGAAATTTTGAGAGCCATGTACGCTTTTCGTGGTAATTTTGTATAGAATATAATTTTAATAGGTTAGCGATGAAATAATACTAGAAGCCATCTACATACACGCGCAGTTGTGGGTTCGATTTCCACTCTAAGAAAAGGAAATATTTAAATTTTCATTTAAATGAATATAAATTAAAATTTTCATTTCTTCGCTCTGGTATCGAGGTAAAGCTCGGCGTTGAGTTCCACCACTCAACACCTTATGCCTCCAGAATTCAGCGGAAAATGGGGAACGGAGTAACACTAGGTTCCCTCTGCCTACCTTGCTGTGTGTTCGTATCATATGGTCATATGTCACTATAGACCTACGTATAAGTATACGTAAACATCGTGCTATGTATTTTAATTAGCAAATGTAACATCAATTAGAAGATGTTTCTTTACCATAGTCTTGTTGAGGTCATTTATGACTTCATCTTCATACAGTGATTATTTATCGTTTTATAAAATAAATGCATGTATGTACGGACGTTTTAATTTTTTATTTACTTTTGTTCGTTTCCATTATAACTGACATCATCATGTGGACAAATCTTATATGTACGTATAGGTACTAGACCATTTGTAGAGGTGATTTAGTAACTTTTTATACATTATGTTTTATACATTGTTTTTACTTTACGCTCTATCCCACACACAGCAAGGTAGGCCAGAGGGAACCTACTATCAAGACACTCCGTTCCCATTAAGACATTTCAGTTCCCTATTTTCTGACGATTTTTTGAGGCATTGCGTGCTTAGTGGTGGAACTCGATGACGCCCATTGCCTTGTTACCAGAGCGAGAAAATGAAATATATTAATTATTTTATTACCTCAAGTATGACTCGAACCCACAGCTCCTAAAACCTAACTAAGATATTTTAAATATGAACGTTCTGAGTGAGATTTAAAAAGCACAGAGTTCAATTAATCTACTAACAATACATCGTAGTCCCAACAATGGCATAACCGCAAGTACTAAAGCACTTGTTTAGTACTTATTTACAACAAACAAACAAACAAACAAACGAAATGTATTGTACAAACAGCACTACGTATTAACAGACAAAAAAATAAATTTATACATTATTAAAAATTAGATCAACTCAACACGCAATGCCTCCAGAATTCGGCAGAAAGTGGGGAACGGAGTGTCTTACTTCCATTAGGTTCCCTCTGCCTACCCTGCTGTATGCGGGATACAGCGTGAAGCAAATTTATTTTAAAATTAGACCAGATCTTCCTTGTTTCTAAAACGACAAGAGGAAAGTCCGCCCGTACACTTAACGCGGCTCGAATTATCCCGTACATTGCACTTTCTGTCTATTTATATCGATATTATACTGACATGTAGTTGGCAATCATTCTATACTAAGTAAACTATCGATACTTTTTGTTATTAATAACTTACAATATATGATTTCTTATATAATATGTTTATTATATAATTATTAATAATGATTTATTGTTATATTATATAAATATGTATTTTATAGTTATATATGATCTCTTTTTTAATTGTTTTCTCTATTTAATGTAATTCATATATTTTTTTTGCTGGAGGCCATCGTGGCGCAGGGGTACAAGTGTTTGGCTGTAACGCGATGGTTGTGTGTTTGATCCCCAGAAGATTGAATTATTATAAAGAAATGTATATATTTTCATTTTTTTTCGCTTTGGTAGAAAGCAAAAGCGCAACGTTAGGGAAATCCCCTTACTTAACACCCAATTCCTCGAAAATTCAAGGGAAAATGGGGAACGGAGTGTCTTTAAATCTAAATCCGGTGAATCTTAAAAAAAAGTAATTTTAAAGCAAAAATTTTATTTTAAATTGTCATGCGTAGATAATATTTATTACTTTTTAACCAGTTATCACTAACTAGTGTATATTAAAAGCCGGAAGGCAGATCAGCAGACACCATTATCGCATGTGAAATGTGTGCCGTGAACAGGAAACGACAGTTCTATTTAAAAAAATATATATGTTGTTTAGTTACTGTTGGGCTTATGTTGAATATGAAATATATCGTTTTAATTATTAAGGATTTTGTTTTAATGTATTTGTGTTTTGTTACTTTTTCGTGTTTTAGTCATTTCTATATTTTTTTTCGGTTCGTTAGGTTTGTTAGTTTTATTATTAAAATAATTTTGAGTTTTTTATATTGTGAATTTATAGTTGGGGAATATAAAATAAATCGTTTCAACTAAGTAAGGTTTCGTTATAATGTAATTGTGTATCATTACTTTTTCATGTTTTAGTCATATCAATTTTTTTAGCTCGTAAAGTTCATTTATTTAATCATTAAAATCATTTTGAATTTTTATTTTAAATTATTTTAGATTTAGTTATCGTTGTACATAAACCGAAATTATGACATTTTTTAGAAATAAATGATATAATAAAACACTAGTAAAAACCAGGTTAAATAAGAATTTATTCTTAAAAATATATGGAAATGGAAATGAAAAATTTCATACAATTTTAGCAATCATTACAGACTAAGTACGCCCTCTGTAGAACTTATAATGATAACGCGTACTTACGTTAGTCCCGCTACTTGACACTAGATGTCGCTGTGATTTGGTTGTGGTTAAATAATTGATATCAGAAATAAAACTGTTTTTATGGTATATCCATATATATACGTAAAATCATTTAATTTTTAACACGAAATAGTTTTTTTTTAAATAAAACTAAAATAACTCATATATAAAAAAAAATCATAATGTAAAACATTATAACATAAACTAATTCGACAATTAGTGTCGATGATTCTTTTAATTACTTAATTTTTTCATGTTATAGTGAAAATGGCTCTATGTTAGGCTATTCTAAATCACAATCATACCAAAACCAGTTTAGTATGATCACGGTAGAAACGCATCGTAATGCTGTGTTACTACCAAGATTTACTTCATGTATAATACGAACTTACTTGTGCTTTAAAGTATAAAGCTTCAAAGTTTAAATGTTATAACTTTGTTTTATAACGTTAGGGGCCTCTAAGTCACTTATTACGATTTAAAATTTAATTTTATAAGGTTTAAGGTCTAAATTTAAATAACATTTTAAAGGCGTCTCTTACTACACTGCGGACTTCTATACTGTTACAAAGTATTACTTACTTCATTGTTAAGTATAACCTACTTTGTAAAGACTATGTTGTAATTTTAAAGAAACGTTATTAAAAAACTAAGGAAGTTCAAAAAAATATATAATTTCAAGGAAGACGTATTTACAAAAAAAAATCTTATTACAGGATGCTCAGTATAATTGCAAAATATAATTACATTGATCTGTCTTGTTAATTTATACCTTTATTATTTTTTATCCAAAAAATTTTAATTAAAAAATTGGATTTATATTTTCTTATAAATAATAAATCTCGAACAATAATTACTTTTTTAAAAAAAAAACAATATTAAGACTCTACAAATTGATCTATCGGTTTTATATTAAAATTATAGCAATAAAAATATTAAAATGTAAAAAACTATTTAATATAAATTAATTACTACAAAAAAAATACTTTAAAATACAGAAGCCCTAAAAGTGTGAAATGGAATTAATTGGATTAGATTTAGAAGATCTTCGAGTAAAAAAAAAAACTGTAAAAAACGCGGCAGCGCGACTCTTGTATGATTTAAACCGAATAGAGTCGAAGCTTACCGAATTTAACCGAGTGCACCAAACATGGCGCGAGTCGAAGCTTGTCAACAAAGTACAAACTTACTCACTGCCTTGCTCGCGGGCCGGTCGCGCGTTTATCCCGTAAATTCCTTTCATTATATATTATGTTGTAAAACTTTGTAAAGTGATTGTAAAATTTATTTACAATAAGGTGCATTTTGTGATAACAGTGTAAACGTTATTTTATGTGAAAGTGAGTGAACGTTGTGAATTTGGATTGTATACCTATAGAAAATGTTCAATGTTGGAATATTGTTTCTTGGATAACTTAAAAGTAACACAAAATTATTATACTATTACTTATCTATAATCTATAAACATGTAATAAAATAATATTACTTCTGTAATGAATCGTGCATTCAATGAACGTCTATAATCAGTTAGAACGTTGTACTATTATAAAGTAAACTTGTTTAGATGCAAAGGTTATACGGAGACAACTTACAATCTCAACATAGACGAACGTTACTATCTTTTGTAAACTGTAGATATTTATAACCTTAGCAAACAAAGAGAAACAAATATTCCTATTAACACTGTGTTAGTTGCATCAACACACTATTTATTGCATTAAGTTTAAAATCTTTTTAGGCTTTAACAAAATCAACTGATATATTATGCTTAAAGTTTTTACAGAAGGGTCTAAATAATCTCTACAAAAATCTTTTTTTTAACATTTCAAATGAAACCTTTACCACCCACTAGTTCAAAATCCTGCACGTGCTGAAACTTGTTGGCGAGAAACTAGCACACGATTGTGAAGGGAACAATGGCCATTTCTTTAAAAGATATTTTGTGACAATAGCTACAACGTATGATGAATATTTTTAGATATCAAAGTTCTTCAAAGTGAGAAATTTCCATTTTCTTTCTGTCCATATAAAAAACATGATTTTTTAAATCATAATTCTCTATTATTTCTTAAAATAGAAAATACATTATTATTATTAGAATATCCAATCTTATTATTATCAATTTAAAAAATATATACATATATTTGTATTGCAAGAATTAGTCGCTACCCTTCCAGGACGCCATATGACTGGCGTTCGAAGAATGCAAGCGTCAACCTTGGATAAAGAACCCTTTTATAGTTTTGTGGTAGTTCTGTGATATCGCTGTATAAATTAAATTTACAAATAATTTATTTTACACACTTTTAAATAGATACACTTTACTTCAATAATAAACACTAGTTTCGGTATTAATATAACAAAAAATAACCATCTAAACTATTAATAATATGCATAATTACTTACAGCTTCAATTACGGTGTTGTACAGAGCCTTGACGAATCTTTACAGCAAATATAAATTAACTTTTGTGATATTATAATTTTTTTATTCAACACACAAGGATAAAATTATAATATTAAAATACGATGTTATTATAAATAATTTTGATGTGGGACGTTAAAAATCATTCGTACGTAGGCTGTATTTAATCCTGTCTATGCACCCACGTGAGCAAACTTTCTAAGTCATTGAATCGTATTTAAAAAGTAAGTTCGTATGAATCACTGGTTCGAGTCCCAGTATGGGTCACATTCCAGGCTCGCTCGAATGCTGGCCGTAAACCGGATCTAGCACGGCCTGCTCTCTTCCTTTTTTATTTGTCAACTTTATGGTCGAAGTACCGGTGCAATATTTTGTGTTTATCTGTAGGTAATCTCTTTTAGGCTTTTTTTTTGTACTGGCAAGTGTTTTTATTCATTTTTGCTTTGATCTAATTAGAAAATGCTTACTTTGGTTAATTAATTAACAATAGTAGCTATGTAAGCGCGAAAATGATTATGGCCGCCGTACATGGTTAGCAACTGAAAAATGAAACTGCAAAAAATTTTTATATTCGTC
Source organism: Heliconius himera (assembly GCA_021202915.1). Taxonomy (NCBI): domain Eukaryota; kingdom Metazoa; phylum Arthropoda; class Insecta; order Lepidoptera; family Nymphalidae; genus Heliconius; species Heliconius himera. The sequence goes on from JAJHJA010000040.1 coordinate 785,079, forward strand.
ATTCTGGTTTACATTTAAAATCAGAAATAAATATAATTTAAAATTTAAAATTACTTCTTTATACAATGATATCGTATTAGGGGAAACATAAAGTCAATAAAAAAATAAAATAAAGAAAAAGCAGTAAGAAGACCCTTTAGATTAGACGTATCGCGTTAATTAGAATTCATAACTTGTATTTTGCTGAACCGAATCTCACAGGGTTGTTTCAATTCTCATACGACAGCTTCCGGCCGAGAGCTTTTTATTCAGCATCTGTCGGCGCAGGTGTCTTTTCACATACTAAGCAGGTGGTACCAATTCACCTTACATTATGTTTTGAACAATTTTGATGCATACAACCCATAAATTCCATAGAACAGATTGGACGTGACCTGATTTTAGCAGGTGTATTACGAAAGCAACCGATACCGACTGATTTGAAATCATCTGATTACTTATTAATATGTAAATATGTCTATTATAATATTTAATTACAATATCGAGTTTTTTTATAAGTCAATATCAAGTATCTAAATAACTAAACATATTACACTATTTTTTATTTTTGTTTACTGAATTTATAATGGTATTACATTTTAGACATTCAAGAAAGAAAAAATTAAATTACATAGTATATTTGAAAATTTTGGAAGAAAGAAAATCGCTTGAAATGATATAATACAGATTTGTGCTATAATATACGATGTAATCAATATTTAAAACTAGGTTTTTTATTAACAATATTTTATTCTTATATCTGTATCTTATTTTGCAATAGTTAATATACATGATTAAATAATGTTTCTAATTGGAAATATTAGATATATTTCATGAATTAGGAACTAAGATATTTGATGAATTCTGTAAAGCAATAACCGCGTCTGCAATATGCTACCTATGAAGGCATGTCACGTTTCTCTAATCGTTTACAACGTATGGGTTTATCATTCCAGAAACATCTTCTGTTTTCCTGTTTATGTAAATGACAAATTTTAATCATCAGCCACTTAATTAAATTCTTATAATTATATATATGTATCATTAGGAGTGTTTGTTAGTCATCATTTTAATTAAATTATATTGAGGCCAGTCGTGGCGCAGGGGCACAAACTGCGACTGAAATCGGGACTGGTTGTAAGTTCGATCCTCACCCGAGAAATGAAATATTTATTTAAATTTATACTTTCATTTCTTCGCTCTGATAACGATGCAAAGTGCGGCGTAGAGTTCCGCCACTCAACACGCAATGCCTCCAGAACGAAGTTTCTTAACACTAGGTTCCCTCTGCCTACCGAGCGTGAAGCTGATTTTTTTTTTTTTTCAATTTACAGTATTTTTTTGTAAGAATTTACTTTTTCTTCTATTATAGCAAATCGAATTACTGTTTTTAATTTGTTTTTTAAAGAAAAGATTTAAATAGTAATACACAATATTTCTTTTAATTACTTTATTTGTACTCACCCATCATTTCGTCACCGCCAACATCTTACCTTATAATCAACAAACTTGTAGTAAAATAAAGCAAAATCGTTAGGAAATCAATGTGCACTAGTGCATTTAACGGGTAAATTATTGCCCATTGTCTCTATTTCACGCTTCATTTGACGATATTGCTTAGAAAATGTATCCTTGTTAGAGAGGGTGATGACGGTGGTGATGAGGCATCCATACAAAAAGTCTTTAGTTTTAGTATTCTAAATACAATTTAAAAATGTTTACAATTTTTTTTTATCTATATTTGTGGTCACCGTAGCGTTTGACAGGATATGAGTTTATCTAAATGTCAGCCAATATGTTTTACGCTTCCTTTAAATATTTAGTTATTAATCATGTTATGATCAAAATATTTTTTTTTGTTGTTAAAGTAGGTACTTGTAGAACACAAAGTTTTTTTCAAAATTAAATTAAAAGTTTATAATTGTATATAAAGACACGCACTAGCGTGTGCAGCCAAGTACGAAGCTGAAAACGCGCATTGTGCATTTTACACGAACCATTTCAACTACTTTTGAGCCCTTCGTAACTCGTGAACAAATAACGTCGTGAAATCTCAGTCTAGATGCATCAAATACGACCAAATACCAAACCTAATACTTTAGTTTAAGCTGAAAGTATATTAACTTGCCAATATAATTAGGCCCGTGTCGAGTAAAATTTAGAGCTTGAACTTTATTCCAAATGAACACAGAACTCGGCACCCATATAGATAAATCTTTTTATTCTTTTGTCGGTGAAATCGAGAATGACGCGTTACTTAACATTTAACTTGGCTCTCATTTACATTATACCTCATTTATATTTTTTTGTGGTATATAATAATAGCAAATATCGTAATAACATAAATAAAGCAAAAATATTTACTTTTGAATCATACGAATCACATTACTGCCATCATTCTGTTTATAGGTCAATAAAATCTTTTCACTTGAGTAATAAATGTCTTTGACGTTACAAAATAAAGACTAAAGTAATCAATTAATAGTTAATTAAGGCTCGTTAATGAAACGAATAATAATAGTTATTAAGTTATTACTTATATTTATTATTAATATTAACAAGGTGATTATAATTAATAATAAATAATGTTGAATCCTCTTATGTAGGTAGAAAAATTATGTTACTGGAGGTATAAACTATTTTAGGCAGAGTGATTTAAAAAAAATCAGCTTCACGCTGTATCCCGCACTCATATATATACATATATATATATATATATATATATATATATATATATATATATATATATATATATATATATATATATATATATATATATGCAATAAAAAGTATCCTACATGCTTACTAATACCTCTAAAACTATGTATACAAAGTTTCATGACAATCGGTCAAGCAGTTTTGGCGTGAAAGCGTAACAAACTAACTTACATTAACATTTATAATATTAGTATAGAATGTTTTACAAAAATATTTGATGTCGAATGCGTCTGTTAATGCATTGTATTAAATAAATAACATAGTGACAGATGCCACAATTTGCATATTGCTTACATTCCTCACTATAAGTATTGGAAACACGTTCCAGCCGATCTTACGACAGCGATATCTGATACTGATGTTAAAATTTATTTATTTATTTTCATAAATATCATTTTCGAGGCCAGTAGAGTTGTGAGTTCGATTTCCATTCGATGAAATGAAATGTTTAATATTTTTATTTTTTCCCTCTGGTGGCTCGGTGATGAGTTCCCTAGTCTCTTATATCTATATATATATATTATCTATATATATATATATATATATATATATTATCTATGTATAAATCGGCAGAAAGTAGGGAGCGGATTATCTTAACACTAGGTTCCCTGTGCTTACCCGGCTACATGCGGGATGCGGCGTGAAACTGTTTTTTTTTTATTTATTTATTTCACTTGCAATAAATGATTATGTGAAAAGGCTGTAATTGTATTGTTGTCGGTACGCCGTGTGGTCGTGACCTTCGTAAAGTGAATGTACCTAACCTAACTACTTAGGAGTTGCAACTTGCTACTGGTGTCACACTGTTATTATCATTGTACTACAGACTAGCGACCCGCTCGCGGCTTCGCCCGCTTGAACTACATAATTATTTATTCACTATTATGCATTACTTACATTTTCTAAAAATAATTTTGAAAACAATAGCTATATTGAAAAGTAAAGTTTGAGCCAATTCAATAAAACAGATGGTATAAATATAAACTAAGTATTTCCTAAGTATTTAAATATTAGATCATAGTATGTACTACTAGTAGTCTAGAGTAAAATATTTTATTTGCTTGGAAGTAAAATAACTAAGAAGATGCATAATAATATTTAAAAATGACGAAAACTAGCACAGAAATGTCGTTCTTTAAATTCCCTTTGCCCATTCAGTCACTGTTGGAAATCGTTATTGCTTAAGCCCATGGTCAGCTCCCAACATTTATTTTGTAACTTTAGAACTAGTCGTTCGTTGTACAAAGATACTTTGCTGGTATATTTTGAATCTTATTTCATCTTATGATGAACGACATTATTAATATTGTTGTTGTTGTAGTTTATAAAGAAAAAAAATCTTTTTATTTAGGTATATATTTTTTTAAATATTGTTAGGTGTCACGAGTATACTTCTTGTGTATACAACACTAAAATTTATTTGCACTATTTTTGTCTACAAAGTTCTAAAAATACTACCAAAATTAAATTAAGAAATTATCTTTAATATCTTATTTTCATTTTGAACGTTTTTAACTAATGGTATGTTACATATATATAGATAAATTTTAAACTAATGTTAATTCTCTAACCGAATTACACAACAAATATTACAACACGGTTACACCGACAAAGGCAAAACTCCTTTTGTTTTAAGCAAGAACGCTCGGTACGCTTATCTGGCCCTCGAGATTCCCAAATATTTCCCTTTGATGTTGCATCACGTTATATTCTTGATCTTGATTGTGACCATAGCTCAAGATTAGTTACGGTGACCGGCAAATGTTAAATCGCTTGTATGTTTGATGTTTGTCGATATATAAATTATTAATTTAAATAGATAATAAAGTTCGTAATGTTCTTTAATAATTGGAAAAATAATAGAAAAACCTTGGTTCAAAAACAAAATAAAAATATATATATTGTATTGTAAACATATTTGATATATATTTATTGCTTTATGCACAAACAAACAATATTAAACCAGATTTAGGTTATACGTATAAAGCTTAGTTTTGTTTGAGTGTCTTATTTATTCATATAACAACATAAGAACCGTCGTGGCGCAGGGGCACAAAGTGTGTAAAGGCGACTGGTTGTGGGTTCGACCGCCACTCGAAGAAACGAAATAATTATTTAAATTGATATTTTTATTTCTTCGGTCTGGTGTCGGGGCAAAGCGCGGCGTTGAATTCCGCCACTCAACACGCAATGCCTTCAGAATTCGGTGGGAAGTGGGCAACAGCTAGCTTCCCTCTGTCTACCCTGCCGTTTGCGGGATACAGCGTGAAGTTCATTTTTATTTTATTTAACATAATACAATATCGTAGTATTAAAACAGTGTAAACACTGTATTTGCGATAAGTGAACTACTCTATACAGGTCAGTCGTGGAACAGTATTTTACATAACGGGATTCGTCCGATGGGTTTTCATCTTAAGTCATACTTATAATACAAGAGTATACGAACGTCGATATTTTGTAATAATCAGTTAGTTGCCCGTCGTGGCGAAGTGGTACTTATTGCGGGCTGCGATGGTAGTAGGTTCAATCTTCTTTCGGTGTAATCATTATAGTTTTTTTTTCTTTCGCTCTAATAAACCAAATGCGGTGTTAGGTTCCGACGAGTGAGTATTCGAATATTTGAAAATTGGATGGAATTGTGTTATTACTATTAACGTATACCTCTCTCGATAAATAAAATTAAGATAAAATAAATGAATTTAAAAAAAAAAACAGTAATTATTATAGAATTTAATTTGATTTTAGTAATTAGAAAACGGCAGAAAGTTAATTATCTTTCGAAGCTTTACTCTAAACAGAAATACTCACCTAATAAACTAATTGGGGCTTCAGTTAAATGACTGCCTTCATTGGCGGGAACCCACTATGACAGTTTAAGTACCCAGTAGATCCCTTTACGTCGTGTTGATTGATGAGTAACAGTAAATTATGGCTAATGTATTAATTGTATACACTATACACTACTTTATTTAAGTAGGTATTTTAGTATAAGTACTTATGAATCGTTGCTAAAAGTTTAAAAATTAAAAAAAATCAGCTTCACGCTGATTCCCGCACACAGCAGGGTAGGCAGAGGGAACCTTTGGCCGAATTTCGTAGGGATTGCGTGTTGAGTGGTGAAACTCAACGCCGCGTTTTAGCTCGACATTAGAGTAAAAAGATGAAAATATAAATTTAACTAAACGTTTCATTTTCTCGAGTGGGGATCGAACCCACAACCAGTCGCGTTTACAGTAACACTTGTTCCCCTACGCCACGAATGGCCTCGAAAAAAGTTTAACTTTAAATTATTTTCTTAAAATATTTGTACTGTACTGCGTATTTCATATCAGAGATGATTACTTTGAAATTGCTTCTTATATCATCAAAGATGTATATCTATTGACCACCTCGTGTAAAGCAACCCATACAACATGCGGGTCTAGTAGAACCTGTATAGGTAGGAAACCCGTCTGTCCAGATACGCGTAGGAAATCTATTCACATCCGCTCAACACTTTTTTTTTATAAAATAGTACATGGGTCAATATTTCTTTATAATAATTGTTTAATAAACCAGTAACTACTTGTTTAAGACCTTAAGTTGATATTGGTTATTGAACATTATGTTATATCTATATTATATTCCTGTTCTAAATATATTCCTAAAATTATGAACGAAATAAAATCAGCTTTACGCTGTATTCCGGCAGAGGGAAACTAGTGTTAAGACACTCCATTCTCCACTTTCCGCTGATTTTTTGGAGGCATTGCGTGTTGAGTGGCAGAACTCAACGTCACGCTGGTCCTCGACACCAGAGCGAAGAAATGGAAATATAAATTTAAGTAAATATTTCATCTCCTCGAGTGGGGATCGAACCCACAACCAGTCGGTTTACAGTCACACTTTGTGCCGCTGCGTCACGACTGGCCTTTTTAAAATACAGAACATAACAATTTAGAAATACATAAAATAATATGTGAATTTATTTAGTCTTGGCTACAGTAACTGCGCTGATGCTGACCACAACCGACCGCTGTGAATACGACAAAGTAAACTTGTTCTGTTTATTAAATGGAATTTCTCTTTCATTTAAGAAACAACTCGGATGCTATGCTTGCCATATGTCATAAACACCATATGGACATACGTTGTCGTGTGAAATAAAATAATAATAATTATTTTAGTAGGCTAATTGAAACGTTTTAGTATTTGTGCGTTATTGTAATATATCTGGTTTTTTTAATATTTTGTCATATTTAATTTTATTGCGGTGTTGAGTTCCGCGACTCGCAGTATCTCGGATTTAGGCGGAAGGCGGAGAACTGAGAGTGTCTTTGCCTACCCTGCTGCTGTAAAATAAACTTTAAATTATACACACAGAATTAAAGCTTCATGATAAGTTATCTATAACAGCCAGTTTTTTTGGAACACATTATTATTTATTCATAAAAAAAACTCAACTCAGTTAAGTATACCTTTACACTACAAATTCTTGCTCTCTATATGTAAATTTATAAATTGCTTTCAAGTCTGAGATAGATCTTGAGATGCCGTTTTCATTCATAAATATAATATAATTTATGAACGAAAACGGCATCTCAAGAACGATCTCAACAGTTGTGAGCGATTTATAAATACGAGCCTAACTTAGACACATTTAACAATTGTCTTCACGGCTCTTAAATAGTGTCTCCGTGGTCACACTGAAGCTAGCTTTTGTAATATCCTATTGTTTTTGTTCACATCTGGCTCCAGTGACACGATTTGTATTGCTTTTGTAGTAACTACTTATATATTACGTCCAGATAAAATTATGTATAGTATGTATCTATATGATAAATTATATTTAGCTTACTTTTGTTTTTTCCTTTATTATTGTTTTAAAGTTAAAATATATATTTACTTAATCTATATTTTAGGAGAAAAAATACCTTTATACTCAATATAAAAAAAACTCATGTAGTAAGTCTCGTGGCGCAGCGGCACGAGGTGTGACTGTAAAACCGACTGGTTGTGGCTTCGATCCCCACTCGAGGAGATGAAATATTAACTTAAATTTATATTTCCATTTCTTCGCTGTGGTGTCGAGGTTAAGCGCGGCGTTGAGTTCTGCCACTCACCACGCAATTCCTCCAAAATTCGGCAGAAAGTGGGGAACGGAGTGTCTTAACACTAGGTTCCCTCTACCTACCCTGCTGTGCGCGGGATACAGCGTGAAGCTGATTTTAATCATATAATAAGTAGATGTGAAATTTTACAGAATACACAGTGTCCGGGGGCTGTGGTCGTGGAGCATTTATCATTCCATTTCGCAAACGTGTCGGGAACGTTGATAATTCTTTTTAATATTTGAGAGGATTGCGTGTGAAATGTTTCACCCTCACAGTATATCTTTTTTTTTGTTGCCTCTTGCTGTCCTTTCTGATACTAGGAACTATTAATTTTGAGTAATATGCCACAATTTCACTTATATAAAAATCTTTTTTATGATCTTAATCATGGATAATACAGCTTCATGCTTTATCCCGCACCTAGTAGGGAAGAAAGAGAATCTAGTGTTAAGATTCCGTTCTCCATTTTCCGCCGAATTCTGGAGGTATTATATGTTGAGTGGCGGAACTCAGTGCCGCTTTTTGCCTCGACACCAGAGCAATGAAATTATTAAATACTTTATTTTCTCGATAGGGAATCGAACCAACAACTTGTCTTTTACAGTCGTATTATGTACCCCTGTGCCACGAATGGCCTCCCCCTTTTTATGATCTTCAATCACAGATATATATTTAGAGGAAATTCCAATTATTTAAAAGCAAATCAGCTTTAACTTGTATAATAAATACAATAGACTTTTCATAGATAAATAAATAATCCTAGGTTGAAAGACCCAAGCAGCAAACAGTGACACTGTCAATCACTTGTAGGCACTGCCTTGAATCGTGATTGCGCACGTTGGTCACGCCGCTGAGTGACCCTTAAAGGATTAAGTTTCTTTTTTAATTATAAATATACTTACTTATCGATATATTTTTTTTGTTAATAATTGTTAAATTTATCGTCACTGTTCCTACAGTTCCAGAAACTATAGTTAAATAGATTTTATTGAAACAAATATTATTTAGGCCAGTTGTGGCGCAAAAGCCCAAAGTGTAACTATAAAATCGACTGGTTGTATGTTCAATCCCCACTCTAGTAAATGAAATATTTATTAACATTTGTATTTTCATTTCTTCGCTCTGCTGTCGAGATGAAGCGCGGCGTTGAGTTCCGCCACTCAACACGCAATGCCTCCTGAACTCGGAGGAAAAAAGGGGTTTGGAGTGTCTTAACACTAGGTTCGCTCTGCCTACCCTGCTGTGTGCGGGATATAACGTTAAGCTGATTTAATTTTAACTATTATGACACTAAAAATTAATAATAAAAATTAAAGTAGTGACCATCCTTTTGGTGCGCAGTAGGTAATCAAATATTCACATGTAAATATGTGTACTTTAGTTCACTATAACGTGTTTTATAAACGCTCTAAGCGATGGCGGGTTAATAACATTCGTTCCGCAAGCTTTATTTGCCCCGTTTGGTCTTGCACTCCACAACAACCACCTCATTCCTCTGTATCACGGCATCCGGTACTTTATTTCGTTCTCTGAATACATACATTACAAAGAGGTTTTTAATCGACGCGAATATACCGTGTTTTTGATTATTTTTTTTTAGCTTTGGATAAAGCAAAGAATTTTCAGTTTGAGATTTATATTTCAATCTGGGTTATGATGGTTGGAGAATATATTTTCTAAAAAATATATACTACAATGTATTAAGAGGCCAAGCGGGGGGCCATGGCACAAAGTGTTACTGTAAGCGCTACAGTTTGGGAGTTTGATCTCTACTCGAGTAATAGCAATGTTTAATGTTGTCATTTTTCGAGGCAAAGTGCGGCGTTAAGTTCCGCTTCTTAACACGCAACGCCCCCAGAATTCGGTAGGTTCCATCTGCCTTCCCTTCTGTGTGCAGGATACGGCGTGAAGCTAAAAAAAATACTTTCTATTTGCAAATATGTTAATCTAGGTAGTATCTACATTTTATTATTACATTTGAACCTTCATATGTTGTATAAAGTAATTAAACCAGCTGTAGGTACTGTATATTAGCTAACTTAGTTTAAATATTTTCGCATTTCGCACGACAGCCGCTCCTCTTTCGGAGCAAACACATGTGGGAGTTACTATTATTACTTTCAATTTCCTTCTGCCATTTACAATATACAAAAATAAACGAATTATATATTAAATTTGTTAATATTTTGTATGAGGCCATCGTGCCGCAGGGGCACAGCTGTAACGCGACTGATGTGGGTTCAATTCCCATTTAAGAATTTATTATTATTTACTAATATTCTCATTTTTTGCTTTCACTACTAATGCAAAAGCGCGGCGTTTAGTTCCGCCACTCAACGCGCAATGCCTTGAATATTCGGCGGAAAGTGGAGAATGGAATGACTTAACGTTCCCTTCGTCTACCCTATGTGCGGAACGTCGCGTGAAATTGAAAAAACATATTCTCTACTCATATTACACTATTAATCAACAATGCTTATAAATGCACGAATACTTTTCTTGTTTAAAATCGACTCTTGTTTCGTAACGTTGTACAATCTTATCAACTAACGATAAAGCGAAACTATTCGCAGTACTGGTACAATCGATCAATACGCATTTCTCGATTAAAACATTTTTATGACTGTAATGTAGTGTTTTTATGAATTTACTTTAGCATTTACTTATATTTACTTAGTTTTGTTATATTTATTACATAAATATATTCCAACATTCAGCATTTAATAATATTTTAGTTTTAAAATGTCGTCAATGTGAAAAGTGATTATAAACTAAAAAAAAGTGATTCTATTAGTGATAACTCACTGTAACATGAAATCTAAAAGTGATCATTTCTTAAGAAATTTAAGTGCGACTAATGGCTGCAGCGATGCGGCTCGAAGCCCGTAAAAAGGGCTAAAAGCTTAACTTGGCATGCTTCCGCCATTACATCACAACCAACATGTCTAGAGCTCTATCACCGAATTCATCGATCAGCAGCGACGATCAGATCAAACGTCGATCTATATTTTATGTTCCACTATTTGAAAGCTTCGATAACTATCTACCATTGACTGAGGAAGAGAAAGAGGCAATAATATGTGGACACGCCATAGGTGAAACTCCTATCAAGCCTAAACGTCTAAAACCATCCGAATCTGAGAGATTACAAATACTATCTCAAAGTGATATAAGTTTCGTTGAAAGTGAAAGCGACGTGAGCTATTTAAGTCCCGGAAGACGATATGGGCGGCCTCTGTCGTCAAGAATAAGTTCAAATGAAGCTCTTACAAGAGAGTGTCAGCGAGATCTCACTAGTCCTAAGCTTGTAGCTGAGAGTAATCTCATAGCACATTCGAAACCAAGACTACGAAGTACAACGTCATGTGAGCCACGCTACGACAGAATATATTCTCCATTAGGGCCAACGATATCCTCTAACAAACTGAACACTTCAACAGCTAGTATAGGCGCTAGATTGTCTTCCAAACATCCAATTCGAAATTCAAACTTATCTTTGATTCCCGATTCTCCAAAGATTCATTCTCCAAATAAAGAAAAATCAAAGACTTTACCACAGAACCTCAATGCTCCTTCGCCAATACGTGGTAGCTGTAGTTCAACATCAATTTTTAAAGCACCTAAGATAACAGTTACTCCAGAAAGTCCAAACAAGAGCCCGGGTAAAATGTCAGGGTTAAATTTCATCAGACGGTCGCGTAGTACTAAATTGTCCAGAAGTAACTCACTACTACGAAGCATTACAGCAAGGCATATTGAGGAAGGCCGCGAAGACTGTACAGCCGTGGTTACGGATTTAATGGACAATTATGATAAGTTTGTTGACAACAATGGAGGTGAAAAAGAAGTAATCTGTGCTCTTATTAAGAAGAATGAAGAACAAGTCGCTAATAGTCCTCTCAGTCTTCGTAGAGCGTATTTAGATGTAGAAGATGATGTCGCTGTACACTCTGGTAAGGTGTTATTTAAAATTTTTGTAATAATATTTTAAAGAAATGTCGTAAACAAAAAGTATTTTATTTATTTAGACGAACTAGCTAGTAAATTACTTTTGAGTTGTTAAAAGTGCTTACAATCCAATATGAATTCTATTTTATATACAGCATATTCGCGAAATATGTTGACGTCTTATTCTTACCGATTCGTCAATATTTAAAATAAACAATGAGGCCAGTGGCGCAGGGATACAAACGTGTGACTGTAAATCCAGCAGGTTGTGGGTTCAATTCCCACTCGGGGAATGAATTATTTAATATTTTTCATCCCTTCAACACGCCAGATTTCGGCGGAAAATGAACTTTTCAAATATATTAGATGTTAGTATATTTATAATTTCTATAGTACATTATAACGAATATACCTACATACATTTGCGTTACAAATTGTAAATGTTATTTATATGCACTTTAAAAATATTGTTTAATTACACCCAGTCTACAGGGACGCGCCGTAAAGATAAAAATATAATTTTAAATTAGTTTTACTTAGTGCATTTAATTTTTACTTAATTAATGCGACAACATTTTGAGCTGTTTTTTTAGAACAATTGAAACTAAATATTAACGGTAGTAATATTTAGTTTCAATTGTTCTAAAAAATAAACTAAATATTACTACTAAATGGAATATTATTATTTAAGAAATAATAGAGCGCTTCTTTTAAAACTATTTTAGTTTTATATTTGATTTGTAACACATGTTTTAAATCCATTTATATTATTTTTACTAACGTCAAATAATGAGATTAAAAAATTTTCTAACTAAAAATAAAAAACGTTTATGTATATTTGAATTATAAACTAAGTGAAAGCTAAGTAAGCAAAAGCCTAACTTGTTGAAAACTGCCGCATACACTTACTTAGTTAGGAAGTAAACTGCTATAATTTACGGTGCAGTGACTCATGCCCTAGCGTCTATATCGCATTTATTGGTTTTTGGTCATTCACCTTTAAGGGGTGCAATAATAATTGTTTGAAAATATGCTATTTAAAGTATTTGTTATACTACTTTTTTAGAAAACTTATAAAAAATTGAACATAGCGGGATTTGAACCCGCGCCACTTGTAAACCGTCCTAGCGCTCTGGCCACTACGCCATACGGTTTTTTTTCGTAAGTGTAGAATAACAGTTAAAAAAACTTACCTAATTCTTTTGACGCGGCTTAATTTTTTTACATTCTCATTAAAAGCTCCCTAGTGGCTGAAGGCACTTCGAGCAAAAAAATTGCCGCCACGTTTTATGAACCAAAACCGGTTAGAAAACTTTTGATGCCTTAGTAGACTCTAGCTGTATTTGATGCAAATATATTTACATAACACCTAATAGACGCATACCTTTACCAATTTCACAGATGTCTTAGGTAATTAAAAAGTACAAACTAATAATATTAGGCCAGTCGTGGCGCAGAGGTTAAATATGTCACTGTAAATGCGACAGGTTATGAGTTCGATTTCCATTTGAGGAAATAAAATATTTAATATTTCCATTTTCTTCGCCCTGGTGTTGAGGCAAAACGAGGTAGAGTTCCGCCACTCAACACGCAATGCCTCCAGAATTCGACAGAAAATGAGAAACGGAGTGTCTTAACACTAGGTTCCCTCTGCCTTGAAAATATTAGTGATGTTTTCAAATAAAATAAAGCAATATAACATGTTGTACTCGTCAATAAATAAACTAGGTGCGCCCATAAGTCTTGTGACAATACGCTCCATAAGTAAAGAAATAACAGTATAGGTTGAAATCACAATAAAACATATGGTTGGTTCGCACGAAGTTGTAACATGATATTGTAGTCATTTTTGACTTCCCATGTCGTTTGTAGGGTGTTTACAATAAATTTTATATTTCTTAAAAATGTAAGGTTTTATTACATACAATCTAATTAAAAAAATACTAATGTTGTTAAAAATTTTAAAGGAGCTTGTGAAATAAAATCAAAATCAGCTTCACGCTGTATCCCGCACACAGCAGGGTAAGCAGAGGGAACCCAATGTTAAGACACTCCCGTTCCCCACTTTCTGAGCTTGAGAAAATTCTATATATTTCAAATATTTATTTTTTGTATATGGATATGCATCCCTATACAAAAAATGCTATGTGAAGCACATAGCAAAGAAGGCTAAGGGAACCTGGAATCGTAGTGTTAAGACACTCCGTTCCCATTAAGACACTTCTGTTCTCGGCAGATGGTGCTGCCGAATTTTCGAGGCATCGTATGTTCAGTGGCTCGAGTTCAACACCGCGCCTTGCTTCATTACCAGAGCGAGGGAAAAAAATATTGAATATAATATTAATAAATATACAACATTAATTTAATAAATATTTTAGTCCTATGTTTATTTACAACGGTGCAAGCGTAACGGTCACGGGCGGCGTGTGCGCAACGTCCGCCGGAAGCCACGACGACGCTACGTATCGCGGCACCAGTGATACAAACATATATTTTGTAAACGTGCATATTGTAAACAATTCTTTTAATATTCTTTGGGTACTTTAAAATTAAATTATTATATCTTCATATGAAATTAATTGATTGCTATTGCATTTTTTGTTCTATAAAATGGCGTATTACAATTTTTGTTTAGGGGGAGACGTTTGAAAACACAGTATCTAAGATATTGGAGAAAGGTCACGTAAAAAGCATAACCCCCCCAGGGCATGGATAAAGAGGTTGATGATAGTAAACGAGGCGAAAGAGGTATGTAGAGACCGTAGCGTTTGGCGCTCCGTTCTCTCTGACTACCCCGCTAGGGATAAAGCGTGAAGTTAACTTAAGTTAATTTTTGTTCTGTAGGTCATTGTAGCGTAGGATTGCGTCTGACTGTAAACACGACAGTTATGGATTTAAACCCTACTTAGGGTAATGGATACCTTAATTACTCCACTCTAATATGAAAAAGAAAAGTTTATTTAGTCACATAAAATTATAGACGCTAGTCGTGGCGCAGTGGCACGAAGTGTGACTGTAAAACCGATTGGTTGTGGTTGTGGGTTCGATCCCCACTCGAGGAGATGAAATATTTACTTAAATTTATATTTCCATTTCTTCGTTCTGGTGTCCAGGGTAAAGCACGGCGTTGAGTTCTGCCACTCAACACGCAATGCCTCCAGAATTCGGCAGAAAGTGGGGAACGGAGTGTTTTAACACTAGGTTCCCTCTGCCTACCCTGCTGTGTGCGGGATACAGCGTGAAGCTGATTTATAAAATTACATATAAAATTTATGCAATAGTGTCACAAATGTTTACATATATCTAGATAAACTTTGATATTTAATTAACGATAAATTAATGTGGCCATACATACATACGGGTTACATAAAATACGGAAACATGTGCACTGATTTATAGCAAGCAATATACGACATATTTGACGTCCCCCACTAAGTGATTGATGCAAACGAAATTGTTTGCCACGACTGATGCGCTCGTTGCATATGATGATGCAGGCCAAGATAGCGCCTGCATAGTGTTGTCTAGTGTTGGTATCTTTTATTTAATAGTAGCTCCATGTTAGTTATATAGAAAATTTTATAATTATTTTATCATTTTAAATGTATGTTACTGTTCATCTGATTAGAAAGGTAAATACCTACAGTATTTACTACTAAAGAATGTAATGTAAATAAAAATATATATGATTGATTAATTAATTGGATATATGATTTTTGTTTTGTTATATGTTTAAAGCTTTATGATTTATTCTCACACAGCCGAGTAGGCAGAGGGAACCTAGTGTTAAGACACTCCATTTCTCCACTTTCTAAATTCCAGAGGTATTGCGTGTTGAGTGGCGGAAAAATATAAATTTAAATAAGTATTACAATTCCTCGAGTGGGTGTCGAACCCACAGCCTGCGCCTCGGCTGGCCTCGAGATATGTGTTTAATTTACCGGAATTACACATTAATAATATCAATTTCTTGTTAACAGATACATCTTATGAAAAAGCATGTCGTCGTGGTTCAGCACCCAGCACGCCAGTACCTGGCGGCCAGGCGCAACACAGTCCCTCCCGCCTGGCTTCCTTTTTCTTCTCCAAAAGATCATTCAGAAGCAATCCACTCAAACGGACCAAGTCGAATACCAAATTGGAAAACCAAAGGGCTCTAGCGGCAGCCCAGTCACATCCTGCTCCACATGCTTTAAGAACCTCAAGGTAGCTAGCGTATAGTTTTAAAACAAATCTTTACTTCTAAGTAAACTGTAGTTAATAATTTATGTTTATTTTGCTAACAACAATTTTAACTTTCTGTGTTTTTCTATTTTTTTGGATAGAAATATACAAATATATATAAAACATATATCGTAATTTTACTATGAATATCATTTTACTTATTTATACTATATAAAAAAGATAATACTTAATCAATTTAGATCCAAAATTGGTCCACTAATATCGTAACTGCTAAATTAAATTTTAGAATGGAAACAATCTTAATTTTGAAATATAATATATTACTGATTTCCTTATTTTACTCAGCCTTAGTTTTATGACAAAGATTACCTTTTAGGTCTATTACTTTTTAGGATTTAACCGCAAATGAATAGTTTCATATTTTTTCCTAAACGATGCTAGTTTCCAAATTTCATATTTCTAGGTCAACCGGAAGTACCCTATTAATTTTGATTTCCTTTATAGTGTCGAAATACATGTTTTTGTTATGTAAACTATATATATATATATATATATATATATATATATATATATATATATATATATATATATATATATATATATATATATATATATATATATATATATATATATTTTAAGTACATATAGAATTACGTTTTTTCTTCGGGAAATCGTGGGGCCGTAGATCTAGGTATACGGTTTAAAATTCAACTCGATACCTCCAAGCGTTTCTGAGATAAAAGCTCTTGACAGACAGCCAGACAGACGGACAACAAAGTGATCCTATAAGGGTTCCCTTTTACCTTAAAAGGTACAGAACCTTAAAAAAAAAGGAAAATATTAAAATAAACCACGAAACCATTCCTATTGTTCAACAGAATGAGTAAACTTTATCTTAATTATGCCAGCGATAATTCCTTTTTGTACGTTTATCAATTTTTCAATCTACGTCGGCTGTAATACAATAAGGTGGGTCCAAAACAAGGACAATGTAATGATAGCGAGAATGGTTTGCCGTGACAGTATATTGTTAGGTTTGTGTCACGTCGTCAGGAGTGTCGCCCCGCCTCGTGTTTACCGAGGTCTAATTATTTAGTAGACAAGAGTTATTTAGTAAACATGAATGTACTCTACAAATACATTAATTAGTAGATATTGTAAGCTCTATATTAACTACATTAAAATATCTCTATTATACATAATATATATATATTTTTTTTTAATAGAACAAAACTGCAACGTTATTTAGGGGCACAGGCGTGTGACTGTAACGCGGAGGTTATGGATACGGTTCCCAATTGGGAAATAAATTATTATTTATTAACATTTTCATTTCTTCGTTCTGGTTCCAAAACGTTGAGTTCCGCTACTCAACACGCGATGCTTCAAATTCGGCGGGAAGTGAGGAACGGACTGTCTTAACACTAGGTTGCCTATCCTATAATATATGCAATGTTATACTTTCGGTTCCAGATCCCATGAAAGTCTTCTATCAGCACACTCTCCAGCCGTCTCCACGATGGATCTCGGACCACCTAATCAGGTAAACTTATAAAATTAGCAGGGGCATATGTGACAAGTTGTGGGTTCAATTCCTCGAGTGGGAGGGAATACCTCTGAAATATTTAATACTTTAACTTCTTCGCTCTGGTGTCGAGGCAAAGTGCGGCGTTAAGTTCCGTCACTCAACATCTATGGCACCTGAATTCTGATGTAAATGGGAAACGTAGTGTTTTAACACTAGGTTACTACCTGCGTACCCTGCTATGTGAAGCTGAATAGCGTGTCAAACAATGATTTTAATATATTCGATGAATTTAATCAATATTCCTAAATAAATATATTATAAATTAAACACCAATACTAAATTTAAAGAAATATTTACAGTGGAATATTAACTTGCACAATTCTGAATCACACTCGATAAAGAGCGGGCCATATCGTGATGTTGTAGTTCGGTATCTTTAAATCTCGATATGACGCATACAGTCATTTTGCAAAATGTTAATCAAAAAGAAATCGTGAGTGAGCTGGCATATTCGGTTTCATAATGAAACTTTAATGTTCACTAATCGTTATTATTTCATTTATATGCGTTGTTTTTTTTATTAACTTCACGCTGTATCCCGCACACAGCAGGGTAGGCAGAGGGAACCTAGTGTTAAGACACTCCGTTCCCCACTTTCTGCCGAATTCTGGAGGCATAGCGTGTTGAGAACTCAACGCCGCGCTTAACCTCGACCCCAGAGCGAAGAAATGGAAATATAAATTTAAGTAAATATTTCATCTCCTCGAGTGGGAATCGAACCCACAACCAGTCGATTTTGCAGTCACACCTCGTGCCGCTGCGCCACGACCGGCCTCTACGTTCCTCCTCGGCGTTGTTACTTAATTAAATATGCTTTTTTACTCTAAGTACATATTATGCACATTGGCAGAAGAAACCTGGGAACCTATTACTAAGACATTTCGTTCCCCATTTCTACCGAACTCTTGAGGCATCGTGTGTTGAATGATGGAACTCAATCTCGTGCAGTACCTAGCTATAAGAGCGAGGAAATGAAAATATTAAATATTTCATTTCTCCAAGTGGGAATCGAACTCACAATCGAGTTTTAAGGTAGCACGCCTGTGCTCGGAAACGACGGTCGCTTGTTTTTACATTATGCTACAACTAGAAGCCGTAGTTGTAGTCTTTACATTATATTAATATTAATAAAGTAATTAAAAACATAAAAAGGCATATATATCTTAAGTATATTATCACCAATAATCAAATAAAATCATTGCACACATCAATCATCTATCGATTACAATTTTTGGTATTAATAAAAATAATTATGATATAAAAACTCCTTTCCAAAAATTGACACTTGTCTATTATAACTACTTAAAATTGTCTATGCCTTAAGTTATAACAAAACCATAGACTACATCATTATTTTTTTATATATTTTTAGGTAGAAATACGATCCCTCCACTCGTCAGTGTTAGGCAGGCCGCATTGCTTCGCATTAAGTGCGGAAAATAGGGCGCCTCGTTATTTTGCGTGTGCATCGCGAAAGGAACGTGATCGCTGGATATACAGGTATGTAATTTAATTCTATTTTGTTCATGTTTTTTATTTTTCTGCATAATTATACTGAAAAAATAAACAATAAGTTCGTTATTAGGCCAGTCGTTGCGCAGGGGCACAGAGTGTGATTGTGAAATCGACTGGTCGTGTGTTCCCCCACTCGAGGAGATGAAATATTTACTTAAATTTATATTTCCATTTCTTCGCTCTGGTGTCGCGTTGAGTTCTGCCACTCAACACGCAATGCCTGCAATTCGGCAGAAAGTGGGGAACGGTGTGTCTTAACACTAGGTTCCCTCTGCCTGCCCTGCTGTGTGCGGGATACAGCGTGAAGCTGATTTAATATATTTTTTTAATTTGTTTATAAATAACAAAAAATGTTTTATCATTACATTATGATAGCTATTATTAATTAATTGCTTAAACGTTAATTATCTGATTCATAATTATTTGTCTTTTTACTTTAAAAGCGTGCGAGTGCAAACGCGATAGGTTGTGGGCTCGATTCCCATTTGAGGTAATGATATATTTAATATATTAATTTTCTTCTCGTAACGAGGCAAAGCGCGGCGTTGAGTTCCTTCCGCCACTCAACACGTAAAACCTTCAGAATTCGATGGAAAGTGAACGATAAAATGTCTTACTAATTCACGAATTCTCTCCACCTTCTTGCTATGTGCAGAACAGCGTGCAGATAAAAAAAATATTATAAAATTATTATTTTTATGTCCTTTAAGTTTACGACAAGCGGCACGACCAGATGAGATACGAACGCGGCGGTGTGAGAGGACGGTCAAGTTATGGTTGTTAGAAGCAAAAGCGATACCACCAAAAAAACGATACTACTGCGAGATATTACTCGATGATACATTATATGCCAGGTTTGTACATCTTGAGGCGAAATCATCAAAAATTATATATTTTTATAGTTTTTAGGAATTACTTTTACTTGTAATATATTAAGAATAACCTAATACTTACTAGTATTTCCGTATTAGCACTTTCTAATAAATTATTATTAATTAACGGGACGTATTTCTGATATTGTTTTCTTGTTATTAGAGATAATAATAATTAAGTAAATTACTGAAAGAATTAAGAAACACTATGCATGGAAAACCAGGAACTAAATCCAAATATCACTTATAAACTGACGCAATTAAACAAACAAGGAACAAAAATAGTAAATTCGTAAAAAATGATATCTTTCCGCTATATTTATATGCAAAAATTCTATTAATATAACGAGATTTACGCTATGCACAATCTGTGTTACATGATTTTTTGTAGCGTCAATATAAAATTAGTCATTTTGAATATCAAATTATTAACTTTTTGTGGTTGTAACACCGGATGAATATTTTTATTTTAGTCACGTACGGTCCTTGTACTAGGTTTTTGAGAATAACCATTTAGAGTCTTTTGCATAATATAACTTAATAGAAGAATAACAAATAAGCATGTTCACACATTTTAATTACATATTTTTTTATACTAATACTTTACAGTCTTGGTTTTTTTTTAAATTTTGACATTTATTCATGTAATAATTTTCTTAATTCATCTTTTTAATATGTTTTTTTTTATATAAAAATACCTAAAAATAGTTTAATAGGCTTGTTATATTAGAGAACTTAAATATTTTCTCAAAATACTATTCTAAATCCAATGCTCGTAATATACCTCTACTAATACATCAATTGACGTCTATTTAATAGTCAACCGCTAAATAAGGTCAATTTTCGTATTTAACTTCTGTAAGCAAAGAAATTCGTTTGCAAAAGTCTGAAGCTAAATTGACTTATATTAATTTACAGTGATATAAATGTCAGAGTCATTTTTAATATGTTTTCCACATTAAGAATAGAAAAATATTTTTACGTTAGAATAAAATAACATTTTAAAAATATTAATTTAATAGCGTTCTCTCTTGCGAAATGTCAAATAATTATTCTTAACAATAATCTTTGGGTAGCGGAAATTTGTAAATCTCCCCACAGATATGTTAATATGACATAAATAAGGCATAATTTATAGGACAGTCGTAGCGCGTGTAAAATTGACTGGTTGTGGGTTCGATCCCGACTCTAGGAAATGAAATATTTATTTATATTTTCATTTCTTCGCTCTGGTGTAGAGGCAAAGCGCGGCGTTAAGTTCCGCCACTCAATACGCAATGCCTCTAGAACTCGGCGGAAAGTGGGGAACGGAGTGGCTTAACACTAGGTTCCCTCTGCCTACCTCGGTGTGTGCGGGATACAGTGTAAAGCTGATTTATAATTTATAGGAATTTCGACGTAGATTGATAACAAGAAGGACGTATCTATGGTTTAGTGGTCAGAGCGCTTGGATGTTTCCAATGAGACGAAGAAATAATTCACTAAATGTATTAATATAATATTTCCAGATCGTCGTCCAAACTGAAAACAGAGCTATGTTTTTGGGGCGAAGTGTACGAGTTCAGCGGCCTGCCGCCCGTCCGCGCCATACACGTCAACGTGTACAGGGAACCCGAGCGGAGGGCGCGGAAACGGGACAAACACGCGCTTGTTGGTGAGAAGGAATTGGCTTTTTATTTAGTTTCACGTAGTATCCAGCTTATAGCAGAGTAGGGAGAGAAAATCTAGTGTTAAGCTCTCCGAATTTTAGACAAAGCGTGTGGCGGAATTGAAAATAATTAATATATTATTGGTTCCCGAGTGAAGATTGTACCGTCAATCATCCCGTTTATATAGTCAGCTTCTATTCTACGCGCTACGACGGCCTCAATGAATCTTTATTAATTATAAATTCGTAACTAAATCAACTTAACAATGAAGATAATCTTATAACTTGAAGTAACGATAAACTATTCCGTTCCGTATTCGTCATTCAAAAATATTAGAAACGTCGAGTTAAGGCCAATTTATAACTTTTTAAACTACGTAATGCTTATATATCTACTATAAATAAGTATTTTACTATAAATATAGAAAGGAAGGAAGTAAATAAGAAGGAAAGTTTTCATTAATATTGTTACATATAGTGAAATGACTTTAATAAATTTTAAAATTATTTAAATATAAAATAACCAATTTCTAAGATATTACTAACAAATTTCAAATATATTAACTGGCAAAAGATCAAAAAAAGATTTTGAATAATTTAATAAACAATTACTTAATTACTATTAATATTGGTTTTATACAAAGTTTACCTAGAAAAAATAAATTTACGTGAAAATTTTATTTGTATAACTTGAAAATTAATTCCTTATTTTGCCTATAAAAGATAAAACACCTTTATATATTTAAAAAAATGTATAATATATTTGAAGTAAGGCGTAACGGTGCAATTTACTTTTTGCCCACCTTTCAAATTTTCTTGACGTTAAGTAGTTGTAACAATGGGCATGAATCACATCAATACAATGCTGTTCCGCTATGTTGTCAACTTTCAAATGTAGTCTAAGAATATTACCAGAACAAATTTTCACTGAAATGTCATAATTCATAGAAAATGCTGCGCCATAAAAATATGTTAATAGCTTTTACTTTCAAATTTTTCTTTGTTATGTATATTATATCCAGTTTATATAATAGGTGCATTTTTTTTTTAAATAGACGTATATTTTTTTCTTTACGTTTTTTTTATGCATAGTCTCCAGTTTCCTCAGAGCGGGGAAAATGAATAATACTAATATATGCCCAAAATTGAGAATGGACCCACAACCCAATCGCCCTTACAATATTATAAACCTGAATACTTTGTTAGGTTGAACGCGCTAATCTCATAAATTAGAAATATTTTCGTGTTATATCATTATAATTCTTAGTTATATTCTTATTGTTCTTAGCACGCAAAAGCTAGTAAACTAACAAACAAACATACATTTCAGGCACAGTCCGAATACCAGTCGACGACGTATCATCCAGATATCTCAACGAGCGGTGGTACCCGGTGAGCGAGGGCGACAAGCCGCAGTCCCCGGGCCGCGCCCCCGCGCCCATACCGGCGCTACGTATCAAATGCAGATACCAATGTGTTGATGTGCTGCCGTTGGATAATTATGCCCGTTTCCTGGATTATTTGAAGAAGAACTATCGACGCCTTTGTGAATATTTAGAACCTGTTATTGGTAGGACTTATTTTATTCTTTTTTTTTTATTTTCACGCTGTATCCCGCATATAGTAAGATAGACAGTGTTTCTCATGTCGCGCTTTGTCTACCAAAGCGCAAGTGATAATATTTTAAAAATAATAGTTCCTCCTAATGTGAATCGAACCCACAATCGTCGCGCTTATAGTCAGACGCGATCCTGTGTTACGATGGATCTATTGATAAGTTAGAACTATTAAGTAATTATATGGAATAGCTATTCGAGGAGCTCGAGTATAGATATACCTACTCATAAAGTAAGTGTATATGTAATGTTATATAATGTAACTTTCTACATCATTAGAGAGAAACTTAGTTCATTGTCCTTCATTTACCAGAATAGAGAATAGTAAACTCAAATTATATTTAAAGACTAATAAATGTGCACACATATTTTTAATGTTTCCTTTGTTCGTAGTATTTCATGAAATTTAAAAATAAAAAAATATATATCTATAAAGTTTTATTTACAATCTGGTTTTATTGAATAAATAATAATGTGATGTTGATGATTACAGGAGTAAAAGCAAAAGAAGACATCGGTTGTGCACTAGTTCTATGCATGGCGGGCGCAGGTCTCGCGCCGCGGTACCTCGCTGACGTCGTGGCGTTAGACGTCCGACGTACTGGTGACCACTCGTTGACCTTCCGTGGAAACTCTTTAGCCACTAAGAGCATGGAGGCGTATTTGAAACTTGTCGGCGATCAGTATTTACAGGTTAGTTTTGAGCTTATGTGAAGATTATGTAATGTGTCTTATTAATAGATTAAAGAAATTAAAAATATGCTTATTTATTAATATTAGACCACTTATGACGTATGAAAAACACGTTGTCATTGCAACGTGTATTTATACAGAAGCGTTTATTGTTAAACTATGGTAGTGCGAGTTATATTTATTTTTTAAAATTTATCGTTAGGTTAAGCGGGGCGTTCAGTTCTGCCACTCAACACGTAATGCCTCCAGAATTTGGTAGAAAGTGGGGAACGGAGTGTCTTAACACTAGGTTCCCTCTGCCTACCCTGCTGTGTGTGGGATACAGCGTGAAGCTAATTTTTTTTTTTTAATTTATCGTACTTTTATGCGTTACTTTAAATAAATATTGGTATTCTTCGTTTCTTTTTTATATAAATTACGTACATAGGGAACGGAATATTTCAACACTACATTCCGTCCTGCCGTTACAGGACACGCTGGGCGCGGCGGTGTCGGCGGCGGCGGGCGCGGGCGCGGAGTGCGAGGTGGACCCGGCGCGCGCGGGCGGCGCGGCCGCGCTGCGGCGCCAGCAGGCCGCGCTGCGCGACGCCGTGTCCATGGCCTGGGCCGCCATCGCCGCCTCCGCGCCGCGCTTCCCGCCCCCGCTGCGGGACTGCTTCGCCACCTTCCGCGAGAGGTACGTGGGATTTCTTTATGTAAATACTTACTATTTTGTTTATACATAAACCTTATTGAGATAAATAAATAAATTTTCTATCCTTCTGGCCCGCATAAGTAAGATAGATATGCGTGAAAATAAACAAAACTTAATTATTAAATTTTTCTACTGCTTAGTATTTTTAATATCTTTCCTTAAAATATAAGTTGTTTCCTGCGTAAAATACTAAATCAATATTTGTTTATTCTGTTACAGACTGTCCTCAATGGGCCGAGAAGATATATCAGACAACTTGATCAGCGCTTCTATTTTCCTTCGTTTCCTTTGCCCCGCAATACTCTCACCAAGTCTTTTTGGAATAACTCATGGTCAGTAATTGAATTTAAATATTATTATAATTTAATATAATTTTAATTATTGAGCCTTGGTATTTAAAAACTTATATTTTTCAGAATTCGCCGCCGACTTTTGCCTTGTTAGCAGACCCAATATGAAAATAATTTATCCCCCCGAGCAGGATCGACTCTACAAATCTCCCATTTAGAGTGCATTTAGAGACACTGCGACTGACGGTCTATAATAACGTAACATAAATATGTTTTATTATTCAGA
>JAJHJA010000041.1:0-113888 GCA_021202915.1 Heliconius himera
TGTTCTATTTCGAACTTGTTACCGTCTTCAACAGTCTTTTTTTTATCTTCGCTGTATCTCGCACACAGCAGAGTAGGCAAAGTAATCTAGTGTTAAGACACTCCATTGCCCGTTTTATCACTTATTTAAAAAAAAGATATTTTTAGATGCGTATATATATGTAAATGAAAAGTAATTTAAAGCGTCATTACGTTTGATATGTTTCTAATGTAAGCGCATTTGGAAGTCATCCAATAAATATTTTATGATCGGCATCATAAATTATATTTCTTTTATAATTTTGTATAAACGTTTTTTATTCCATCATTATATGTATATCCGTTTGGTTGTTGTACGTTTTATTTAAAAGAAATAGTTTCTTCATCAACAGGCAATACACAAGGAGAACATAGTGTCAAGTGCTACGACACTCCGTTCTCGCTTTCCTTCCGAACTTGGAACAGTGCGTATTGACTCAACGGTGAGCTAAGTATTAATTTTTAATATTTTTTACATGAATTAACGTAAGACAAAGTTATGTTTTTCTATCCTTAATGAATTATTTAATTGTAAATATAGAACAGAGTATCACAGTACAATAATTTGTGTTGTCTCTATTTATACCGAACAAAAAAACATAATATTTTTTATATATAGATAATAGAGATATATTTTCATGGAATTTTAACCACATACAGTTCCCATAAGAAGTATGCACAATCCAACTGCATTACGATGATTTTACGTGTATAGGTCAAATTTGTAGAAAATAATATGTAAATATGATATTTTAGTCTTATTAAAAATAACATATTCAAATGAAAAATCATCTGGTCCAATACTTGTCTTTATTATTTAAAATGTCTTAAAAACTCAATGCATATTTAAATTTCATTGAGACTGATTTGTTTAATTCAACCTACACGCGATAACGCATTAGGCACGCTTGATTTAGCTTCTCTACTATTCGCTTCCGCGCCAAACCAATGTCAAGGCCTAATTGGCAATTATTTATTACACAATACGATATTAACAAATGATAATAGTTTTAAATGGATCCTTGTATAAAACAATAAGAAATTTGTAATAAATAAAAACTTTTGAAACTTGAATGATTGAATTGACAAAAAAAATAAACGAGAAATTGAAATTACTAAATCATTAAATGTATTAAAAATTATTTCTTATAATCAAAGTTTATTCTGTATTTTTAAACACTAGAACAACTAGCTCCGCCATCTGGCGGCAACTACTGAAAATTGAGCAGAAGCCACGGTATTACGCAAAAGACTCATAGAGGGCGTTTGTGCGAATATATATTTATTTTTATATTAAATGCTAAATATACAATAAAAATTGATAATAAAATATTTACATATAACACCTGTGTAATATTTGAGTGGATTTTAAATCTTTTTATAGTTTCATGCTGGCATCCCACACATAGCAGGGTAGGCACTTAGGCACGTAGGTAGTCTCTGCCGCAGAGAGAATCTGGGAGTGTCTTAATACTAGATGTGTTAAGACACTCCGTTCTTATTAATTAAGACACTTCTATTCCCCGCTTTCCGCCGAATTCCGGAGGCATTGGGTGTTGAATGGCGGAACTCAACGTCGCACTATGCCCAATTACCACAGCAAGGAAACAAAACAAAACCTGTGGCATTTTGGCCGCATGGATTTTACATAAAGTTATATTGTTTCATAATTACAATAAGAAGATGTCACTTTTGTAAAAAAAATATTTCGAATCCACTCAATACTTTGAAAGCATAATGCACGTTCACTAAGATACGTTTTAGCAATGATTTATTATTATTTTTATAGTGTCGTAAACTTTACGTAACGCAGACAAGACAACAATTAAGAAAATAACAACACTAATAAAAATAACTACAATGTATTTATTTATGATTTTAAAAATATTATAAAGTAATTCGCAATTAAAAACATAAAAGAAAAAAAAAACTAAAATACTTTAATTATCCTTTCGAGGATACTTGTCCTAAGGATCTTCCTTATTCCTATTGCGTACAATAAAATAAAACGCTGCGTTAAACATCGCCATTGCGACATTACCGACAATGATTTTCGAACAGACAGAAAATGTGAAATGACCAAATGGAAAAGCACCAAAAAAATACACTATACAAGAAATTTGTTAATTGTCTTTTAACTGTAATAATTTATAAAAAAAAAAATTAAATTATGCAGTTTGTTATCATTACATACATATATCTAATTCGTTAGATAAGTTGTTATAATAACCTGATCTAATACGCCCCTCGTATACAACGCGAATAGATTACAAATGAGGACAATTATATATTATTATAAATCAATGAACATAAACACTAAACATTGTGCTAAAAACTCTTTCTACATATACATTTATAAAAGTCATTATTTTTTAAGCAATTAATTGAAAATCATTTTCTTCTATCTTGATCAGTTTGACTTCGCAATTAATGGAATTTTAATAAAATAAAAATCATCTTCACGATGTATCCCGCACACAGCAGGGTAGGCAGAGGGAACCTAGTGTTAAGATACTCCGTTCCCCACTTTCAGCCGAATTCTGGAGAATTCTGGAGATTCTTCTCCATATTACTCTTTCGCCTCGTCCACTGTCATCAACCTCTTCATATATGCCCTCCGGGGGGTCCTCATGCTTCCTCCAGTATCTTTGATACTGTGTTTTCGAAGGTCAACCGAGGTCTCCCCCGATCTCTCTTACCACTTACTTTTCCATCATAGATCTTTTTTGCCATTCTTTCATCACTCATTCGTTCGACGTGCCCAAACCAGCTGAGCACGTTCTTCTTCATTCTCACCGTGACATCCTCGCTAGTACCTGCCATTGTGTGTATCTCTTCATTGCAGATTCGATCAGCTAAGCTGACTCCGCATATCCTACGAAGAGATCGCATCTCCACGGCATTCATCTTTCTTTCATTCTTCTTCTGTAATACCCACGTTTCGCTGCCGTATAACAGAGTCGGTACCAACACTGCATTGTGTAAGGCCAAACGCGCAGCTGTGCTGACGTTTCGCCGTCTCATCAATGCAGCTAAGGCTCCGTTCACCCTGTTACCGGCAGCAATAATGTCTTTTCATATCCATCTCGTATCTTCCATCTCTACTGAACATACTTCCCGAGTGTACCACTTCATTCACTTGTTCTAAATAATTAATGTTAATTGTATGTTTTCTCTCTGACTACCCCGCAAGGGATAAAGCGTGAAGCTAAGTTAAGTATTATGAAAAAAAAATAGTATAATTATTTTATTTAGGGACATTTTTAATCATTCTATGGTAACTATATTCTGTGATAACTATATTCTATGGTAACTATATATATATCAATTTAACCTCCATTGACATAACTTTCAATATAACTTCAAACGGGTAAATACCTAATTGATACTACATGATTATATAACTATACTTATACACTTATACTGTTTGCTTCATAAATTTATTATAATTATTGTTTACACTCCCACTCTTTTCGTCCCATTTATACCCTATGCCTTAAGGTTGCCTGGAAGAGATCGCTGTTTAAGCAATAAGGTACTCTCTTGTGTATTTCTGTTTTTTTCCGTTACCCATTTTATTGTTATCTTTTTTACGGGTGTACAATAAAGAGTATTATTATATGTAGAATTTCTCTAAAATATATACTAAACTAGCTTCACGCTGTATCCCTGGCCCAGGGTAGTCAGAGAGAATGGAGCGCCAAACGCTACGATCTCAACATACGTCTTTGTCATCAACCCGCACATACATGCCCTCCGGAGGACCCCATCTAATTCTTCATTTACAACATACTACATAATTAAAAAAATAAAAAAAATCATACACTGATTCTATAATAGAAAGCGTTTTAGTTAAATATATTATAAGATATATACACAATAATAATAAATTATTCATTTTTATTAAATATTTTTCCGGTTTCCAGTTTCTTTCAGCACAATTGCTATTTAAATGATGTTCTGCCTTGTGATATTCGACTTTGCAACAAATGGAACTGTAGTGTAATTAAGTTTATTTTTTCAGTAATATCATACAAAGGTATTTCTGTTCAGTAGGTATGTAGGTATAAATATTTAATTGCCTTAATTTTTACTTATTTATCTAAATGTATTATTTAATACTTGTATGAACAACAATTTTATGTGCGCTAGTACATAATTGTAAAATAAATTGTTTTGAAAGTAGGCGAGCATTAATACGGTATGTTTATAAATAGAAAAACTTATGTAAATACAACCTTGTTAGTAGTTACGGGTAGCAACCTTACTAATTGTCCCCGATAGATGTCCTAGTTTATAAATATATACCTATATATAACTTAATTTGTAGGTACATTTTACTTTAAATAAATGCATCGGTATCTTATAATTTTGCATAAAGTATATCCAATGTTGTATTATTTTTTATATTCAAGTATAAATTTTAATATAAACACAAAAGATAATTTTATTATTAATATAAAAAAGACATTCAATTTCCTTCCAATTTGTTGCCAATTTATCTCCAGAGTTGTATATAACGTACAAGAAAAAAAAACGTTGTAGTTAGGGGTCGCAATATCGGACGATTCTAGTAAAACCGGTATTACCGATAATAAATTCCAGTATTCCGGCTTTTTTGGGTATTTACTGGATTTGGATCGAAATTAGTAATTATTATTAAACATCTTGGTATATGTGGTGTTTAGTAATTGTGGCATAGCGTCGGACTTTACGACACATCACGGCATGGACTTCCAACGCTCGACACGCAATGTCTCGAATTTGGATGAAAGACTGCATAATTTAAAAAAAAATACTACAAAAATTCTAAAAGTAAACGTGTGTTTACTAAATCACGCTGTATCCCGCACACTGCGGGGTAGGCAGAGGGAACCTAGTGTTAAGACACTCCGTTTCCCACTTTCTGCAGAATTCTGCAGCATTGCGTGTTGAGTGGCAGAACTCAATGCCGCGCTTGTCCTCGACGCCAGAGCGAAGAAATATAAATATAAATTTAAGTAAATATTTCATCTCCTCTAGTGGGGATCGAACCCACAACTAGTCGGTTTGTGCCCCTGCGCCACGGCTGGCCTCACGTGTGTTTACTATTAATAACTTAGTAAGTAATAGTAAACAAACACCAAGGGAAATTCACCATTACATTCATATACCAAGTGAGAGCTACGGGTAGGTAGGTACTGCAGTAAACATTTACTCTGACACACAGTACTGCCGTCATAAGGATAAAGGGCACAAATAACATTTTGTAAATATCGAGAAAAAGAGGTTTAAAGTATTTTTTGGTTTTGTTGAAAAAAAACGCCAATAAAATTGGTTTTTCGAAAATGTGCAAATGTAAATACTTGCATTTATATAGTAAGTATAAGACCATGGTTTTGTAAAGTTCTATTTTTAACGTGTATAATAAATAATTCATTTTTTTCTTTTCAACTTAACATAAAAAATAGAGTAAAATCAGAAATATTACGATTTAAAGGCACATACAGCCAAATGTGCCTTTTCTTTGTAAAATTTTTAACCAAATTTTGAAAGTGTTACAATAAAAAGACACTTTTATTCTTCTCTCTCTTCTCTTTGTAACGCTATTATTAAAATTACATGCAAAATATTTTTCTATGAATACAAAATGGTAGTTGTGATAAAATCAAACTTTTGTTTTAAAACATTTAGAGAAACAGGTCTTTTTTACCAGATACGCTATGACATTATTAGGTCAGAAAAAGTATGTCCCAGTCCTTGTCCCTCTATGTATATGTTTATTCCCAATAGGCATAAAACTTTGATTCAAAACAATAAGCCGCGGGCAAAAGACTGCAGTTTTAAACTCCTCCATTTGGAGTAGGTAACATGTTAATCTAAAGGTAAATAATATATTGAGTGCTCACTCACGCCATTGACATTAAATGATTTGATTTTAATTTCTGTTCCTATTAATATGGTGTAAAGTCGGATTCACAGTCACTTTCATTGCTACTAATGTTATGTTTGCATGTTTATACTTTTAAATTTTGTCTAACACTGAATCTTCAAATTCAAAATATGTCCAAATTTCTTCATTTGATGCTTGTACGGAGTTTTGTATGGCACTTTTAGATGGGACAGATATTTGTTCGTTTTCAAACTTTTTGTTGCGTCTTTACGCAACAAAAAGTTTGAAAACGCAGCATCTACAAATCCTGCGCTCCGTGATGACGTATTGTAAATAACTAACAAAGAGAATAGTATAATCACTAGCTAAGCTTTTAAGTATTTGTAAAAAAGTTCGTCTTTCAGCATTCTCGACATTTATAGCTACGAAGCTATAATGCGACGTAAAAGAAAAGTACAAATAAACAAATGAAGTAATTACAATATAACTTAATAATATAAATTTAGCTAAAAGAGTTGTCTATATAAACATTTCCCGAAAAATGTACCACTATTAATTTGATATTTAAAAAATTTCAACATAAAAATATGCAGTACAACGCTTAAAAAACACGGTTATAGGGACTATTTTAAAAATTACTTTGTAAAAAATTTGGGTTTTGATTTTTGCCATACCAAAACGTTTTTAACAACAACTTACTATTATTAAATAAAGAATACACTGACACATTAAATTAATATCGCCGTACAGTAAGTAACGATGGTATAAGTATAGAAATAAATTACAAACCAATCTTACCAGGACATCGAACTGATAGGCATAACTGCCGTAATTCCCTACATACTTCTTCCTTGTCACTTCATTTTAATTAAGTGTTTTTTAGCAGTAAAGACATAAATGACAGTTGTGACTTTTTTTCTACATCAATAATGTAAGGTATACGCCTTTTATACTAAACATACGTCAATTACGCCTTTTCAATAAAATATATTTAAAATATACATGTGAATAAAAGTAATATCTCACAATGTGCCCTTTTCTTGTACTAAAACTTGCAATAGGGTGCAGTTGTGCCTTTTGGGCTTATGATATCTCTGTTTATATTATTACTAAAAATAAACAAAAAATTAGGCAGATAAATCTTATTTTCCTGATGCCGAATATATAAATAACTCAATTTCGCAGAAAATGTTAGTTGTGCCTTTTTACCTTATGACGGCAGAGTAGATAACTAAAGAGTCGTTTGGCTTAATTAAGTCCATTAGCGGAAGTATTCGATAGGACGTCGTCAATTAAAGATGGGAAGCGCATTCACTATCTATCAATATTTCTAATAAGATCTATAATCTAAGAATGTTAAATAAGTTGAGGCCATTTTGTTATTCTGTTATGTTATTAATGTAATTAAAATTATAAAAAGATTGGGATAAGTTACTCAAAAATAATTCAAAATGAAAAATATAATCTGGGAAAATTATTGTCAATGACACTTTCGTAGACAAGTAATCCTTTCTTATATATAAAAGAATCTTAAAAAAGATTCATCTTTTGGCAACCGGTGCGATATGTTTATTTATTTTAGAATATTTCTATTAATAAAGTGTTGTACTACATACATACATGTTAAGTTAAATATAAACATGCTCACATATAAAAAAGCTAATAATTTTCGGTATGACTCATTCATATGCAAAAAAAAAACTTCCTCAAAGGATAAATTACATCACCAACGTAATTGACCAATCAGAGTGTTTTGCTATTACAATTATTATCATCAACAAACCTTGAACCGTTAGTATGCTATAATGACGACCCAAATAACTCAAAAAATATGATTCACTATGTATATATATGAAATATATTTATATACTTTCTGCCGGATTCTGGAGGCATTGCGTGTTGAGTGGCGGAACTCAACGCCGCGCTTTGTCTCGACGCCAGAGCGAAGAAATATAAATATAAATTTAAGTAAATATTTCATCTCCTCTAGCGGGGATCGAACCCACAACCAGTCGGTATGTGCCCCTGCGCCACGGCTGGCCTCACGTGTGTTTACTATTAATAACTTAGTAAGTAATAGTAAACAAACACCAAGGGAAATTCACCATTACATTCATATACCAAGTGAGAGCTACGGGTA
Source organism: Heliconius himera (assembly GCA_021202915.1). NCBI lineage: Eukaryota > Metazoa > Arthropoda > Insecta > Lepidoptera > Nymphalidae > Heliconius > Heliconius himera. Next base: position 8,030 of record JAJHJA010000041.1, read on the forward strand.
GGTAGGTACTGCAGTAAACATTTACTCTGACACACAGTAGATAACTAAAGAGTCGTTTGGCTTAATTAAGTCCATTAGCGGAAGTATTCGATAGGACGTCGTCAATTAAAGATGGGAAGCGCATTCACTATCTATCAATATTTCTAATAAGATCTATAATCTAAGAATGTTAATCTGAAAATGATGATCTATAATCTAAGTTGAGGCCATTTTGTTATTCTATTATGTTATTTGTGTGATTAAAATGATAAAAAATTTTGGATAAGTTACTCAAATATAATTCAAAATGAAAAATATAATCTGGGAAAATTATTGTCAATGACACTTTCGTAGACAAGTAATCCTTTCTTATATATAAAAGAATCTTAAAAAAGATTCATCTTTTGGCAACCGGTGCGATATGTTTATTTATTTTAGAATATTTCTATTAATAAAGTGTTGTACTACATACATACATGTTAAGTTAAATATAAACATGCTCACATATAAAAAAGCTAATAATTTTCGGTATGACTCATTCATATGCAAAAAAAAAACTTCCTCAAAGGATAAATTACATCACCAACGTAATTGACCAATCAGAGTGTTTTGCTATTACAATTATTATCATCAACAAACCTTGAACCGTTAGTATGCTATAATGACGACCCAAATAACTCAAAAAATATGATTCACTATGTATATATATGAAATATATTTATATACTTTCTGCCGGATTCTGGAGGCATTGCGTGTTGAGTGGCGGAACTCAACGCCGCGCTTTGTCTCGACGCCAGAGCGAAGAAATATAAATATAAATTTAAGTAAATATTTCATCTCCTCTAGCGGGGATCGAACCCACAACCAGTCGGTATGTGCCCCTGCGCCACGGCTGGCCTCACGTGTGTTTACTATTAATAACTTAGTAAGTAATAGTAAACAAACACCAAGGGAAATTCACCATTACATTCATATACCAAGTGAGAGCTACGGGTAGGTAGGTACTGCAGTAAACATTTACTCTGACACACAGTAGATAACTAAAGAGTCGTTTGGCTTAATTAAGTCCATTAGCGGAAGTATTCGATAGGACGTCGTCAATTAAAGATGGGAAGCGCATTCACTATCTATCAATATTTCTAATAAGATCTATAATCTAAGAATGTTAATCTGAAAATGATGATCTATAATCTAAGTTGAGGCCATTTTGTTATTCTATTATGTTATTTGTGTGATTAAAATGATAAAAAATTTTGGATAAGTTACTCAAATATAATTCAAAATGAAAAATATAATCTGGGAAAATTATTGTCAATGACTTTCGTAGACAAAGTAATCGTTTCTTATATATAAATGAATCTTAAAAAAGATTCATCATTTGGCAACCGGTGCGATATGTTTATTTATTTTAGAACATTCCTATTAATAAAGTGTTGTACTACATACATACATGTTAAGTTAAATATAGACATGACATCATTCACATGCAAAAAAAAAACTTCCTCAAAGGATAACTTACATCACCAACGTAATTGACCAATCAGAGTGTTTTGCTATTATAATTATTATCATCAACAAACCTTGAACCGTTAGTATACTATAATAACGACCCAAATAACTCAAAAAAAATATGATTCACTATATTTCGTAAGTAAATATTATTATATAGTATAGCTGATTTATTTATTTTAGTTTAAATAAATAAATAAATCAGCTTCACGCTGTATCCCGCACACAGCAGGGTAGGCAGGGGGAACCTAATGTTAAGACACTCCGTTCTCCACTTTCTGCCAAATTCTGGAGGCATTGCGTGTTGAGTGGCAGAACTAAACGCTGCGCTTTGTCTCGACACCAGAGCGAAGAGATGGAAATATAAATTTAAGTAAATATTTCATATCCTCGAGTGCGGATCGAACCCACAACCAGTCGGTTTTACAGTCACGCTTCGTGCCGCTGCGCCACGACTGGCCTCATTCGTAAGTAACATAATATTAAATATTTTGATATGTCATATGACATTTTATTTTATTTGTAGCATAACATACACACTATTATGCTAATATGTAAAATAAGCAAAATCTAAATTATGAAAATATATGATTAATTTACTAAACTATTGTGTCCTGAGTGTCTCAGTTGCATGTTGCAAGATGTGAAGAAGTAGCAAGTACCTAATATAGTATTTGCAACTTTCGGTTTCACAGCTGGACTATCTAAAGATTGTATTTTCATGGGATTATTTATTTTCATATGTGATTTTTACACGTTTTCTATGGATATTTAACTATTTATATTATTTTAAATTAAATAAACATTTGCTAAAGGCTGACTTTATCACGTAATATGCATTATTCGTGTCGGAAGTGGAACACGAAGTTGTTAAATCATAAAAGTAGAAAAGTATAAAGCTTTGTATACAGATAAAAATTAAAAATAATAAAACTACAATGGCGATGGTAGCGATGGTACTTGTGTTAATGAATTGTAAAGAAAATTTTTAGAACCATATTTTTTATATTTAATTTAAACATAGACTTAACTATTCCTCAAGTCTTACTTAAGTCACTAATAACTATAAATATCTAAGGTTTCTACAAGGCGGTACGGCACAAACCAGACGCGGTGGTCGTGGAATCCGATACTATATACGCAAAGTTGCGTACGCAAAAAGGAAATGCGGTGAAACTGAAACAGGATCTGAAACCTATACGTCGTTCGATATTCGATGTGACATGGTGTTGCTTAAATTTGGATTTTAACTTCATATTTAAAGTCCATCGATAGAATTTTGAATATTATTGCAAACAGATCACATCATCAGAGATCATATTTAATTGATATTGATGATTTCTGAAAGTTTTATATAAGACGATAAGATAAACAACTTTGCATCATATACGGTTCTATTATGTGCTCAATTATTGCTCAAATAAGTTGCACTGCTAGTAGTAATTTTTATAAAATCTATAGGAATAATGAATATGAGGTTGTCATGAAATGTCTTACTCAGGACATTTCCTTGCGTTCGTGATATATGTACGTACCGACATACTTACTATTAGACACAAATATAATATATTCTTTAACTATTATTATTATTATATATTTTTTCAGCATTGTTCTGAAGAATTTAATTTTGCTTAAAAAACAAAATACTTTTTATGTGGAGTAAATAACATTTATATAACTCGCTTACAAAGGTAGTAAATATATTACAGCCGTATCTAAATTGTCAACACTTGTTAGACCGTTTAAAATTAAGCCATTCGGCACACAACCTCGTTAAGTATTTAAGAATGATAACGAAATATTATCCACCACTAAAGTTTATTATGTAAGACTTATAATCAAACAATTTCTTTTCCAAAATTACTCATCTTGCCGACATATGTCATGTAAAACAGGAAAAAAAAGTTTTTTTGCTTTTTTTTTAGTTTCGCGGTGTATTCTTGACATAGTAGAGTAGGCAAAGGGAACCTGGCAACCTAGTGCTAAGACACACCGTTCTCATTAAGACAGTTCCGTACTTTCAGAAGTCAACGCTGCGCTTTGCCTCATTACTAGAGCGAGGAAATAAAAACATTAAATATTTCATGGCGCTACGACTGGTCTTTTTGCTATAATATATGTACTAGACATATGTGAATAAAGAAAATTAAAGAACAAGAATTCTGCGAAACTTTAACATATAACTTTTCTCAGTTAGGAAGACATTCACTTGACCATTTACATATGTAGATGAGAAGTTAAACTTTGTATATATGTATAAAATAATTGTGAATTATAAGTATGCCCTTTGTTGCCACGACCGAGTCACCATTATTACGATTTAAAGATAGTTTTGGCTACAATATAATTATAATAATTTAACCATTCAACCAGTTCCCACATCTGACTATAATAAAAAATAACTGTTATGAAAAGCTAAACATGTAGAAAATATACGGTAAACCGATTCAAAGCAAAGTGGAGGAAATAGATAATAAAATATATTGTAACTAAGCTTATTTAATTTAATATAGGAATATGGGAACGTTAATGTCGGTGACTGATAATGCTGTGTATGTATGTATGTATATAATAATCTATGTATATTTTTTATGTTATTAATTATATGGCAAAACTGAGTTTATGTAATGATAAATTTATTAGATAGTAAAATAATATATTTCTTATATTAGAATTACACGTTGTTGAAATAATGGCGCTCTGTGAATTTTATATTTATTTACTCAGAATAAAAAAGAGACAAAATTAAACATAAAATATAAGATTTTGTTTACTCGAGAAGTTTCATAAAATATTTTCAGAACTACAGTGCTAGATTTGTTAAACTTAAATTTTATTACATTTTAGTGAAAGAAACATAATAAAAGTCTTTATAATTTAAAGTAATTTATTTTACTAATTATTATTTAACATACACATATACACACGTAGTATGTATGTACATACGTTGCAAATATTCATATTTGCCTGATTTAACAAGTTATTGGCATTTCACGCCCTCTGAATCATTGAGAGCACAAAACATCTGTTGATTCATTGTGATTATATTTGAAGGTCGTACGAGATGAATAATGATAGAATGTACGTCAATATTTTAGGAAGAGAAGTTATTTATTACTAAGTACATAATCCATTCTTATTTTATATAATGGGGTATTAGAGATGATAGAAGACAAAAAAATATTTATTTATAAGTGCTAAACACGAAGAAGTGTTACTAGTTCTAGTTATTCTTAAATCCGACCGTTTCAATCACTCGTTTCTTTGGAATGTTCAATTCGACACCTCACGAGATTGATTCGAAACCGTCATTAGCTATGGTATGGAACAAAAGTAGTCACTTCGATATCCCGAGTAATGAGTTTTAGGAGTATTTACGTTAGTTAAAATCAAATAAAAAAATCAGCTTCACGCTGTATCCCGCACACAGCAGGGTAGGCAGAGGGAACTTAGTGTTAAGACACTCCGTTCCCTACTTTCTGCCGAATTCTGGAGGCATTGCGTGTTGAGTGGCAGAACTCAAAGCCGCGCTTAACCTCGACACCAGAGCGAAGAAATGGAAATATAAATTTAAGTAAATATTTCATCTCCTCGAGTGGGGATCGAACCCACAACCAGTCGGTTTTACAGTCACACCTCGTGCCACTGCGCCCTCACTGGCCTCAACTTTACGTTAGTTAGTTAACAGTTATTTAGTGAATTGTGATACAAGCGAGACTAGTGCAAGTATCTGTACGAACTCGCAGCCTACATCCAGCGGAACAGGTTCCCGTGGATAGACAACCCGCGACGACATCGCCGCGAAATGTTCTATCACGCTAATATGTCATGTCTTATTTAGGGAGAACGGAACATAGTCGCGTGCGCAGCATTCTATACAAGCGTACAAAAACAGTGAAGGACTGAGGTCAGACCGCTTACATCACTGCGTCGTTGAAATCATCGCTATCGAAAATCATAGAGACATAGAGGTCGCATAATATTTTCGACGCATGGCCATACATAAACATGAGTTGGGCTTCCATTGTGAGACGCGTGTGTCGATAAGTTTCATGTATCAACAAACGTTTGATGACTTATTGCTTCATTGTTTTCATTCAATTATATTTTATTAAAATAATTTAATTGGATCGAAATTTGTTTACAGTTGAAAGGGTAAAAGTTTGTAATAATTAGTTTTGTATCAAAAGTTGAGTCATATGGACCGTAGCTATGTATAGGAATAGTATGTGTCATAGATAGACTTTTAGATTGACCAACTGGTAGGTATGTAGCTTTAGCGACATACAAGCCCATTAAAGTGCACTCAGCTAACACGAAAACATATCTGACGTAAATGCAAGTAAAAGTGTAGAAAATTATTTTCATCCAGCAAATATTTACAAAGCATATTTTGCAGATGGCATTGGCCTCAATTTAAGGTCATATAAAAAACGAAGTATAATGTCAATGTTATCATGTTCAATATAAATATTATCTTGTCATCAAAAACAGTTCATATTTACAACATAGATAATTGTCTAAAATATAAAAAATAAATAAAACAACATTGAATTATAATATTTTAAGATTTAAGATGACATTTTACATGAGAGGTTAGACATAAGACTAAAATTAAAATGAAAAAAAAATTTAATAAAAGAGCAGTATTATACAATACTGCTCATTTATTAAATATCTTATAAATTGACAAATAGACCATTGTTTTCTACTGTTCAAATTAGAATTGTTTAATATGAGAAACATTACAGAAGTCTGGACACGCCGAATACAAAAATAACCTTCATTTGAGTTATACGGGGCGCAAACTTAAATTCCTGCCAATAATACGTTCTGGCGGTATGCCGAGTGCCGAAATCACATAAACTATGAAAAAAAAATAATGAAACAAAACTTATACATACATATATGGAGGAACGTACCAATTCAAAATATAATTTCCGTTATTGTGTCAGTGTGCCGGCGGGCTGTCTTCACAAGGCACTGTTTGTATCACTGGCGGAACAAAGGAACCATTTACAAAATCACAGTTACATCACCGACGATTCGCGGAAATTAGCAAGTTTACTGCACTCGGAGCAATTAGCGGTAGAGTCAAAATTGACAGTGGAACTCTACGGCCGATTGGACACTACACTACAAACGTTTGTGGGATTCGATCGCCCACTTCGATATTGACACAGTATTGTTTATTAAAATAAAAATTAATTGACTAATTGAATGGCGTGGTCGTGATAAGCGCTAAGAGGTCGCGACGCAACTGCCCGCCGCTGTATCATTGACGCGCCGCTTCACGTGCGTTGAGCGTTCACATGCAAAAACTTTTACATAGAGCTCAAACTCTATTAGAATACTAAACCGGTAAAGTGCGTACGCTACGTTTTCTAGAATTATATGAATAGTTACTCTGGAGACGAGTTATGGTGTGAACTATCGTGCGATTTTGTACAAAGATTTCTATTTGAACAACCTGTTGTCGAGAGAACAGGATTGGTTCGGTTGTACTGACGTTCCTAATAAGACGATGATACGTGCGAAACTTGTTGAAACCGCTTTTTGTTGACAGGCAATGAAATGTTGTTTAAGTGAAATAATTAAAAAAAAATAATGTTTAATTCTTTTATGATCGTTTTCAATGAATTTAATCATACGTTAGGGGTTATTAAGGATTGTAAATCGAAAAATACCTAACATTATTAGGATTTTATATTGCTACTTTAATTTATAAAATATTTAAACATATTTATTATTATTACGTAAAAAAAAGTATATGAGTATGCTCTGTAAAGCGCGGCGTTGAGTTACGCCACTCAACACGCAATGCCTCCAGAACTCAGCGGAAACTAAGGAACGGAAGTGTCTCTCTGCTTATCCTGCTATGTGCAGGTTACAACGTGAAGCTTAAAAAAAATAGGATATTACAAATTACATGATACTTGAGTGTAAAAGATACAACGACACGTTATCTACTAATAAGGCGAGATAAGATGTGAGGTAATACACACACGATAATCCATATCGGATAAACGGAGTTGGCGGTAGAGTCTGAAGGCTAGTTAGATTTATTTTCGTACATAGATTTTTGAATTAAATACCCATATTGAATTTTGAGTAATTGTATTTCGAATTTTTAAGATTAGTATACATATTGACGTTATTTTCTGATGAGTGAGCAACTGAAAAAATGAATATAGTTTTTATAATAAATACACATAAAAACATAAGTCTTAGTTAGGCTTTATCGCTTTAATGTAAATATAATTGTTGAAAACTATTGTTGTAATTGGCGCTGATTACAATTTCTTGTAATTTTTTTTTGTAAAAATCAAATATGACTTGTTTAATATATAAAACTAAAAAAAACTAAAAAAGACTTTTGTAAATGTAGGTATTTTCTATGTTAGGTTTAATTACTGCATGAAAATTATATTATTACGTGAATAAATAATATAACTAACAACTTCAAGTTAAATTACATTTTATATTCGCCCAATGATATCATACTAATGTTTTATACGTTAGTAAATAATATTATTATAGCTTTTATTTCTAACAGTTGTCCTTGTTTACAAAATATTTCTTTTTAAAATTTTACACTATCAGGCATGAAATATAATATAATAAACAGGCAGAGAGAACCTAGTAGAAAGACTCCATTCTCTATTTCACACCACCAGAATTCGAGATATTGTGTAGCGTAGCAGAACTCAACGTCGCACAAGACTTAAAAAAAAATAAAACAAATATTATTATAATATTAAATCATTTCTACCCCTTTCCAATTTCTACATATATCCAAAGGAATAAATATACAACAACAAACTTACTAGTTGATCCGCTAAATTCAACGTCGATGACGTCAGTCTCACCTATAGATAATATAGGTACACGGGGCTCGCCTCACAGGCTATTATTTATAAACACATACGATAGAAGTATTTTCAAAACGGAACTATGCTTGAGTTATTCAATTCATGGAATTTGAACATGGTTACTGTGAAATAGCTGTTATTACTCATCTAGTTGAGGCCAGTTAGAGCAGGGGCATAAAAAAATAAGTAGGACAGGTTGTGTGTTCGATTCCCATTCGAAGAAATGAAAAAAATAATATTTTAATTTCTTCGCCCTGGTGTGGAAACAAAGCGCGCATTGATTTATGCCACTTGTAACGTAATGCCTTAACTGGGCTCGGGGCACTCTCTGCCTATAAGTGGGATACAGCGTAAAGCTAAAAAAAAACATTATAACTACTGTACTGTAAATATTACAATTTTTTAAGCATATAAAGAAATCATAAGCAATTTTCATCTGAATACATTTTATAATAGGAGAGAATATAAACAAAATAAATACAACGAAAATTTTTTACAATTTTATACTTGAAGGTTTCATGTTTTCCACATACCATGAATCCATGGTCATTACGTAGACTACTTAAATAATTAAAACTTAATACGCAAAGAATAAAAGTAAAAAAAATATAAGTTCCATCTCGCTGCACTCCCCTCCGTAGAGTCATTTAGTAACTATAATTTAAATCAAGATCAAGATCGTTTTGTCATTATCTTTTACATCATAATTGGCCTGTAATTTGCTGCGCTTGCGCATGTATGGGAACGTAGTGAGTCTTACGTGTAAAGGAATTCCATTATTAGCAGTTCTATACGAATCCTTTCACTTTTCTGTTTTCCATTAATAAACAATGGCATATCGTCAAGACGCTAGTTCATGTTGTCACGAACCAGCTGTTATATCCAGTTCAAATAGACATAAATAGTTTAAACTATATCGGTCACCTAGTATTTAATTGAATTTGCCGTCACGCAGTGGCGCAGTGTTCGATTTTTAGCGCTATGGTTACGGGTTCTATTCTAATGTGGGAATGTTTATATTTAGATCATTTCCATTGCTCCGCGCTGGTGAACAAACTGCAGTATTGATTGTGGCCTCGCAATGCGCAATGTTTTGGTAATTGGACAACAGAGTGTCTTAACGCTAAGTTCCCTCTATTTTAACTAAATATATTAAATGTATACGTGAAAAATAAATAAATTAGATGTATACGTGAAAAAGCGTGAAGCTTGAAGCAGTACTTAACACGCCATCGTGGCTCAAGTCGGAACCCACAAGTTGATTATAGATCGTAATCGCACTTAACGAAAAAAATACATTATATTCCAAATGGACGGACGGTCCTACATTGCCATTGTCTGCCTTAGAACGCGTGAAGCCATAAAACTATATTTCTATCTATATTTAAAAATCTTCTACTTAATCAAAAGAATATATATTTTTTTATATGGAGAATATACGAGAAAAAAATATTACAGCATAGCAATAAAAAATTAGCATCTAAAGTAATAAAAGAGCCTATTAGCAGGAAGAAATATCCATTAATATTAATTAAAAGATATGTATTTTTTTAGTACGACATAAGTATAAAAGTAATAATAAATATTTAATGAATCAGTTGCTATACGAATATATACGTTTTTATTTATTGGTTAATCATTTGAGCATTAAACATTTAAAAAGTTATAAAAGAATGGTTTTATAATATGCAACAAATTTATTTAACATTGCTATTGCATATAATTGGGCGAGGACAGGAGTGGTTCCTTCCTGCTTCTGCAGGTTCCTTCTGCCTACCCTGCTATGCGGGATGCAGCGTGAAGCTGATACAAAAAGTAAATATATACATCTAATTAGTGTTACGTATATTTTTTCTTAGTTATTTAATAAAAATAGGGCAAGTGCCTACTCTGATTGGTCGATCGATAATCTTAGTCATAGAATTCATTAGACTAATTAGCGTCTTAAGCATAGGAGTGGTCTCGATCGGCCACATGTTAGTTTCTAATATATTAAAATATTTAAGACCGTTAGATTGCAACATTTAGGCTTTTTAACAATTTCAATTACAAACTACAAATTATGTATATCACTTAGCTAAAAAAAACTAAAAGTAATTCTATACAATCAATTCTTGCAATATAAAAGTATTAGCTTCTCTGATTTCCTACATAAAACGAGATGAGGAGAGAGACAGAAGAGAAACCACTGATTAAACAGTCTTTGTTTATTTAGTTTCACCCAGCAAGTACCAGTGCGATGAAAAATATTAAACATATAATTTCCGAGTCAGAGTGGGAATCGAAACTACAACCTGTCTCGTTTACAGTCGCACACTGTGTCATAAGCGGCCTCTATTTTCATGATGATGATGAAGCACTCTATTTTCCATAAATAGGGTAACCTTCCATTGCGTTAATTAGCGGTTTCTTACGCTGAACTTGGTCTTGCCAGGAGGGGAAAATGAAGATATTTTGAATATCATCAGGTATAATTGAAACATATATGTATATAATTTAAAGATATTCTATACAAAAGAATATAATTTTCTATAAAATAAACATATACTACATATCTAGAACGAACCGAGCGAGATTTATATTTAGTGTTCAACATATTTTCCTCCTTCAAATGTAGAGCTGAGACTAGTATCGCAGGTTAAGGTCACGTACATTATTAGATTATATACTGAGTAGGTATTAAATGTAAGATACGCTGTACTGTAAATTTAGTTATTTTTTCTATCTATATAATGTTATAAATTATTTTTAGTAGCTTACTATATTGGATATCTTTTGAATGTTACTTTTAAACTAACTTTGGTTAAGTTTATCGCACACAATCGTAACTAATGTTATTCAAAACAGGTTTTTTACAACGCAAATTACAATGTCTAACTATGTTACCAAACTATTATATAATAGCAATTTCTTTAAAAAAACAAAATTAAACCAGCTTCACGCTGTATCCCGCACACAGCAGGGTAGGCAGAGGGAACCTAGTGTTAAGACACTCCGTTCCCCACTTTCTGCCGAATTCTGGAGGCATTGCGTATTGAGTGGCAGAACTCAACGCCGCAACTTTAAAATTAACCGAATAAAATAATTATGCCACATACAACAGAAAATTTGAATTAAACCACGGTAATACCTTAAAAAAATTACCAAGGCAGTATAGCGTATGATTAAAACTCACCAGATTGGAAAAACGACCCTTGAACCCTCAGATTTTTTAATTACACTATAAATAACAGGATTTAAGTCCCACAGAGTAACTTGTAGCACGCGTGTAGATAGAAGCAACTAGTATGGACTATTGTGGACAGATTGGATAATGAGTCTTGGATCGGAGAAGCGTGGAAATGCGACTGAAGCTGATGTGCAATTACTATGACAATAATTTGTATTGGATTTGTATGTAATGTTTGTGTGTATGACTCAGATATATTAAGTTTTTTATCTTACTTATTACTAATATTCATGTATTATATTTATATGTGGAATAATTGCATATCTAATGGTAATTTAATGGTGATGTCATTATATGAGTATAAAATGCTATTTTATAGTAAAGCGATGTAGTTTTTGTATGATTAGACGTAAAAGTAGTTGAGTACAGTAACTAATTTATCTCTACATATAAATAAAAAAAAATATTTGAAATTAATCCTTATGTTTACGTTATTTGAATGTTATCTTGCTTAAAATGATTTAATTTTTTTCTGTTTGAATGTGAGTTTGTTCACACTAATCTCAGGCCGCTTTAATTGCAATTACTATTGTATTTCGGCAAGCTTCCTTTAATATTTTGTGTTTGTTTTATATCAATCGGTTTATAAATAAAAAAGTTATATTATTAAAATTGTTACAAATACCTATTCTATTCAATTGGTTGAAACTGTACTTTCCAATACATCGAGAAATTCGCTAGTCCTTTAAAAAATAAATGAAAATTATAAAAAAAAAGTCAATATCCTACTTATTCTCCAATACACATAGAATAAAAAAAACCATAATCCTCCAAACAATTTAACAATGGCAACCCTATACTATTTAAATGATTGAAAAGAACAATTTGCAGTCAATTTGCGGAGTATCGGCAAACATATGGCCTATACCTACCAGGTAGGTAGCGTATGCATTATGCATCGACCAGTGGGCTTGATTTGCGTACAATGTGTGGGTTTATCGCTGTGGTATTTGAGGTGTACTATGTTCATATCAATGGCTTTCTACGGCTATGTGGGTCAAAGTTGAACGTTTTGGTTGTTATTGACTGAGCGCGTTCGTTTTTATAATGTATACTATTCACATAATATTAGCCTACATATTTATATTCTATATGAAATGGACGTGTTAATATTATTTTAAAATATGATATTGTATTATCGTTTATTTTAGCTTAATATTGTTAACAGTGAAGCTTGATTAGTTGGGATCTCAAGGAATTTATGTCATTTTATCATTTAGCCAGTTTTCAACTAGACAAGTTTAACATTTAAGTTGTCTAATTTATCGAGGCCCCCAGCTTACTTACATACAAATAACCTTGTCTGGAAACAAATATTTTGAAATCTGTTCCAACTTGATAAAAATTACCAATTATACAGGTTAATATAGAAAAATCCTAGAAATCAAATCTCATTTAAGCAGGTTGGAATGGTCCCATTTAAAGAAGTATATATTGTTTGGTTTACCTGATTGTTTTTTTTTTAAATAAATTTTACTACCCCCATGAAAACGAAAACCAGAAAATAAAAAAAAAATAATAAAAACGAAATCACATTATTTTAACCAACTTTATTATTTATATCTGTAGCTTTTTACTATAAAATCTTTCATAGTACGATAAAACAGTTAATTTTTAGATATAAAATTCAAACATATCAATTCTACCAACATTAGATATCATTGACCATTTCAATTGAATTCCATTTTCAACGATATGTTTATTTATATCAATATCGATTTATTGATCGAGTCGTATTTATTAGAATTACAAATAAGTGAGCGAGACGGCATTCGTTGGCGTTGCGTAATGAAAGAAAAATAAGTATTTACAAAGAAAGACTTGCCACTTGCAAGAATGTAAAACGTACAGCGTGAGTGTTTGTTGAGTTCGTGGGATTGTAAAAGGCATTGTTTTAGAAGGCGACAGTAACAAAAGATCTCGTACATATGTGGAATATATTTATTTACATCTAGCTTCACAGTTTTTACTTGTATACCGAGCGAAGCCAGAGAAAACATAATGTGGAGACACTGGTATCCATATTTCGCACGACGATGCCCAAGTCGTTGATAGTTGAGTTGTTACCATAACAAGAAATAATAATAAATCATTCCTGAGTGACTTTCGAACACCATAGTGTTTACCCTGCACCGTGATGGCTTCAACTTCAAACATTTACTTATTTTCATTTTAAATATAGATAGTATGCATATAATATACATATTCTAGGCCGACTCTTTATGCATCTTCATTATTTTGCGGGGTAGGCCTTGAAAACTTCCTAAGTTCCGTTAAACTCCGTTCTTTACTTTCTGTCCAAATGGAGGTTTTTGGCAAAACAAAACAACGTAGTAAGAACTTACGGAAAATGTCTATATAAAAGTATATATAAAATATATATACATATGTATATCTCCCAGTGTAGATATAAATTTCAAAGAGCGAAGTATGAAAATAAATATCATATTTAAAGAATATAATTTTCTATGTGTGTAATATTAACAATATGACATACTGTGACCGCTAAGCTAGTAAGATATTGTAAGTTCGATTCCCTCTCAATACAAACATTTATCTTAAATTAATCGCAAATATTTGTAATGGCACTCGGTATCGGTATTATTTACATATTTTATATTGTATATTAAAATAATATTTGCTTATCAGCTATCTGATTAATATTGTAACAGCTTAGCATAACATAAACTCAGGTGATATTGCAACTGATTTAATATAAAAAAAATTAAATCACTTATAAGTTCCTCTCCGAGAAGATTAGAGTTTGACCTTAGGAAACACAACATCGATGATACTTAAAGGTCAAGCAAAAAGACTAAGGGCATGTATGAAGAAGTTGATGACAGTAGACGATTCGAAAGAAATATGCAGAGAACCTCCAGTCCCTCTGGTTGCCCCGCCAGGGCGTACAGAGTGAAGCTATATAATAAATACCTATTATGTTTAAAATAAAATAAGTTTTCCAACTTATATTTTACTGCACACAGGCAACATCCTAAATTGATAGTGTAAATCTGTTTGTAATTAATTTCAATGTTTATATTTCAATTACACTCCGAATGCACAGTATTTACTTGTTTATCGAAACTACGTATTTTCAGGTGATTAAAGCCAGATAGTTCAGTTTTAAATATTTCACGATAACCTATTACATTTTAAAATTATATTTTAAAAGTTTTTAGAGATTAAAATGATCTTAAAATATAAACATTTACACAAATATAATTAATGAAAAGCCAATGTTATAAATATAAGAGACCAATTTATATTATACATGTACCTAAATAAATCGTTTTGTGAAAAAATGGTGAAGGATATTTTTTAACATTGTAAAAATGTTTAGCTTCACACTGTATCCGCACATAGCTGGGTGGCCAGGGGAAACTCGGGAATCTAGTGTTAAGACACTCTTATTTTCATTAAGTCACTGTCTGCCGAATTCTGGAGGCATTTGAGTGACGAAACTCAACGCGTTGCTTTGTCTCGGTACCAAAGACGACGACGAAATAAAAATATTTAACATTTAATTTAATTTCCTTGAGTGGAAATCGAATCCACAGAGAGCGTTCTAATGGTATAAACGAGAGTGACCAGTGACGACACGATATATGACGCAAAATAAATAAATTAAAGCAAAACAAACCAACAAACACACGAAAAAAACAAAACCAAAATATCAACAAGTCAAAAACGTTTGTAAAACGTCAACACTGCTTAACTGAGATTAAATAACGTAACCCGATCGACTTGGAATTACGAATGTTTCATCAAAATGATCTAACCGTGTAAAATATTAACTTTATAAATGCTTATTGACATTGAAACTTAGAAACAAGGAAATAGGGTATATAACTGCTTGAAATTATTCCTGTTTCAGTGGTTAGATGTATGAAGTCTTTATTTTGCGTTTGGCAATTGTCCAGTTGTGGATTTATGCACGGTTGGCGGATATCATTAGATTTAGCGGCGTTGTGTCCAGATTTAGATCAAAGTTGTGCGTGCGCAGGTTGTTATGTTGATTTAACAGGCTGGTAATATTGAATTTTATAGAATAATTAAAATTTAATTATTTAAAAGTGTTTAAAAAAATATTATGTTATATTTCAATCGACCTACGAGATACAAGATAAAAATCATTTTCTTTTATAATAATATAAAAATGCATTGGCTTAAAAAGCTATAATTAAATAAAATATCGCTACCCCTCGAGACACCCAATTTCCTATCACAACAAAATTTACTCCAAATTTCTATTTTCACACTAAAACATTGTAAAATCATTAAAACAAACTTACCAGTATCACCAACTGCTTGACTGAGGGTGTTCTCGGTGAGTGGCCGCAGAGCTTCCACAGCGCTGATGTAGCCGAGACGGTCGGCTATCGCACACGCTGTTTGGCCGTTCTGGTTTGAAACATAATATTAAATATATAAGGATATAATATAAGAATGTAAATATAGAGAGAATTAATGAATAGTATAAATAATAATTCCTAATAAATAGTTTTGTTGTTTTTTATTTGAAGATGGATTTGTATTACGTACCATCATAAAACCTATTAATTGGCGTGACAAAAGGGTTATTTTAACGAAAGTTCTAAGAAGTCAGATAGTCGTTGTTTTTATAATATCTTTATTTGTATAATACCTGAAATCAATCAAATTCCGTGTATTATATAAAAAAAAAAGATTAGAAAATTACTAAGGTATATAAGATACATATTAGTCATGACTCATATATAGCTGTTGACGTAAGTCATTTACATTTAACGAACATTTATTTTTCTCACCATATATAAATTTTAATAACAAAAAAACTGCAAAATATTTTTTTATATTTTTTTTTTTGTTATTGAGCAAAACTGTTTGTTTACATTAAATATATAACCTTATATATTTTAACCAAATTAGAAGATAAAAAAATTGCATGCATATATTAATATAAACAAGTTGTCGTATACATTAAGAAACAAATTTAATGACTATTTCCGTTGACCTAGAATTATTGCAATTAAAATCATATACAAGGCTATTTCTTAATCTATGATTAAATCAATATATCTATTGACTAATAGTATAACTTATGTATTGACTAGTGATGTAACTTCGAAGTTATGTAGAGAATTATAAATATAATATAAAAATAATGTTTGTTTTTATATCGAAAGTATTTTCATATATTTAATTTATTACTATACGACTTTAACTATAATTTCAATATCAACGCTATCACAATGTAATGTGTATACAAAAGGAATGTGTACACAATATAATTTATGTTTATTAAAACATTTCCAAGAGTTAGAAAATTTATTATATTTTTTACACATAAAAAATATTCAGTTTTAAATATGAACGTTTTATGTATTTATATATAACATTTTCATAGATTTGCCATCTATCTACTTTCAAAACTCACCGCGGATAAGGCGTTGGGATCAGCATTACTCTTGAGCAGCAGTTGTATGATCAGCGTGTGACCTTGTTGCGCGGCCTGGTGGAGGGGGGTAAACCTGATGGACGCGAAATTAGTATAAAAATAGTTTTTTTGTGATATTATTTAAAGATTATAGAGATATATTTATTTATTGTTCAATATATTATTCTACTGTATAGCAGGGTAAGCAGAGAGGACCAAGACGTTAAGGAGACATTACGCTCTTCTCTCATCGACCAAGTTCTAAAACACAACTCTAAGTAGGGCTTTATATTGCAAGAAAATGAGAAAAGAAATGGGGAAATGTAAATATTTTTTTCCATGACTAGGGATCAAACTATAGTGTTAAAAAACAGACTTAAAAACTTTAGATTTTATTAAATTTTAATGTCAATAATATTGCCGAGTATTGTTGTAAACAAATTTCTGACACCCTATGTGCTGTGTACTAATAAATAATACCTTTATTAAAAACATTCTTCTGACTGGGACTTAAACCTACAATTACAATAAATTGATTTCTACAGTACATAATTAGATCAAGAATCCAGTACATTATGCGATATAATTTAGTAACCGGTGGCAGTTGCCGAATAATGCTTAATGATGCTAGTCTATATAAACGAGTTATCCACAATAACTGAGGAATGCTATCTTGTACTCCTATATTACCTATCAGTAAAGTACTTTTTTATAATTTGAATTTTTAAAAACAGGTTTAGTTTTTCCTGTCCGCGTATTCTTTGATTTTTTGTTAATAGGAAGTAACTCTTCAATATGCTTCTCTTATTTTAAGTTTTTTTTTTGCTTTGTGCTCTGTCTCGTACATAGTAATTTAGGCAGATACATCTGTTTGGACGGCTTCTAAGAGACGTGGGTCCAAATTCTGCTAAGTTCATTTTTTTAAATTTTTTATACGTTTTTTTCTTTCCAAAGTGTGGAATAACACTTTAAAAATGTTAAAAATAGATACTTCTATTCCTTACTTTCGGCCGAAGTCAGGCGTTGTGTGTCAGAACTAAAGGCCGCGCTTTGTCTCGTTACCAGTGCCAGGAAACGAAAATATTAAATACTTAATTTCCTCGAGTGGAAATTGAACCCACAACCTGCCGCGTTTACTGTAACGGAGAATCTTAACAATAGAAGTTCCATATGCCTGCTTTGCATAGTGCGGGCTAAATACAGCGTCAAGCTACATCAATGAATTTTATTAAGAAGCTTATTAAATAAATCTAAGACTTAAACGTTTTTGCTAATAATTTAAACTATTTTATTCTCTTATGAGAATACGATTAATACCAAATATTTGATATAAACAAACTATGAAACACGACTACTTTGTCGACTACTACGTAAACTCAACTTCACGCTGTATCCCGCAATCAGCAGGGTAGAGGGAACCTAGTGTTAAGACACTCCGTTCCCCACTTTCTGCCGAATTCTGGAGGCATTGCGTGTTGAGTGGCAGAACTCAACGCCGCGTTTTGCCTCGACACCAGAGCGAAGAAATGGAAATATAAATTTAAGTAAATATTTTACCTCTTCGACTGGGGATCGAACCCACAACCAGTCGGTTTTACAGGCACACTTTGTGCACCTGCGCCACTATCGAGTACTACTACGTCGTTTGCTAATAATAAGCATTAAATAATAAGTACGAATATTGAAAATAAAACCGATTTATCTATTCACCTTCATAAAAACAATAATTTGCATAATTCAAAGTTATATAATATTACGTCGTAACATATATAAAAATATCAGACATATTTTTCTACAAAATCTAAGATCAATAATAGAGATAAGCTAAGTATTAAAATATTTAAATCATGATGGTCGCAACTAGCATCTAAAAATAGCAACATCCAAATTACATCCATAACATGTTATTTAGTAAGGAAATTCATTATATGTCCATTTGGTTGTAAGTTAGACGATCGATCCACGCCTTTTTGTCTGTGTGTACGGTTAGGAAATATTTCAATATATAAAAATGAATGTTTGTCTGTATGTTCTTTATAGAATCGTAAACTATGCATTTGATCATTTGATGATCCTTAGCAAAGTTGTTGTGCATGAGCCCAAGACGGTTTCTGAGTTATTACGACCAATTTCGACAGATAGCGCTACTATCATTGTAATACTGCCGTGACAGGATGACAGGTGGACTGATCGAGCATCGGAAAACCTTCTGATATATTCGTTTAAAAACAAGAAATATTGTGTATCCCACAGCACTTCAATAAATATCAAATTAAACCGAAATGCTTGTGAAACGTTTCATTTTTTGAAAATGAACAAAATCAATAAAATAATTGGAATATTTGCGTAATGTCTTTCCTTTAATCTATTTTAGTTGGTGGCGTAGCAACGGGCGCAGGCTCAGGTAAGTAGAACATATTAAATGTAATGTTAAATGATTTAATTTTATGCATCCTCGAAACTACATAACTAAAAACTGAACAAGTAAATACGAAAAATATGTAGTAGATACTATCTACACTGTAGCTTACATACAAAAGAATATCACATGTTGGGTGTTTTATGATTATGCCAAATAACACATTAACCATTAGTCACTTAAGTTATTTTGTGTTATAGGTAAATAGAATTTTAATACAATTAAATTAAGATACTACTAGAAGTAGCAATTCTCACGTGCCGTATACTAATGGGCGACCATAAGAAGCCATAATAGATATAAATCAATTACTTAGTATGCACGAAGTGCACGAACAAACACATTTTAAGTTTATATAAGCTATGTGTTTACTATATTTGTGTTATTTTATTATTTTTCAAATATTAAATGTACAGAAAATAAATGAATTAACAATTGAATGTGTAGAAATGTGTCTCATTCACGAAATTGAATCGTAGGTATCGTTGGGTAGTTGAATGTTGTTTAGGCTTATTATAAAAAATACGTAATTGTGTAAAAAGGAACTAGAGATATTCGTTTCTTGTTCTGGTATTTTTTTAAGAATGAAAAGTGGCAGATCGGCAACGCTTAGTAGTATTTTTGGAGGAATAGCTGTTTACGTTATTGTTGTTATCTATTCGTAACTGTGTTACATGTTATACAGTGTGCTTCTGTGTTTGCCTCTGTCATTTACTAAGGAAATATCGCTGTAGTTAAATATAACTATTTAAAAAAAAAGAATATGTCAATGTCAACTGACTTTGTTTGTGTCCTCTGCATATTTAATCCATATTACAAATATGTCATTGTTGCACCAAATGAGCGATAGAGCATTTTGGGTTTTTTTACAATTGTGTTTTAACAGTTTTGATCTAGTTACTATTTGAAAATAATAATAAGAATTTAGATTAGGGCAGTAAATGGTAGGAGCCGTGTAAATAAATATAAGTATATACAAGGAAGAAGATGAAACTTTCCATTATAATTCTATTCCTAATGTTTTTCACATATTTTTTTTATTAAACCATTCAACCGAACCCAAAGCCATGTTATAAAAAAAGACACTTGCCCATGAGCAGCCTTAGCACTGACGTCGGCGCCGGCGTCCAGCAGCGCGCGGGCGGCGGCGTGGTGTCCGTGGTGCGCGGCGGCGTGCAGCGGCGTGTACCCGTCGCGCGTGCGCGCGCCGCAGCGCCCGCCCGCCGACACCAGCGACTTCAGCACCGCCGTGCGCCCCTCTGCCGCCGCCAGGTGCACTGGGGTTAGACCTGCCCACAGATATTATTAATATTATTTTTAATTTAGGCTGTGTCTCGCATATAGCAGGGTAGGCATAGGAAGCTTAGAGTAAAGACACTCTGTTCCCAAACTTTATAGACTGCATGTTGAATGGCAGAACTCGCACTTTGTTTTGTGTCTAAATAAAATTCCCACCTCCGAGTGGGTTAAACCTGCAATCATCGCGTTTAGAGCAAAATTTATTAACTTTTCTAAATCATAGAGAATAAATGTTTACCAGTACTGTTAAACAATCATTCATATTAGGTAAATGTCAACATTTTCATATTATAAAATATTACAAATTATTTTAAAAATATAATATAATTTTACAAACTTAACTAACCATTATTAGCAGGAACATTAACATCAGCCCCTCTTTCAATGAGCATTTCAACGCAATCTTCATGGCCTTCTTGAGCCGCCATATGTAGAGGTGTAAAACCTGCCTTTGACTTTACACCGGGATCAGCATCTATTAAAAATTCTCATATAAATATCATATAGTAAAAGCAGCTCCATGTTTATCCTTCCATACAACACCAGATAAGCACGGGAAACCTATTTTTAAATGACTCCAGGCACCACTCAATATTCTAGATATTACGTGTTAAGTTGCGAAACTCAACACCATGCTTTGTCTTGTCACCAGAGGGAGGAAATGAAAATAATACATTCCACATCCATTAATAGTCAAATGCTGTGCCGTTGCGCCATGAAGGTCTCGATTTTGTGTGAAAATAAATAAAATAAATAAAATTTAAGGTTCGCTTTTTTCCACTACTATATATTCGTAACTAACTGCGAGATCTAAACCAATAGTACAAATAAGTCACTAAAGGTGAAATAAATTTAGAAGTTTAAATTACATTAAAAATTAAAAAGTATATATGTATATTGTATTGTCATATTTAGTCAATAAAATAATTCATATATGACAAATTAAATATTTCTTTCATATTTCAACCTAAATATTTTGGTAGATCCAAAATATACACAAATCTGCGTATACATATACATAAAAAAACATATACATATACATGGTTTATTATAACCATACATACCGTGTTCCAATAAGGCAAAAGCGATATCCGGATGGTTGTGTCGACAAGCGATGTGGAGAGCGGAGTGCCCGTTCTTAGCGAGAGAGTGGGGGGAGGCACCTGTATGGAAATTTTGTTTCTAGCTTACTAAATAATGAATTTAGCTTATGTTTTGGGATTACTTTGTGACGTGTGTATGTATATATGTATTTATGACGAAACCATTACTCAAAGTACTTATTACGCGTATGATGTCTAAAACATAACTTTAAAGTATATAAATAGGATAAGCAAATGTAATATTAAATTAACCAAAAGCAATTTCTAAAATAAATTTTAAAAATAAACTCTTTATTTACTTTCAGACTAAAAAATCTCTATTATGACACAGAGTATGACAAAAATATACATGAATACAAAAAGCTTATATCGTAGAACAATAATAAAGCATGTATGAATATACAGATGTAAAATACAAATTACAAATGAACATTCTAACCTATTTGACCTGTGGCAATTTTAATTACTCTCAAGAATGAATTATTGGAGCCAATAAAACATAATTACTAATAAATTAAATGCTGTTATACATTTCAACACAAGTGCACATTAACCAAGCCAAATTTACATTAGTCAATATTTTTATATAAGGGATTTTTCTCTGAATATTTAAAATCACTATAAAACAAATTTTATAATTTAATATTTTTAACAAGTTTTAAATTGATATTCCACAATAAGAAATGTATAATATTTTTGAGGTTCAAACCCACTTGGAAACTGTTTACAAAAAATACAATAGTATCAGCACTCACTCCCTTCTACAAAACCAAACAATAAACATAATACATAAACAAATAAATACCTTTATCCAGTAAAAGCAAAGCTATATCCGGATGTCCATAGTAAGTGGCCATATGTAACGGCGTTATATGGCTCTTGCCGGGCGCGTCCGGCTGCGCCCCTCGAGCTAGTAAAAGCCTCGCCACTCCTATATCACCATATTTAGCAGCTAAATGTAGTGGAGTGAAGCCTTTACGTGTTTCCGCTTCGATTGGGGCGTTATGGTCGAGGAGTATGGAAGCGACTTCTTCTTTGCCTTTTAAATAAAAAAAAGTCGTTTTATTGTTTAAGAATATAAACACATAAAAAATAGTTAGTATTATTTGAAGTCATGGCGAAGCTACTCGGTAGAAGGAATTACTTTCATATTTTTTTTCGGTAGGACGCATAAGGCGGCATCGAGTCGGGCTTGAAATTTATTTAAATATATTTAAGTGATAATGAGTGACGGTTATGAGTATAAATTCGATTGTAGGTGTCACTTTCCGATATTTCGCTAAGAATTTTACCATGACCCTTATTTCAATGTATGTAGGTCTCTGCAAACCTTATTTATGACTAAAAAGAATGTTATACATACTTTACCTTCCGCAATATGCAATAGTGTACATTTTGTATCTAGTAGTGGCTATTATTTGGTCAGCATGTTGTAATGACAATGCAGCCATGTCACAATGCCCGAGTCGCGTTGCTTCGTGAATGAGGTCCGTTTTTCCTTTTGGGGTACCCAAAAAAGGAACTAAAGTAAAAAAAGGAACCTTACCTTCCTTAGCAGCAATATGCAACGGCGTATATCTGTCTTTAGTAGTAGCAGCTACTTGAGCACCATGTTGTAATAACAACGCAGCTATGTCACCGTGCCCGAGTCGAGCAGCTACATGGAGGGGAGTTTGCTCTTCTCTTGCTCGAGCTTCCACCTGAGAATGGATTTAAATTATTTTACGTTTTTATAAAGAAAGCAGTTTTATGCGCTTTGTAACAAGATAACTGTAAATGATGTAGTCTTAAGATTAAAGGTATTCATTAGATGCACTTCATTATGAATATATAATTTAACACTGAACATTGAACTGTGTATAAATTTACGAAATTAGATAGTATTATTTGTCAAAAAACATCTTTACCCTAAATATAAATCAAAATTTTTATACGTTTTCTAAATAAGTATAAATCAAAAGTTTATAAAATTTCTATACAATTTTAGTTTTTTTTCTGCATGTTGTGTTAAACTTATTACAGCTTATATCCTTAATAATATATTTCTGTGTATATTTAACATTAATTAATATAGACTTAAATTAAATTTATATAATAATAACAATAATAATTCAAAACAAAAACAATAAAATTAAATAACCATATAAAATCTGAAATCACCTTAGCATTATTCCTCAACAACACCCTAACTAAATCGGTCTGATGTGCCCTCGCGGCTAAGTGCAAGGGGGTCTCCCCCCGCGCGGTCGCCGCGTCCGCGTCCGCGCCCGCGCCCACCAGCACCAGTGCGATGTTCATGCAACCCATGAAGGAGGCCACGTGCAGTGGTGTTAGACCGGATTCTGTTGTTGCTGATTTACCTGGAAATAATACTTAGTGTCAGAAATAAAGAATACAAATAATGTATAATTAAGTGTTAGACACATCATTTTGGATTTTACGTTCAAATAGCTTGTGTAATTACAATCAATAAATAAATTATAAAATGCTACTTGCATTTAAAAATTACAAAGCATTTAAAAATTAAAAATTGCAAATTACAAAATATTTCTGCTAATCATAAAATTGCGTATGATGAGTGTTGCGTAGGATCCAATGTTGTCCATCTTACAGAATCATTCCCCTAGTAAATTATTGTTTTTTTATTTTCAATTTAAAATTATTTACATTTTAATACTGGATATATTCGTTTTAAAAGTATAAGTCACATAAATGCATTAGTGCTAGCTTAGAGGGAACACATAGCAAAGACACTCCTTTCTCCAAGCACCACCCAATTATATCGAGACCTTCCATGTTCCACGCTGTGGGGAACGAAGTGTTTTATCACTAGACTTCCCTTCCTACTCTACTATATGCGGGATGCAGCATGAAGACTAGCGTGTTGAGTTGCGGATATTAACGTTGCACTTAGTCTTGTTACCAGAAGGAGAAAAAAAACATTTCCCCAAATGGAATTCAATTGTTACATTTATAATTAAACTCTATGAAGGTGAGCTGCTACAAGTTAGTTTTGAGTTTTACTGAAGTTTATTATTTTATAATATAATTGATAAATCTTATTTGAATACGATATTACAATACATTTACTTACTAGCACCATATTTAAGAAGTAATTCAACGACTTTTAGTCTATTCTTTTTACACGCAATGTGTAGAGGTGTGAAGCCATTGAGTGCTCGAGCGTTTGCATCTGCATTTCTATCTAGTAGAAGTTTTGCCACCTGGAAAAGTAAAAAAAATAACATATGTATAAATAGTTACATTTGTGAGTTTCAACAGTCATATGTTTGGCAGTTAATAATATTACATAAACATTGCTTATTATCAGATTAATTCCTCTGTTAGAAACTCGCGTGACACTATGTCGTTATAACCTTATTCTAGTTAGTTTTATTTGAGCGGCTTCACGCTGTATCCCGCATGTAGCGGTGGTAGGCACAAAGCTGAGAGAACCTAGTGTTAAGATACTCTGTTTAATAAGCACAGTTCACTTTCCTGAAGATTGTGTGTTAAGTGATGCAACCCAACGTTGTGCTCTTCTTATTACGATAGTAAGAAAATTAAAATAATTCATAATCTTCGAGTTTCCAATCAGTAACTTTAAAAACTTAGAGAGATTCGGTTATTCGTGAATATAAAATAATTATTTTTTGTCCATTTATTTATATTTTTATTTACTTTTTAATTACATTAAATGAAGTGTATACCTTTAAAACTTATCCTTCATACATTCACTCATTCACATATTATATTGAATAGTATAAACAGGCAAACTGAACTTGGTGTACACCACGTTATTATCACCAGCGCCATCTGTGAGAGTAGACAGTGAAAGTCTGTCCATTGAGTGCGGCTTCAAGCTTAAATACTAAATGTAAAGAACACATTTCATAAATAATATTAGTAAAATCACCTTAACATGTCCACAATGCGCCGCCACGTGTAACGCTGTGAGGTAATCGACGGTAACGTCATCGATGGGAGCGCCTTCAGAGAGCAGCACCTTGGCCGTCTCCACATGTTCGCCTTGCACGGACATATGGAGAGGTGTTAGGCCGTTCTGGAAATGAGAAATCACATTTATTTTTCAATATTTACATATAGCCGGTAGGCAGAGGGAATTTTGTTAATAGAGCGAGAAAAGGAAAATGATTCATTTCTCAAATAGAAATCGAACCCATTCGTCGAACATCGTAAAATTATAAATTCAAATAAATGCTAATAATATAATGAAAAACGTTAATACTTCCCCTTTTGCAAATATTCTTGTAAACCAATTTAATAAAAACAAAAATGCGGAGCAGATTGCCTAGTTATTAAATTTTATCAGCTTCATGCTACCTCTATACTGAACGTAAAACAGAGTATATGCGAATATTGTCATTGGTTATCTTTACCACAAATTAAAACAATGGTAAACCAAAAATTATGCAAAACAACGATTAAGAAAGTGATAAATCACAATATGATGCTAATGTGAATATTCATGCTGTATCCTGCAAATACCACGATAGGCAGAGAGAACATAGTGTTAAGACACTTCGTTCGCCACTTTCCGCTGAACTTCTTGAGTGGCGGAATTCAACGCCGAGCCTTGGTGCCAGGGAAGAAGTGAAAATATATATAAATAACAATTCATTCCACCGCGCGGCATCAAGCCCCAGTTCAGTCACACCTTTGGTCTTGGTCACTGCGCCACGACGGCCTCATTCATCAAATATAATGTAATACATTTGTCGTTTAAACAGTGAGTTGACCTTGGTCTTGCTGGTGATGGGCGCGCCGTGCGTGAGGAGGCGCGACACCACGTTGCCGTGTCCGGAGCGCGCGGCGCAGTGCAGCGGCGTGAGCCCGTCGCGCGTCATCGCCGCTATGTTTGCACCTGGAAGCAAAAACAAGGATTTACAACACAATTCTTAAAATATTAATATGAGAGCGTTTAGCGTAAAGCTTAAAATATTTTTATTAAAAATATTTTAAGCTTTACGCTTAACGCTGTCGCTTTTAGGCGAAAAAAATTTTGACGAAAAGTGGGAAATAAAGTTGTCTTAATGAGAGCGGAATGTCTTAACATCAGGTTCTCATTAGAGTCACTCCGCCTACCCGGCTATGTACAAATTCAAATTCAAAATATTCTTTATTTAAATAAACTCTTATAAGCACTTTTGAATCGTCGAATGAACATATAACAAAAAAAAAGCTACCACCGCTTCGGAAGGCAGTTCTGCTGAGAAGAGCCGGCAAGAAACTCAACAGTTGCTCTTTTCAAAGTCAACGGTATAATATATAATTTTATTACATTAACTAGCAGCTAACTAACTGCATCACATTCAATAGACATTATTAGGTATCGGCTTAGGTAATTAAATCAAACTTAGAATATACTGCGAAAGTTTATTATATACACGTATACTCAGACCCATAAAAGATTTATTAACTTTTTGGAGACGAAAACGTGGCGTGTACAGGATAAGGCGTCAAACCAAGAAACTATATTCGTTGTAAGCTATTAAGTGCTAATATAACGTTAATAAATCTTTAAAAACACACTGTATCAGCTTCACGCTGTATCCCGCACACTGCGGGGTAGGCAGAGGGAACCTAGTGTTAAGACACTCCATTCCCCACTTTCTGCCGAATTCTGGAGGCATTGCGTGTTGAGTGGCAGAACTCAACGCCGCGCTTGTCCTCGACACCAGAGCGAAGAAATGGAAATGTAAATTTAAGTAAATATTTCATCTCCTCGAGTGGGGATCGAACTCACAAACGGTTCGGTCAGTTTTGCAGTCACACTTTGTGCCCCTGCGCCACGACTGGCCTCAAAAAAAACACTCAAAATAACAAAACCAAATTACCATTTTCCACCAGCAGATCTACCATAGCTAGTTGCCCCCATTTACTTGCAACGTGTAAAGGAGTTATATTGTGCTTCGCGGCTCTGCCCGGGTCCGCACCAGATGATAACAGCGCCTTAGCTACTCCCACGTTCCCATAGTGTGCAGCGATATGGAGGGGGGTGAAGCCTGACTTGGAACATGCGTCCGGGTTGTGTTCGTTCTGAAAAGATTATTGGAATATTTTTAAACTTTTCTTAGACAGTAAGTATAGAAAAAATATTATCTGATGGTCTAGTCAATCATTCAAAGAATTTCGAATGAGCTTCAAGAGAACCTATAGCTTAGTCAGAGTGCTTGGACAGAGCGGGCTCGAGAACGGTCATGTAGAAAACAAGTTACCCTAGTAGTTTTTTATTTTATTTTGTTATAGTCGTAAATTTGTGTGAATTTCAAATACATATGTAAAACTACAGATATTATTTTACAATGACTACTTTATGTATAATAGTTAACACGATTTTACGATTATATTAGTATAATATAGTAAAATACTAACAATAATTCTTTAATGAACTTTTAGTACTTATTAAGTAAGTGTTCCTATCCTAAGTGTAGAATAACACTTTAAAAAATGTTAACAACTTTTAGTATTTTTTTCATAAATAATCTATATAGAAACTATCTTGTAACTATCAAACGCTATAAATACAAAATTCTGTTCCAAATAAAATTTAATAAGAAAAAGTGTAATAGAAAATTAGTTTAATTACAAGACTAGAACAATGAATCAAAACGGTATTTTAATTGTTTTTGGTGTTAATTCTTTTTATTATTCCAAATGGCATTTTATTGTATATACAAATATTATTAGTTAACTGAAAATAAAAGCAAATGGAATGCTAAGCAAACGGAATCAGGATTCGGAGCTGTGACCTGATTTACATAACGTGATTTACAATCCTCAATAATCCTGTAACAATATGGAGTTTTACACTAAGGCTTTTAAAACTAACTAACTTTAAATCTATACTTATAAACAAGTACTATACAAACAAGTACTCAGGTTTTGGTTTGGCCGAAGGTCAGGCAGTATTTTGGCCGAAACTGAAACTATCGCCGAACCTATGATTGTTAGCCGAAACTGGCCTAAGCCGAATCCTCGGTCGGTCACTACTGGTGGCATTTAGTAATGTATTAGAAGCAAAAACACTAGTTGTTATTTTTTGCCTGTTTGTCTGTTATATCGCTAGTGTAGATAAAATAGTATTCATTTGAATTTTTCACTATTTACACTTTATAATTACTAAAAGTAACACAAAACAATAAATAAAGATCCTTTTACTTATTGATTTGAATTCGCATATCTAATTGACCTATACATACTTTTAGCGTTTCTTATTACATATATAACCGTAACAGTGTACGTAAATATACATATATAAACTTACATATCCTCCATTAATCCAATCTTGCATACAAAATAAAAAAAAATATTTACTTACTTCAAGTAGAAGCGTAGCAGCTTTAACATCGTTCTTCTTAGCAGCGATGTGTAGGGCGGGCAGTCGCACCTTACCCCGCGTGTCTGATTCTAGTAGTTCTGCGACCACTCTGTCATGGCCTTGTTGCATTGCCACCGCCAGTGGTGTGAATCCATCCTGAAGAGTGTAATAGAGACAATATTAAAAATATTAGTTGAGTAAGAACTTCACGCTATTTTTCCGCACGGAGTCAGCATCTTTTATTCTCAGTTGATTTAGTTTAGTTAGTCAGTAATTGATTTTAAATAAGTAATATATACATACATAATAACGCACCAAATTACCAAAAAATGTATATAAATATAAATAGACAAAAATATTTATTGCATATATACACAATTTAAAAAAAACGTTCAGGTTTCGTTATTACGAAAAAACATCTATATTTCACGTTATAAAGAACTGAAACAATTTCTAATATTCCAGATTCTTCTTCAAATATCATTTTACGATGAAATATACATTCTGCTTGATTTATTCCTATCGTATGATAGTTATAAAAACCCATTTTGTTGACACAAAATAAAGGTTGAGAACAGAAATTGAAAAAAATAAAAATAAATGGAGGACAGTCTGTCAGTGACTGTAAACGTGACAAGTCGTAGGTTCGATTCATACTCGAGGAAATAAAATATTTTAATCTTTTCACATTTGTCGCTTTGGTGTCGAGCAAAGCGCGGCGTTGAGTACCGCCTCTCCACACGAAATGCCTTCAGAATTCAGCGGAAAGTGGGAACAGGCATGTATTAACACTAGGCTCCCTCTGTCTAACCTGCTACATGAGGGACACAGCGCGAAGCTGAAAAAAAATCTTAATAAATTAATCTGCCAGATAATGCCAATACATACTTCTGTAGCCAACGTCTGACTGGCACCAGCGGCCAGCAACATTTTCACACACCCTGCGTGGTTTTCCTGCGCCGCCATGTAGAGAGGAGTGAAACCTGCCGCAGATTGGGCATCCGCTTTGGCGCCGGCACCGAGCAGCGCCCGCGCTACTGATTCTTGGCCGGCTAGACATGCTATGTGAAGGGCTGTATTGCCTGATTGAACAAAGAATGAGGAGTATAAAAGATAGATGCCCAAATTCGTTTTTTTTAAATTAATAAAACATTGCGCTTTTATATTAGGCATAAAGTAGAGAAGAGTTAATTTATTCTCAATATATCTATTTAACAATCACAAAAGAAATTCGTTTTTATGGCGATTAAGAAATCTCATTACATATAAAATATATTGAAGTCTTCCTGGCGAAGTGTCACAGCGTGTACCTGTAAACGCGACGGTTGTAGGTTCGATTGCTCGACTTGGGGACTTATTTAATTCTTGTTAATTTTCATTTCCTTGCTCTGGTAACGGGACAAAATTCATCGTGAAGTTCTGCCACTCAACACGCATTGTCTTGAAAATTTGGCGAAAAGTTAAGAACGGTTGCGGTTTACGGTTAGCGCTAGATTCCCTTTGCGAAAAATAACAAAACTCTAATATTTAATTTGTATGAATATACCTATACCTTTTTTAGTGGCTGCGTCGACTGTCGCACTACGCTTTAGAAGCTCCTCGACAACGGAAATGTGTCCATCTTTAGCTGCTAAGTGTAAAGCATTGAGACCATTCTGAAAAATAATAAAAAATATATTTTTTATATAATTAGGAAAACAACATTGATGGCATCAATGTCAAAAGGTCGTGGCGCAGGGGCACAAATTGTATGTAAACGCAACTAGTTGTAGGTTTTACCCCTACTCGAGGAAATCAATATTTATTTAAATGTATATTTACATTTCTTCGCTCTGGTGTCATGACAAAGTGCGACGTTGATTTGCACTCAACACGCAAAACCTCCAGAATTTGGCGGAAAGCGGGGATTGTCTTACCAGTAGGTTCCCTCTGCCTACCCTGCTATGAGCGGAACACAGCGTGAAGCTAGTTTATTTAAATCATATTTTATAAGTATTAAAACATTATAGTAAAACATTAATGTTCTTAAATTTCAAATTTATATGTATGCAATGAACTATAGACATTCCTATAATAAATAATAAACTATTATTTAACTGATAACTAACTTTTTTAACTATAAGACGCAGACTTAAAGGTACTGGTATATATTTATAGCAAGACTGTGCAAGTCATGGCACCTGTGAATTTGTAATGGATCCCAGCTACGTTTGTGCAGTGGAGCTGAACGTTTAGCTACTCTGAAGGTCGCCTCCATTCACAATAAAAATATTAATTATACATTGGAATACCATCTTTTAAATTCTTTAATTGTTTTATGTAGGAAGTTATTTTGCATTGTATAATTGACAATAAATATCTTATTTGCATTTTGGGTAGATGATAACATAAATAATTAAAACCAAAGTTCAAATACTTATTTAGAAAACGTATAAATTTTTTTATACGTTTTCTAAATAAGTATTTTTCTTTCCTAAGTGTGGAATAGGCTATTTTAAAAATGTCAAAGTTCAAATAATTCAAAAATATTATATGTATAAGTTACTATGTTCGTTTCTATAATAATCATTTTGAACTGATATTTTTGTATACTTTACAGATAGATGGCTGTATAATGGCTGATTAAAGCAGAAAAGTTGAGTGAGTTTTGAGTTGCGTAATGTTTGTGAGGTTTGTGTGTGAGGCGTATGTTTGTTCTATTTTTACTCAAAAACTACTAAAATTTGATGAAGCTTTTGAATTAGAGTAGCACATAGGCTACAATTATAAGAAAATAATGGTTATAATATAACAACAAGGTTAAGCGGGCAAAGCCGCGCATAGGTCGCCAGTGATCTATTAAAGTAATAGAAAATCAAAAAGAAAATAACAGACATGGTCATCGCTATCTATCTGAAAATCATGAAACGTAGAACAAAAACTTTGCAATATTTATATAATATAAAATAACAATAATTTAGCAACGCTAAGTACATACATACATACATACATAGACATCTACATACGTATAATATAACATTTTGAATCTGCAGTTAAACTCAACCTGCTAACATCGCATTCTCAATATCGACATACCGAAAACAGGAAAAATTTCACAATACACATTGTTCTCGTATCTCATATACGATACGATTTTGATTTGCAACACAAGCAAACAAAACCTAACCGTGACACAGTTGTATGCGAAACGATACGATCACCATGACACTGAAACACGGATGTATGTTAATATGGTGGAGCTATTTCTGTAAGTGAATTAATGCAGCGGAAGTACATACGTTTCTGGCGGAGATAGATCATAAAATATTTTAGACATGCCTCGTAAATACGAGCAATATTTTATAATGATATATGGTATTGACCGTGGCACGGATGTGATGAATTCGATTCCTACTTCAAGAAATGATTATATTTCAAATATTCTAATTTCTGCAGTAGACCAAGAGTGATATAAGATTCTGAAACTATACGTAATAATAAAAGAAATAATGGAAATTGTAAAAAGATAACTAATTGCAAATATTTACAAAAATATAAAATCAAAACCGTTTTGGGTAAACGCCACAATTTACGCAAAACTTAAAATTATTTATAGATAGGATTATTTATAGGATTTAGATAGATAATCCGTATTGTTATCACATTCACATCAACTTCATAAAGAGAGCAGGAACTAGTCTGTAGGTAAGTACTGTAAGGAAGCCAGCTCGTAGATCATCAACGTCCGCCAAACGCAAGCGCAATTGATTACATTTCTTTCGTAGTATGTAGATATAATGATGAGGAGTATAAGTAGTGGCGCATCATTTAGCCCTTAAAATTGTTCCTAAAGATACTGGTTTTATACCTAATTTATCAATAGATTCAATGTATTTTTTTGTAAGGAAAAATGTTTAACCTAGTTTGTTGTGTTTTATCAGGTAGGTATTATTTTTAATTAACTTTTTACCTATTACTAACAATAGAGCTAGCAAAAAGACAATTATATAAAATAAAAAATAAAAAACAAAAGATAAATAAATAATGTTTTATATCCGTCTTCTATCTCCTCTCGTATAAGATTGAAAAGCTTTGAAAGAAAAGGAAATGTCTGTTAAAAATTAACAAAAAAACATATAATTATATAAAAATTTTGACACCCTACACCAAAACTATTAAGCCCATACTACAAACATACAATAAATATATAGGCATTAACAAATAAGAAATAAGAATAACCCTTTGAAACGCTGTCATTATACAAAATATAATGATATAGCCGGGGAACTGTGTATAATTACGAGGGTGATTGGTCCCTAGACCGCAAAGTGAGTTAATAGGTCACCCGGTTCTAGTCTTGACTGTAGATGCACTTATGGTGCCAGAGAACTAATAGATACTGCGGTAGGGGACTATTACTTTGATGTTACTGCTGATGACGACTTTGATTAGACGTATGTCTTCAAAGAAAATGTATTCATTCGATTGGATTTAAATTATTTGAGTTTTGTTTTCTGATTCACGCTGTTTCCGGTATATAGCTGGGTAGGAACTTAGTGTTTAGACACTTCGTTTTCCACTTTACGCCGAATTTTCGAGCCATTGCGTGTTGAGTGGCGGACTTAACGCCGTACTTGCCTTGTTATCAGAGTAAAAAATTAAAATTAATAAATAATAATGAATTTCCCCCAAATGAAAATCGTACCTAAAACAGTTGCGCTTACAGTTCAGCTTCAATGAGGTCATTGTGGCGAAGTGGCACAAGCGTGTGCCTGAATGAATTTATATTTATATACATATAGTATTTCTTGAAAATGATAGGAAAATGGCAAAAAAATGCGAAACGCTTTTTCCAGAATATATAGAAATTTGGTGTTAAATTTTTAGTTTGCAATAAAGTAATAATACACATTTTTGGCCGTGTGATCCCGGCTTAGAATAGGATCACCCTGGTACTGGTGGTGTCGTAAGAGGCGACTAAAGTACGTGTGGTAGAGTCACGTCGCCAGCAATGGCAACACGCATGGGCCGACTCGACCGGATCAATATCACCCCCGGCATTTAAAACCGGCGTTAAGTAGTGGCTTTATGCCACTGCGTTTCGCATCAGGTAATGCCGGGCTCCGGAGCCCAACCCCCACCCCTCCCTGGAATATGATAGCGGCACTCAAAGACAAACTACCCCAGGAGGGTACCAGCTCCTCCGGTGCTGGAGAATCCCTCCCTGAGTCTTTAAACTCAGGCCGCCCTTCGAATTCTGGGGAGGGCACAGTTCCGCGCTATAGACAGGGCAAACGAGACGTACGCTCCACGGCAACCCCTTTCACGCTCAACGTGGACTTTTGCAATATCAGGGGTCTACATTCCAACCTGAATGCCGTCCACCACCATCTTGAGACGGCACGGCCGGCCTTGTTATTCCTGACGGAGACTCAAATTGCCCGACCGAGCGACACAGCCTATCTCCAATACCCCGGCTACAATATAGAACATAATTTTATGCCTCATGCCGGGGTCGCTGTGTTCGTAAGGGAGGACCTAAGCTTCCGTCGTCTTGCCCATTTTGAAGGTCGGGACCTGTCTACCATCTGGCTCCGTGTTGACTCGGACGATCGTGTCAGAGTCTACGCATGCCTTTACAGGTCCCACAGTGGTAATGCAGAAACGGATCGGCTCATGGAGCACATTCAATCGGCTATCGACGATATGCTCTCACAGATCCCCTCCGCTGAGGTCGTGATACTTGGCGATTTTAATGCGCACAATGCCAGATGGCTTGGATCACGCACCACCGACCACGCGGGGAGGGCTGCATTTGACCTTGCTATGGCGAACGGATTGTCCCAATTGGTTGAGTCGCCTACGCGACTCCCGGACGTGGACAACCACAATGCCTCTTTATTGGACCTTCTGCTGACTTCACATCCGGAACAGTACCAGGTTGTCGTCGATGCCCCTTTGGGGTCTTCTGACCACTGCCTGGTACGGAGTGTCGTGCCCATTAAGCGCGGCAGCTGCAGATCACCCGCAACTCGTCGCGTCTGGCACTACAAGTCAGCAGATTGGGATGGGATGCGTACATTTTACTCATGTTATCCCTGGGGGCCGGTTTGCTTCTCTTCTGATGATCCTAGTACCTGTGCCGCTGCTGTTGCCGACGTGGTTCTACAGGGCATGGAACTTTATATTTCTAGCACTGTAGTGCCAATCGGTGGCAAGTCACAGCCTTGGTTTGATACGTCTTGCAAGCTTGCTGCCTCTAGCAAACGCGAGGCATATCAAATCTGGGCTGAGGCACTGGTTACTAAGGATCCGGAGGTGAAAACCTCAAAAAGGAAGTATAACCGAGCCTCTAGGTTCTTTAAACGGCAAATTGCCAGAGCAAGGTCCGAGCATATCGCCAAAATTGGCGAGAAGCTTGAGAGCTACCCGTCCGGAACTCATCAGTTCTGGGCGCTCTCAAAGGCGGCACTTGGCAACTTCAGCCAGCCTTCGCTTCCGCCATTACGCACGGGAAATGACATCTTGGTCCACACGGCAAAAGAGAAAGCCGATCTCCTGGGCGCTCTCTTTGCCTCAAACTCGACTTTGGATGACCAAGGAACAACGCCGCCGACCATCCCGCGGTGCCAGAGCTCAATGCCTGAGGTTAAGTTTAACCAAACAGCTGTTAGGCGAGCTCTGTCCTCTTTGGACATCCACAAGTCGAGCGGGCCAGATGGCATCTCTCCCTTAGTGCTCCGTTCTTGTGCTCCTGAGCTGACACCGGTGCTAACGCGTTTGTTTCGGCACTCTTACTCAGTCGGCGTTGTCCCAGACTCATGGAAGAGCGCTCTTATCCACCCGATCCCAAAGAAAGGCGATGGTTCCGATCCATCTAACTACAGGCCTATTGCTATCACCTCCCTGCTCTCAAAAATCATGGAGAGCATTATCAATAGCCAGCTCTTGGTTTATCTAGAGGATCACCGATTGATTAATGACCGACAATATGGCTTCCGCCATGGTCGCTCAACCGGTGATCTTCTAGTTTACCTTACCCATCGCTGGGCTGCGGCTATTGAAAGCAAGGGAGAGGGCCTGGCAGTTAGTTTGGACATGGCGAAGGCCTTTGATCGAGTGTGGCATGAGGCGCTCCTGGCTAAACTTCCATCCTATGGGCTTCCCGAGAATTTATGCAAGTGGATCGCCAGCTTTCTCACTGGGCGCAGCATCAAGGTCGCTGTCGACGGTTTTTGCTCTAAAAATATGCCCGTGAACGCTGGCGTTCCCCAAGGCTGCGTGCTGTCGCCTACGCTGTTTCTTTTGCATATCAATGACATGTTAGAGGATTCTAGCATTCATTGCTATGCAGATGATTGCACGGTGGACGCTGTTTACTCCGGCCGAGCAAGTCTTTCTCGGGAAAACGCCGAACAGTGCCGAAATAAACTTGTGTCTTCCGTTGAGGCATCCCTCAACAATGTCTCCTCATGGGGTGAAAGGAACCTAGTTCAGTTTAACCCCCTGAAGACACAAGTTTGCGCGTTAACCACAAAAAAAATCCCATTTATCGTATCACCAGTATTTCAGAACATTCCCCTTACAGCCGCGCCCAGTATCAGTATATTGGGCCTCAATGTTTCGAGTGACTGCCAGTATCGCGATCATTTGGAAAGCAAGGCCAAGTTGGCCTCAAAGAAGCTGGGGGTCATCAACAGAGCGAGACGGTACTTCACGCCAAAACACCGTTTAGCCCTATATAGGGCCCAGGTTCGGCCTCATATGGAGTACTGTTCTCATCTCTGGGCTGGTGCACCCCAGTATCAGCTTGAACCATTTGATCGCATACAACGTAGAGCCATTCGAATCATTGGGGACCCAATAATCTGTGAAAGGCTTGATACTTTGGCTTTGCGTAGAGACGTTTCCTCGCTGTGCGTTCTCTATCGCATTTATCATGGGGAGTGTTCTGAAGAACTGTTTGACCTGTTACCTGCCGCCGAATTTTCTAACCGCACAGTACGCCATAAGTTGAAATATCATCCACACCACCTGGATACGTGGCAATCCACTACTGTGCGGTTTCGTAGGAACTTCCTTCCACGCACCACGGAACTGTGGAATGGCCTACCCGCGGCAGTGTTTCCAGGTCGATATGACATGGGTACCTTCAAAAAGCGCGTCTATCTCCACCTTAAAGGCCGGCAACGCACCTGTAGCTCCTCTGGTGTTGCACGGGGCCGTGGGCGGCGGTAATCACTTACCATCAGGTGACCCGAACGCTCGTTTGCCTTGTCCTTTTCCATAAAAAAAAAAAAAAAAAACACATTTATTTCCTTTAAACTACATAGGTACAAGTCTTAGGAATACACAATACACGAATATGCGACCCAATAAATATATTACTAAGATTATTGATCCCGTATCTATTCGTTACACATATTGCTAAGAAAAAAACTAAAATCTTTATTGTGAACGTGGTTAATAAAATTTTATCAGTCTTTCGAAAAATTGGTGCCATTAATTGTGGTTCTCAAAGTTGCTTTAGAAAGAACATATTTCTTTCTTATTAAAAATATACGGAATAATAACTGTCTTTGCAAAATAAAAGTATACTAACTACTTATAATAGACCTAGTCAATATTTTTTTTTCAGCTTCACGCTGTATCCTGCACACATCAGGGTAGGCAGAGGGAACCTAGTGTTAAGACTACTCCACAATATTATTATTACTTATAAAATACCTACATAATATATAATATTTATTTGAATTATTTAGATAGTTTCAGCGAAATAATAAACAGTACTAACGATTTGAAATGAAATTATTACATTAGTAAGAACTTTTATCTAAGTGACACATTTTAAATGTGCTTTCAGAAAAGAATAGAGCGTTTCCTAGAGGACTACAAGTGAGTTATGACTTGACCCGATTCGTCTCGGGACTTGGCACCGATATCGATCACGTCTGCGAGCTCATAGCTGCCTATGTGTCACAGGATAAGTGACTTTAAGATTGTAAAGTGTTTTATTGTATTATTCAATGTGTATAATTGGAAAATAACATGGATTGGTAAAAAAGAGACCGTTGCGGTGCGGTGCAGCGTCTGACTATAAACGAAACGGTTGTAGGTTCAATTTCAACTCAAATGAAACTTCGGCCGTGACTCAATTCACACTTTACACACAAACATGCCAATAAACCTATTGCATGTGAGAAATAAAAAATATTTAAATATGATAAAACATATTATTAAATATTACACAAATAAAACTTGATAAGTATTTAATGACCAATCTACGGAGTGGGAGTAGTGTGTTCTAAATATGTATATATGTCTCTATATCATAAGAGTCAATTAATTAGTCGATCGTATTTTTATAATACAAGTACTAAATTGTAGGGATAAAACGGTTTAACTCTTGACAAGGGTTGGATCTGATTAATTTGTACATATTCCAAATCAAGGTTAAATTGTGGTTAAATATAACTGGGGTAAATAAAATAATTACTTTTCTAAAGCCTTTTTTATTAATTATATTCAACATAAGATATAAATTAGCTTCACGCTGTATCCCGCACACAGCAGGGTAGGCAGAGGGAACCTAGTGTTAAGACACTCCGTTCCCCACTTTCTGCCGAATTCTGGAGGCATTGCGTGTTGAGGGGCAGAACTCAACGCCGCGCTTAACCTCGACACCAGAGCGAAGAAATGGAAATATAAATTTAAGTAAATATTTCATCTCCTCGAGTGGGAATCGAACCCAGAACCAGTCGGCTTTGCAGTCACACCTCGTGCCGCTGCGCCACGACAGGCCTCAACATAAGATATAACTTATTATAAATTTATAGTATAATAATATATACTGAATAACTAACCAACCAGATTAGTTATACAATTAAAACTGATAACAAATCTTTAATAGCCAATACCCATGACTGAAAGATTTCCTTTGTAGCAAAGATCGTTGAACTAAACAAAAACATTTAAAGCCACAGCGAGATAAAAATAAACAGTAAGTACAGTCGTGGATTAGGTATAATTAATTAATTTTGGTGCTAGCTTAATTTTTTGTGATAACACCAAAAAATGGCACTTTGGAGCTTCTTGTTTTTTGAAATACACTATTTGGGACGGGAAAACTGACGAAATATCTTTAAAATATAAAAAAAATAAACAATTGGCATTTACACACAT
This sequence comes from Heliconius himera, assembly GCA_021202915.1. Classification (NCBI taxonomy): domain Eukaryota; kingdom Metazoa; phylum Arthropoda; class Insecta; order Lepidoptera; family Nymphalidae; genus Heliconius; species Heliconius himera. The sequence continues at coordinate 47,362 of JAJHJA010000041.1, forward strand.
TTTTTTATATTTTATATTAATATTTTTTCAGTTTCATTCTGCTATCCCTCATGTAGCAAGGTAGACAGAGAGAGCCTAGTGCCTTAACACTCTTACATAGTTTGTAAATGTAACAAATGTAACACTTTTGTCTATGCAAAGCGCTGCATTGGTTTCCACACCCCAGTATGAGATTTCTATAAACGATTAAAACGACATTAGGCGTCTCTCTAAGTTATAAAATATATGTAATTTTTATAACAACTTACCGAATTACATGTGTTTATATCTTTTACAGCACCGGAGTCGAGTAAGTCGACCACTGTGTCGAGTTGACCGCCGCGAGCCGCGCGAAGGAACGCTGTGTTTGGGTCTATCTGGAAATAAAGAAAATAATTCTATAAATAAAATATACAGAAATAAATATTACGTTACCTATATAATTTAATAACAATTTAATATATTAGTAATAAGACCAAATTTCGTCAAAATGTTAGAGTTATTTTCGGTCCACTTAAAACAGTGTGTAAAAGGAAATTCCTCCAATAAACTCGGCGGAAAGTGGGATCTCATTAGGCTCCTTCTGCATACCCTGCTACATGGAGGATATAGTATGAAACAAAAAAATCAAATCTGATTTGTACACATCAAATAACTCCAAACGTTAAATTGTTATTTTACGCTTTCAAACGGTATCTGGATTAGTTAAGTCGACATTTACTTTACCCCAGTCGTCATGATTGATTCGATCGTGACTGTGCTCTATTGTAGTTCTTGTAACAAGAGCCATGGGGTGTTAACTGTTAAATAGCTATTTAAAAGCTATAAAGCCGTTTAGTACAGTGATTTGTAGTTATATAATGGACAAAATTTTCGGATTATTTCGCCTAAGAATATTCAATTAAATGTCTGTTTGAATGTAATGACAAAAAAAAATATATATAAATCAAGTTTTAGTAGTTATAGTTAGATAAACCAACACTCAAATATAAGATATACTAATTGATATTCACAATTTAAACATCTATAAGGGTATTAACTTATTACTTGTACACCACTCGATCACTAAGCAGGTAAAATAAGAATAAAGCTAAGTCATAAGTTAATATTATTCAAAAGTACCTAATCAATGACTCTAAAACCCTTTGTTAGTGTGCTATCTGAAGTTACAAGAATTGGCCGTCACTCGTCTGAATGTACCTTGGACATTAACCTCATATGAGAAATAGACGCAATTGTACAATCGGTTATATATCTAAAAAGTGTATTTGTGATGGACCATTAACAGTGCACAATCCAGAGAAATTCTCATTTTAGAAATTTCTTAGGATTGGCAAATACAAAATTTTTCCACATCACTCCATTTAATAACTGTATATAATATACTGAAAGTATGTTACTTGACTTTGTTCTAGTAGCATTGTAACAGCCTTACAGAAAAAACGTTTTTAAAATCATAAATATTATACAAATAATAATGTTTATATTTGGGCATAGTGGTAGCCCTTTAGTAAGTCACATTACGTAGTATATTATGATTTTAACTTGTTGTAGTCAAACAGTCAAAGAAACCATTGATTATATATTAATCATTGATTAGAGAATAATTATATTTATTTTCAATATTTTTTCTTGAACATACCAATACATTGGCAACATTGGTGATCTAATTATAATAGATGTTAGAAAAGGTACTAATATTAAACATATTCGTAGTATAATTTTTCACTTATAGTTATCAGTTATAAAAAACGCAGCCTATAAATGTCAAATTCCAACATTTCAGATTGTATGACAAAGAACTTTAAGAGAAAATTTGTTCCGTTCACCCAATTCGTGATGACCGCTTATTCTCACAAAAGCGAGCTCTAGCGTACAAATTATTTGAAATCTAAGCATAACCTATATTTATAATGTGCTTCATAGAATTCTTTAAAGCTAATTCTTAGCTACGAATGAATAAAAGATACATGTAGTACAAGAAATAAACGTTGAGAGAATTTCACTAATAGAGAAAACTGCATTTAAATCGCCGTTTTTGAGATTAGTGTGCACGAACACACAGACAACCAAACATAAACAAATAAAAAAATTAAAAAATCATTGTTTTTGATAAATGCCCCCAATAATAGTGTTTCATATAACTTATGAAAGTTCTCTCTGTATGTACATGGATACATAGAGCGATCTTTTTTACTATATGTATGGTTACAATTTATCTATAAAAAATGTTCTAAATCTATTTAGGTATAATAAACAAATTAAAAAAAGTGAAGGAAAAATTCCTACATAATAGAAAAATTTATGAAGCGAAAAACATCGAGCGATAAAATTCGAGATTTTATCTTAACTGATTACGGTAGTAACATTTACTATTTTACAATGAAAATATTCGTAAATAAGTACCTATCGTGTTTATATAGAAATACTATATACATACATGTTTTAAAAGAAATTATTGATTTTCTTTACATTAGCTATTAAGGAAAATAACATTTCCAAGAAGGTTTCAATCCAATCAGTTTTGCTCGGACAATGTAAATAATTTTGTTCATTCGCACCACGCTAAGCAATTTTAATTAAGTGTAATACATTTTGTGAGAATAATATTTAGTGGTCTTCAAAATACAATCATTAATTATTTTTATCCCATTGAAGTTAAAATACAAAAAATCTCATTGTTATAACAAAACTGAAGCCATTGTTGGACTAAATTAGCCTCAATAAATGTGGGTTTAAATTAGATATTATTATTTTTAATTTTAACTGTTTTGTACGAATGGCCCATAAATATATATATCAGCTTCACGCTGTATCCCGCACACAGGGTAGACAGAGGGAACCTAGTGTTAAGACACTCCGTTCCCCACTTTCTGCCGAATTCTGGAGGCATTGCGTGATGAGTGGCAGAACTCATCGCCGTGCTTTGCCTCGACACCAGAGCGAAGAAATGAAAAATATAAATTTAAATAAATATTTCTTCTCCTCGAGTGGGGATCGAATCCACAACCAGTCGATTTTATAGTCACACTTTGTGCCCCTGCGCCACGACTGGCGCCTTCAAAAAGCTTCACGTAAAAGCTAGATTACCATTTTTAACAATTTACATGCACCTATAGAAGTATCATCCAAAGAATATGTAACAAAAAAGGTCACTACCAAAAATCTATAAAATACCATAGCTCCACAACTTTCTTAGTGTATTATTATCTCAAGTAATGTTTTTGTCGGAATGTAGTCGATTAGTTACAGAATGTTCAGATTCGATTTGTAATGGAGTGTTAGGCCAACCATAAAAAATTACGATTATTTGAAATGTCTATCTATAAGAATACTAGTAAAACTCATAAAAATAAACTGTGAACAATAACAGTTTACTGTCGCACTTCAGTAGGGACGCGCCTTATTGAACGCTTTGGTCGCGGGTTCAATCTCTCATGGGAACAGTATAATATATTAAAGTACACCAGTACCCAGATTTACTTAAAAAAATATTTCGCAGGACATATTCGTTAGTAATTTAAGTTATTTTTAAATTTTACAAGCCATTATCAACACTGAGAACTGAGAAATGAGAAAAAGTAAAACGTAATCCTCTTGAGGAAACTTATAAAAACTAATAAAGACAATGTTCTACAGGAGATCACAAGACATTTCAAGACTTCTTTTAGTTTTCCACTAAGTAAAATTGCAAATCGTTTTCTCAAGCAGTAAAAGGAAAACATGGTATAATGAAAGAGTCCTTTCTTATTATTTATATTACGAAGTTTATAATAAGATGTTTTGCCGGAGTTACTTATATTTTCCTCACTTGCATAAAAATTAAAAAAATTTTTTTTTTTTTCAAATTTAAACAAAACTATAACACTGCACTGTACCTCCTAATCTACACAAAAATTAATCAAGAAATGAACCAACCACTAGCGTGATGGAATACACGCGCCTCTCGAGCGGCAGTATACGCGCGCCGCACCACACCGCCATTGCGGCACTGCGCGGGAGTCGGTGTTAGGCTGTTACGCGCTAGTGAATATAGCGACAATATGCACGGTGATGTTGGATTTGCTCTACTCCCTGTTGGTTTGGATACCTTAGAGATCATCTGTTCCGATATAGTAGGTACGGCATTACTATCATTAGTTATTGTTATATTGAAAGATTTGAGAATAATAAATTTTAATATCGAGATTTTTTTACAATTTCAATATAAAGCATTTTTTTCGTGTTTCTAAATAGAAGGGCGAAGAACTTTCCTCCTTTTTTCAATAAAAATTATTTATAATGGCAAGTTTTACAATACACCTCGTTATTCAGAATTGCCTCTGGACCTCCCAATAGACTTAGAAACCGTAGGGATCACCCATTTCAACACGTTTATCATGTTTTGCAATATTCATTAAGGTTAAAAACGTTTAAAGTAAAAAATTATTAAAGATTTTTCCTATTTATTTATTTTTCTTGGGAAGCTATGTGTATATGCCCAATGAAAATGAATAAGGAAAAAAAATCTTAATATTTTTTTTTACTTTAAATGCAGTAATCACAAAGAATAAAAAAAATCATAGTTATTAAAAGTAAACCAGCATATTCGCCATTTTTATTAGAAAGGGAAGGAACAAACATGTCAATCAAAGTTTCACATTGCCCTCATAGATCATTAACAAAAACTTGGTATCATCTCCGATTCCATAGCTTATTAAAGAAAATTGAATGAACGTTGTATACAAAAAGAACGCAATAAGTATCATTATAGAAAGATAATAATCAGTGCCGTTAGAAAGTGCAGTACGGCCGGCAAATTGAAGTACAGACTCATCAAAGTGGAATAAGGTACTTATTGGCAAATAGACTACGGATTTACAAAGTATTATTATAAAACTTGACAGCTTCTAAAGCAATCTTGATAGCCGCCAGCAGAGTCACGATCTATTCGACAAATAAGAAACCGTATCTACTATAGCCGTCGATTAATTGGTTTTAAAATATTAAATTAGCTTCACGCTGTATCCCGCATACAGCAGAGCAGGCAGAGGGAACCTAGTGTTAAGACACTCCGTTCCCCACTTTCCGCCGAATTCTGGAGAAAACACATAGCTTGTAGAGGGGCGGAACTAAACACGCAATGTCTCCAGTTTTAAAATATTAATTTCATATTTTGTATATTTATAATTGTACAGCTTTCGGGTGCTTTTCTAAGTAATACTAACATTTGTAAATTGAAAGATTATTCATGAAAAAGAAAGGATTACAAAGTTCTGTATACCGAAAATCAAACTAAAAAATGCGATCAGCCAAGCTCATTCAAACTACGCCACCAGGTATAATATACAAGGAAAAATATAAAAATTTTTAATCAACGAAAACCTATATTTACGACAACAGATACCGTCCACCGATACAATCCAATTTCATGATTGTATTTCATTTGACGCAGTAAAGCTTGCATTTGATCAAAATCAGCTACAGTCGCGGACCGTTACTTTTTATAAAAAAAAGGAGGCCCTTATTTGTAGGGCGTCCAGATGGTTGATAGGTGACTTGTGCAACAATATGGTATACTCAATGGCTTATTACTAGAGACAGTTCACATACCTATAGAGTAAGCTTTGACATTTTTTTTATTATATTCGCACTAGTTAAAGAACTGTTGTTGTTGGGAAGAATGGAAAATTATTAATTTTAATAATAATTGTTCTAATATATCATGAAATATTTGTTTATAAAAATGAATACTTTCAATAATCTTAGTTTCGTGTTACATTATTTCATATTGGACATTAAATAAGATCTTTGTTAATATAGGTTAATGTCTAAAAGCAGTGAAACCAGTAAATATAAATATATAAATGAACATCAATCAGGTAACGTCTTGCATAGCGTACGCACTACAACTTTGCAGGGGAACCTAATAAATTCAATTCTTTTTCTTCACGTCTTGCACAGGCAGAAAAATGGTGTGCTTATTGAAATTCGTTCGACCAAGAGAGTATTTCACGTAAAATTTGCACATCATTCCAAACACTTTATAAAAAACATAAAAATATGAATACCATGCAAAGATATTCTCTTTTTTTTTTCAGCTTCACGCTGTATCCCGCGCACAGCAGGGTAGGCAGAGGGAACCTAGTGTTAAGATACTCCGTTCCCCACTTTCCGCCAATTTCTGGAGGCATTGCGTGTTGAGTGGCGGAACTCAACGCCGTATATTTTTAATATAAATTTTAATTTAATTATCCTGTCTGACAATGTATTAAAGAACACAAAAACTTATTAGAAGACAATAAAGATAAAGTTTAAAGACGACAGTATGAACACTAAAGTAAAATTACATAAAATTTTAAGAAAAAGAAAAACAAAACAAAAGTTAACCCATATAAACTATAAACAATATTCAAAATGATTGACAACATAATGTTATTTGTATACACCGATACCGCGTAGAGATTATTATAATCTACATCGCAAGTGTTCGAAAGTGAAATGGACCGAGAATATAAGCAAGACTGAAATCTTTGCTTACCAGAGCATTTACGAAGCCTATTTACGTCTTACGATAAAGCCGCCGTTATATTTATCTCACTTTTCTACGGTAGGCCTTTCGTTGTTAACAGTATATTTGATTACAATTTGCTCTTGATCGAAACGAAATTATGTTTTCATTATTTTTAATTGAGATTGCGTTAATGAAAGAGCTTCACGCTTTTTCCCGCATAGCAGAGTAGGCAGACGGAACCTGCTAACCCGTTCCCCACATTCCCGTCAAATTTTCGAGACATGCGTATTGAGTGACGGAACAAAGAAAAGGAAAGCAAAGTGTCGCACTTTGAAAATATAAATGGAGATATATAATTCATTCCCCCAAGTGGAGATCGAACCCACAGCCACCTCGTTTACAACCAGAGGCTGTGCCGCTACGTCAACTTATTGAAAATTAATTTTTAGTTATTATATTAATATATTTATGCAAAATCTCATTTCCACTATCTATACATCTATAATAATAAATGTACATACAATGATTACTACTCTGAATGAGCAGCGAGCAATTATAAATTAAAAAGTTCCCCGTTGCCTACGGGCCGACGCACAGAAGTCCTAGTTTTAAACGAAGGCAGTGTATATAAAGTATATAAAATGGGTAGAATTGCAATCCACACAGCTAACCTAGTTTCGATGTTCATTTTGCTTCAACATTTATTAATTTTCATTCCAATTTGAAAGAGGGAAAATATTACTTTTGTTTTTTAACTGACGATTTTCGGCCAAATTGAGCTGTTCTTTTGTACTATATAAATACTGTTGTTTTAAAATAATAAACATTTTTAAATACTCGATCAATCCTTAGATGAGTTAATTATATATTTATTCTCCCGTAGATGTATTGATATATATGGTGTAACTAGAGAGGGCCTACTATAAACACTCTCTGGTCTCTGTTTTGCGTCCGAAATCTAAACATTGTGTATTACGTAACAATTAACTGTAATTTTATAAATTAGTCGTTGTAATAATTAATTGTAATTTTATAAATTCGTCTTTCGTCTCTCGTGAATTATTTCACGAGTGATGAACTCGTGACCATCGTATATAGAGTCAGACGCTGTTCCATTGCGCATCGATAATAAGTATATTTTTATTATAGATCATTTTACCTATAATTTTATAATCATTTAGATTTAGAAAAAAAGAAAACAGTTAACATATTTTCTCACGCATTTTCTACATTTTTAAGAAACGTCGAAAAGAGAAAAGATATAATATGATGGTTATCATCATCCCACTTCCGCTTAGTTAGTCATTACTTCACTTCATTGACGTCCTACTGCGCCACGAAGGCGGTAATTAATATGTTTGTATGTATGTGATTAAAATTTTACATGTAAATTCCTCAGCCAAATTGGATGAAATTAAAGAAAAATGTGTTAAGTTATCTGCATTCATTAATCTGTACACGATCTATTAAATAAACAATACAATGCAGTATCTACAAGAGGCCAGTCGTGGCCACGAAGTGTGACTACGAAAGGTAGTAAAGTACTAGTGTAAACACGAAAGGTTGTGGGTTCAATTTTCACTCGAGGAAATGAAATATTTTAAATTCTTCGCTCTGGTGTCGAGGCAAAACGCGGCGTTTAGTTCCTCCACTTTACACGCAATGCCTCCAGAATTCGACGCAAAAAGGGGAAACGGAAAATAAGATTTACAAAATATCATGAACTATCAAGTAGCCATTAAAAGTCTTGTGCAAATACAATTAATTAGTTCAATCGACACCCACGCAACCAATCCGAGATACCGACGGTACATGGTGGTGACCGCAGTTCAAGTACAATCAGGCAATTGGATAAGCACGTGAAGCGAAAATTAGACTATTAGAGCTAAATCTGGCGAAGATCGAGGAAGTAAATTTGCCTTTTCCTAGCGTTGATGACAGAAATAGTAGATGGCTACTGTATTCTTAGATTAACTGGGTAAATCAAAATGAAACAAATCAATATTATAATTAAATAAAACATATAAGTTACAGTTGATAATACAAATACCTATTGAATAAGAATCCTTTTTTATTTTCATATATGTTTAACAAATTCCGGGATAGGCATTCATCTAATCAGAAGACTAAAACTGAAGTTTGCGCCCATTTAGATGTGTTAGACATGTGTTAGAATGTAATATAATTTTATGGGGATGGGAAGTAGAGAAAACAGCATTCTATTTAACAGTAATGTTTATCGTCGATGTAAGATCAAAAGAATGAAAAAGTCAGCATGATCTTTTTGTTCTATCTTCCTACTACCTTTATCGATTGGCCTTATCAGAATTACTTGGTATGAAGCAGGCGTTCATCATATTTCGCTCTTATTTTTCCACAATTAATTTTTTTTTTTTTGTATATAATTTTTTCTCACATATTTTGCTCCACATCTACACTTTGATCAAAAAACTGTCAAGCACTGCTCTGAGCCCTACAAGGCAGCAAGTGCAACGCAACCTGCACCATGAATCCATGAAACGTTAAGAAGATTCTTCTTTTCTTTCATTAATAGATTAAGCAAATGAATGAACAATTTTACTGATAAGCTGCTAGTTTTATAAGTTCATAGATACAAATATATAAAAGAAATCAAAAACACTACAAAATAGTGAATAAGAGAAAGTATAATAAATGTTCATCATATTCTCAAATTTTTATGCGATCCGTACAATTAACAAAATTAATCGAGCTTATAATAAAGAAAAACGCCTGACCTTGTCCAACAATAACGACAACCAAAACATCTACGGTATAATTGACCAGCAGTGCAAATCTAATCGGACATTTTTCAAATACATAAACTGGTACTGAAGGCGCAAAAAAATTTAATAAGCATTCACCAAAGGCGTTATAAATTTATACGGAAGCTATCTAAATTTATGTCCTGTATAACATAATTTAAGGTTGCGTTTTGATAATGGCCATTTGTCAATACTGTAGAAGCAGGAACACGGATGACTTGACAGAGTTGAGTTACAGTATACGATACATCCCATGAGTATCGATCGCCGTATCTAATATCATGGAATAGAAATTAGAACTGTGAGTTACGTAAGTGTTCACCGACCCTTTATAGCTCGTAAACTACGTGCGTAATAAAAGGAAGCCTTAAGATACGACCAACTTAAGGGTTCTTGTAAAAGACGTTGAACGGGGTACATAAATCCAGGTTAAATAGGTAGTTTGCAGTAACGATGTTTTCTAAGTTTAACTTATTGTTCTATTACGCATAAAAGCTGTTTTTTTTTAGGGCTTCATACTGTATACCGAATACGAGAAGTACTCGTACATCTTGGTAGGTACCCTAGGAACCCTAGTATTAAGATAGTTCCCTAAAAGGCACTTCTTATTCCTACTTTCCGTCGAATTCTGGCAGCATTGTGTGTTATTAACGGAACTCAACGCTGCTCTTTGCCTTGTTACCAATAAGTTACGTTATAATCAAAACATTAGATATTTTACTTCCTCGAGTGGAAAGCGAACCCAGAACCTGTCGCGTTTAGAGTTAGTTACACGCTTGTGCCACTTCTCGTTGTATAAAAATTAGATATAGATTAACATAATTAATTCCCCAAATTTCAATTATCAAGCAAAATCGTAAGTAAAAATGACTTTTTGTTTTGGTCTTAAAATTTTGTATTGAGCATTCAAGCCTATAGGCATGCTGCATGTTATCTAATTGTAATTTTCCCGAAGGTGTTCGATACCACTACAGTCCCGCTAAGTTATCTATAAACTAGATACGATGATCTACTTGTTTTTAATATATACTATCTTTAAAAAAACATTTATATAAACATGTACTACTCAGAAACGCCTAGTAGAAATTAATAGCTGGGACATGTAATATCAATTGCGGAGTACTTCTCAGTAGGCGCTCACAACCAATGTAACGTTTAAATTTTTAAGTTACAACGATCGTAATTTAACTTAAAAGTGTATCCTTAACAGAATAAACTGATGATAGAATTTGCGTAAAACTGTATAGAAATATTATTTTACTTACTGGTTTTATAAACAAAAGAGAAGCCATTGATACGTACAACACGCGTTGCCATAGCAACATATACATATGTCACTTTGTACAAGAGTGTATATTTCAAACATATGGTAGAGGTGTTTTGTTTATTTTAATAATTTAATGTACTTTTATTAATTATTTTAAAATAATATTTGCATTATGCTCTCCTTCTCTATGCAAACTGTGTGTTTCGTACTTCTCATATCGTATCATCGTAAAAAGAAAGACAATGTTTTTGTTTCACGTATTAATATTATGTACGTATAGAATGTTCAGGTTTTGCACTCCAAATCGCCTTTTTCAATTCAATTGAGGCCGGTCGTGGCGCAGCGGCACGAGGTGTGACTGCAAAACTGACTGGTTGTGGGTTCGATCCCCACTCGAGGAGATGAAATATTTACTTAAATTTATATTTCCATTTCTTCGCTCTGGTGTCGAGGTTAAGCGCGGCGTTAAGTTCTGCCACTCAACACGCAATGCCTCCAGAATTCGGCAGAGAGTGGGGAACGGAGTGTCTTAACACTAGGTTCCCTCTGCCTACCCTGCTGTGTGCGGGATACAGCGTGAAGCTAATTTAACTTAATTTTTATTTTAAATATAATTAAATTCAGATTTACATATTCGTTCATAGATTTGTGATATCCTTAAAACGATTTTGTTTCAAAATCAGATCGCTCTTTACATTGAATCCCGCATATATTACGGTAGGCAGAGGAAACCTAATGTTAATGCACTCCCTGTTAAATGGCGGAACTTATAAGCCCCGCTTTGTCTTTTTACTACAGCGAAAAAATAATAATTCTTGCAAGTGGGGATCGAACCCACAACCGTTTACAGCCAACTTTACTTTGTGCCACTGCGCCAAGGCTAAACAAGGCGTTGAATTCCGACTTGAATGACTCGAAAATTCGGTGTAAAGTAGGGAACTGATAGTCTTAGCACTAGGAACCTAGTTGGTACTACGCAAAAAGTGTTGAATTGAGAAAATTTAATTTAAAAAGGTTATCAAGAGACATAATATTAAAAGAATTAAACATTTTATAAATCAGCATAGCTAAAATTTTGTATATTTCATAGGTTCAATAGCCTCTATCACCTAGGAAAACCTCTAAAAGTCAAAATAGTATAGAAGCAAACCTTGCGAGTGACACATTTATCTATTCGAGTGTTTACTATCATCTGATAGCCGTCGATAAGCGTCGCGCTAGGGAAATTGCCTGTCATGTCGCGGTTAGGGGAGTTTCGACAATTCATTTGTCGAAAGCAGAATTTAGTTAGAATTAACTCAATTTTCACTTGTTCCCAATCAGTAGCAGTAATAATCGATTATCGTTTGGTAAAATGGTTAAGGTACTAAATACGTTATTAGAAAAAGGTTAAACGTACGTAACATTGATATTTTTACTTATAATTAAAATTTACAGAAAGGTTATGAGTTCGATTTCCACACGAAGAAATGAATATTTTCATTTTTTCATTTTCATCACCAAAAAATTTAGGAGTCCTTGTTTATAAGGTTTCAATTCGCTCCTAGGTTACCAGGGCTTTGTCTGTATGGAACCCGTTATATAATAAGTACATAGTATGTCTTGAAATATTCAGCTAACATTTTTACGTGCCATACAGTACAGATGCTATGGCAATCAGGTACCGTATGTGCAATTGCTTAACTATTATAAACCCATTTTATTAGAAGCAAGATGTAAGCAGCTTGAAGCATTATTTTTATATAGTTTGAGCCACAGTAGTAATGATGGCCCTAGTCTTGTCAATCAAATTTGTTACTGTATACCAACTAGAACACATTGCCGCTATCCTCGTCGATTATTTGCGACTAGTCGTTGTCGTACAAACTACTATACAGAATGGTCAACTCCTATAATAATAGCTTTAACTCTATTGATATTGCGGCAACGCGTTTTAGGAATTTGAAAAAAGCAATACATACACTGCTTAAATAATGTTGTCGTATGTATTATGTTATATTTAAAGTAGGTGTTGATGCTACATTTATATATTTTGTTATGCAGTTTTTTTTTAATTTACATGTATGTGCCCTCTTTGTTTACCCCAATAAATGAATAAAAATCTTCGATCTGGTATCGAGGCAAAGCGCGGTGTTAAGTTCCGCCACTCAAGGCACAATGCCTTCAGAATGTGGCGGAAAGTGGAAAGCGGAGTGTTTTAATATTATGCTCCATTTGCCAGCTCTGCTACATACGGGACACAGCGTCAAACCGAAAAAAATATAAATAATTATATTTACACAATAATAAAACATTGTGGACCATATACATACAGCAAAGTTGTTAAATTGCCCGAAAAATAATAACACATATATAGGGGAGAGGGGGGTAGCTTAGAACAGGGGCACCTTTGAAAATATGTGTTAACAGGGCTATTTTAAAAAGAATTTTTGGTAATTTTTTTTTGAGTAGTGGCATCACTAATCTGCACAAGTGTCACTTGTCACCGCTGATATATGAGAATCAGTCGTTGAGTTACGAGGAGTGTTTGATTTTGAGTAAAAAATTATGCATTTTTAAATAAACGCGTAAGTATCGCAGGGATCCAATTCAAGGTATATGGTTTTATTTTTTCCTCTTTTAGTTAGAATGTTTCATATATCATGCAATAAACTAGAAATTATTACAATTTTTAAACTTTAACTTGAAAAAAAAACGTTTGTAATTTTTCAATTACCACTGAGGCAGCTTTGAACAAAATGAAGGGGGCAGTTTTGAATATAATTATATGTAAAAAAATACCGCGAAAGAAAAACAAAACTATACTGAACTTATCTTCACAAGAAACTGACTCAAAAATGCATTTGGAATTAGAAGAGGAAGTGACAATTTACTGTGAAGAACATGAACATACTGATACCTGTGCGTATGAAGACTACGAAATGGAATTAGACTACAACTTGATAAATATTGGAGAATTCATTTTAGCGAAATGTAATAGTAAAAAAGTAGCTTGTATATTTTTTTCTTTCCTGAGAAAGAGGACAAGCGCTACATTAGTTTTTCAAAAGTCTTACGTAGACTAGACTTGAGGCCAGTCATGGCGCAGCGGCACGAAGTGTGCCTGTAAAACGGACTGGTTGTGGGTTCGATCCCCACTCGAGGAGATGAAATATTTACTTAAATTTATATTTCCATTTCTTCGCTCTGGTGTCGAGGTTAAGCGCGGCGTTGAGTTCTGCCACTCAACACGCAATGCCTCCAGAAAAGTGAGGAACGGAGTGTCTTAACACTATTGTTCCCTCTGCCTACATTCCTGTTTGCGGGATAAAACGTGAAGCTGATTTTTATTTCTTATGTAGACTACTTCCCCCAATTTCAGTTGCTGGTTACGTCACGTACTACATCCATGTTTTCCTTTATATTTAATTTTTCTAAGTTCAAATTAGGGTAGTAAGCTTATTTAAAAAATAGTTTGTTTTATTTTCATAATATTAGATTTATTCTATGATTGATCCCATAATGTTAATTACTTCTAGGAAGTCAAAGCTACTTTTTTTGTTTGTTCGTTTTTAAAGTCTATTAACAATATTAAAGTTATTTAACACCAGTACTAGTACAATCGCAATATTAAAGTAGGTATATAATTATTTTAAGTTAACATGGTACTGATATTTGATCTCCATCGTTTCTAATGTTCAGTTTATTAATAAAATTGCTTAAAAGTTTGATAAGCCTTTTAATTTCATTGAATTCGATGATTGTTCAAAACTGCCCCATATATGTTCAAAGCTACCCCGGAAGGGGGGTAGCTTTGAACATTTGACTACTGCTACTAAAGTTGATATTGCACCTTTAACTTATACATTTTTCTAAATATGACGCAAGGATTGTGTGGCACAATAGTTGGACTAAGTATTGTGAAATAGTAAAGAAGTTAAAAACTGTAGAATTTTTAGATATGACACAAAGTTTAAAAATCGTTCGAATGTGCCCCCCTCTCCCCTATATACACGACGGGGTCTAGTAATGCAAAACATCACTAATGACAGCAATATTCGCAATAGCTTTTTACGACGGTTAAGTTGATGTAATTTATGTACTATGTTAACAAGTCGGTGGAAAAACATTATATTATTAGCATTAAAGTCTTATAAATTTAATAAGTGTGAAAGTACAATAATGGAGGCCAGTCGTGGCGCAATGGTACAAGCGTGTGAATGTAAACGCAACAGGTTGTGGATTCGATTCCAATTCAAGGAAATTAAATATTTAATATTTTCATTTCTTTGCTCTGGTACCAAGGCAAAAAGCGCGGCGTTGAGCTCCGCCACTCAACACCAAATACCTTTAAAATTTGGCAAAATATGGGAAACGGTGTGTCTTAACTAAGTTCCCTCTATACTATATGTATACGATACAGCGTAAAGCTGAAAAAAACAAGTGTGAAAGTATACCATAATTGGCGCCATTGTAGCGAAGTAAAATTTTATCTGGTTGTACGACGACAATGGTATAAAATTGGTGAATAATTAAATTGTTTCTTTGGACTACTTAGATAAAATGTTGGTTGAAGTTTTACCATATAGAGATAATATATATTACTGTATTTACTGAGTCGAAAATAAAATAAGGGAATTATCACAAAATTTTAAGAAAATATACTGTTAGTAGTAAATAATAATATTGATTAATTGATAAAACATGAAAATTATATTAAACAACAAAAGTTTATCCTAATAAGATAGGGTAGAAAATATTATATTAGCTTTTTCTCTCAACAACTTACAACGGTACAGTGTTTTCAATTTCAACAGCAAAGTGCTTTTCACTCAGCCCAATTACAAACTATATTGTTATTAAAATGGCTTCACTTTAAACTAAGGTATACAATAAAATGATAAAATTAAAAGAACCTCAAATATTTTTATAGAAAATATTTTTATTTGATCGTTTGCGTCTAAGCTCTCTGTCTCCTAGATAGCTCATCCGATATCCATCTATCTATCTATCAATAATAATAATCTTTCAAAGATCAGGGCCACAAACAAGCAGGTCCTAATCGGTGCTACGTGAAAGTGTCATTACAACAACGGCGTCTCGGTGGCGCTTGCAATAAAGTTGTTTACTTGCGTTTTATCTAGAGAAATAATAAAATTAACCAATGAATCGTACAGGTACAGGTGAACCGATATTTACAACTAAAAATGTTTTAAACCTAAACTATGATAAAGTTTTTTTTTTGTTTATTACTTGTCTATCTGTATTATAATCTAATAATCTAAGTTGAAATATACATATATAGTCGATGATAGTTGACTAAATAAATAAAAACCTCTATTCTATCCACTCAAGTGTAAACGACAGTGTTTAACGATTTATCTTCCTTAGTAGAAGCGGGAGCTGTGTGACGTAATTTTTTTTGTTCAAGTTATACTTAAAGAGATTAGTGTCAAGACACTCTGTTCTCTAATTTATTCCCTTTATTTCGCTACTAACACACCAGTGAATTAACAATAAAAAAATATAAATTAACATATGAGGATGCACGCAGCAGTTTTTTTACTACTAAGCTGTTTGCTGTAATACATATTAATCCTATTAAAGCACGCTCTCCCTGACGACAATAAACGAAAGCGTGTAATTAGGTCGAGTGAAGCTTTACCGCAACAGGGATTTATTGGATACCTACTAGACTTACTACTACCTACCTAGACTACCTACTTTCTAAAGATTAAGCTTAATAATATAGTAAACTGAAGTGAAAATGCTTCTTGTATTAAATACAAAGACATATATTTAAAATGTATTCACTGTATTTGAAAAGAACAAGAAGTGATAAATCACTCAGAAATTTCTAAAAGCATTTTTAGGTACCTATGATTGGTATAGTAATTTTCGTAAACAATTTAAATAAAAAATATAGTTAAATATATACACAATACAAATTTTATCTCTTAGTTACATTAATGCACAGTTTATGTTTAAACGGTAAATGAAAGCGCGTAATTGGGTCGAGCGGGTTATACTCAACAGGGATTTATTGGACTTGAATCGCCCACTCTCGTGAGCTGTTCTAGGGTTAGCTATACATTATTATTGGATGTAAATGGGATGTGCTTAGTAAAGAAATAGTCAAAAATATATAAATATGTATATAACAAAAAGAAATGTCAGACATCATGTATCTTCTTATCCTTTCTTAAAGTACATTTTTTAAATTTAACCTTTTGAAAGCGATATTTTTATTTTAATTGTTGAGTAAAATATATAGGATGATCGGATGATTCCTAGTCTATTGACATATCATAAGGGTGTGTCAGAAAGGCATTTTTACCATAAAACAAAAATGTCACAAGGTTAAAAAAAATAATTTAAAATAAGCGCCTTAAAGTTTCTATTAATTATTATTATTACCCAAAAAACACTACAATAAATCCTCTTCCCATACAAAAATGAACCAAACGCGTTATAACGTTCAAACCACGCGTCGGGCCCATTACGTTACTGTAATACGCGGCAGACAAGATCAATAATAATTATGATTTACGACGGCACTTTAAACCAGAAATAAATAGTAAGCTCTCCAAAGGGTTAAGCCGCACGGAGCATTGATTCATAAAAGTGTTGTGAATGCTGACCGGCTGTTGATGATTTCTATAAAGTATCGACTGGAAATAGATCGTTTGATACGAACAATTCGTGTAAAGGCACGCGCGGTACGTTTGATGAATTACAATAGCATTTAAAAGTTTCAGTTTGCTTTACACCATGTTCTAAGGTTGGGATTTTTACTTAAGTAATAGATATTCGTGGCGTCTGCAGTCGTGATGCAGGCGAACAAGTGTTTACAGTAAACGCGACTTGTTGTGGGTTCCATTCCCACTCGAGGTTTTGATTTTTATTTAATTAAGAGATATTAAAATAAGAATATTATTTTTTATGTACACTCTTTTTTAAGGATAGCAGTAGTGTTATCCTGAAGTAGAACCTAGTGCACCAGGGATAGAACTGACATATTCTTATATATGTAGATTACAAATACGTGTTGGTTGAAGAAACAGCAGCTTATATAGCAGCAGTTGGTAATAAAATTATTTTTTAAATAATCAACACATTTCAGATTTTTATTCGTCTGTCGGTGTAACTAATTGATTAATCGCAAAGATAATGTGTTGACTAATTGACTAATTAATAGATGTTTGGCTTTTTCTGAATATTAAATTCAGAAAAAGTCGTACATTTCGTTCTAAGTAAATGCACAATATAATACTAAACATTAAAAAGATGGAAAAATAACAAAAATAATAGTATATTATATTACTTAAAGGTGATATTAAAGGAGCTTTAAGGTGTTATTCCACACTTAGAAAAGAAAAATATTTATTTAGTAAACGTATAAAAATTCTCTTGTAAAAATTCTGTTATAATCAAATAAAATTATGAATTTTAAGTAAAAACATTTTAATAATTATTTAATAGAGAGGGTTTAAACTAACAACTTTATTTTTCCTGTTGATCACGTACCTATTTAGAGATCAACGGTACAAACTAGTGGTGTGACTTGTGAGTGAGAAAAAGTCCATACCTACAGATAAGGAAAGGATTATACTGGAAAGATGTTTCATACATTCAAAGATCAAACATTCAATGTTTCATTAATCTATCATATTTTATTAATTTCTCGAATGTTCTTTTTCATGGAAAGCTTAATATAGAAAATTCTGCGGCCCTGTAATAAAAATGCTACGCTGCCATTAATCTTAATCATTGCCGTACAAATATTTATATGTGTAATATAAATGTATACGAGCTTTTAGCCTCATCCCTTCTACAGTAGCTATCAAAAGTTTTTAAAAAATAACAAATTAAATCAGCTTCATGCTAATTGAAATGAATGTTAGCCTGCTTTGTGCAAGTTAAGATACTCCGTTGCTCACTTTCTGGCGAGTTTTTCGAGGCATTGCGTGTTGAGTGGCGGAACTCAACGCCGGGCTTTTGCTTTGATGCCAAAACGAAGAAATGAAAATATTAATAAATAATAAATAATTCCCCAAGAAAGAGTGAATCCACAACCATCGCGTTACGGTCACACCTTCCACCCCTGCGCCACGACGGCCTCTTTTTATATTATATTTTTATATACTCGTGTATAGAAATAATTTTTTCTAAGACATTTACCGCAAATCACTTACATATACTGTTATGGAGTTACATCATTACCTGCTACATAATGATCAGCAATCACTTAATATAAGTATACCTACGCGCTGTGTAATCTCCAAGGCTGTCAGCGGTTACGTAAACAAACCTTGACAATGATTCGTGGGCGTTGATTCATTTTATTTTATTTTAATTTTTAACTTAATGTTGAGGCCAGTCGTGGGGCCTGAGCACAAAAGTACGACTGTAAACGCCACTGGTTGTGGGTTCGATTTCTACTCGAGGACACGCTGGTACCAGGGCAAAGTGCGGCGTTGAGTTCAGCCATTAAGCACTCAATGCCTATACAATTCGGTGAAAAGTTGGGAATGGATACAGAGTGTCTTAACACTAGGTTCTATATTCCTTTAGGATAGCTAAAACTAAACTTTAATGTTGTGACGCAGTTGAGATGTGCTTTATTAAGGGTTGTGAGTACAAATGCCAATTAGGGAAATAATCGTGATTAAAATATTTTGAAGTGTTTCTTGTATTGGTTGACACTTTCACACATAAGCTTAAGTTAAAAAAATTAGAGAAAGGACGATTTTGGGTTCTACCAATTAGCGACTTGTGTAAGTAAACGACAATCATGTAAGTAAAAGACAAGAGTTATAGATATCTGACTATTTTAGGGTGTGTAGGTAAATTCTATTGTAGGGAAACCATTTACTTATTAGAAACTATTGAAATTATTTTGAAACTATATTAGCCGAATTAATCGCATATATTTTATACTTCAAAATATATTTTAAACTAAACTTTTAAACAGTTGACAGCAGTCGGTGGCTACAGATCGACCGATCCCAGACCACAGACTCTACCCGGTTAACTGCTTCGTAATTTATGTGTAAAAATAGCAAAAAGTAAACATTTTATAGTTACTTATTTACTTCACAATTCACTTAATAAAATATTATTATACAGTATTCTTGTTATCTACAAAGTTACTACATTTTTAATAGAAATTTTACAAAAAATATATATCAGAATAGTAACACGGCTTTCAAACTACCGTAGATCACGCATGTACATAGTACACATACATCTCACTTCCGCAGTCTCTCGTAAGTACTGAGACGACTTTTATTTAAAGGAAAACATTTTATTCAGGCGAGCGTTTGTGACAAATAACTTTTTCCTGTCCTTAAAAGCAAGACAAAGGGGGAAAAGAAATGTTAAAGTTATTGTTGAAGGAATTCGAAGTATTTTCACAATTGTTATGGAAGAAAAATTGACAAAAAAAACAAAGAAATGTTTTATATTTTGTTGATATATTTATAAATTTAATGCTTATAAGCATTAAGCATTGATTTAATTGACATCTTATCTACATGTGATGATAGCTACCAATAGTACTCAACAGTTCTATTTAAAATATACTGTGATTTCTAAGAACTTTAATATTACTTTATATATAACAAACGTAATCTACTTTTTATAAAAAAATATTTATATTTATTGCTCTAATGTGTTTCAATCATTATGTAAAAAAAAACATTTTAGAAATTCTTACTGCTACAACAAAAATATTGTGTTCACTTATACTTTTATCGTTGTTTTATTAGAAGGAATTTAAAAAACCATTGTTTCGATAACTGGTTCGTAGGGTCCGTGTAAACGTACTCTTAAAACAGCTTCAGGGTGCATAATATTCTTTTGTTGCCTTAAAAGCTATTTCGACCCACGCTTGGAACAATATGAATAGGCTTTAAAAGATCCGTCTAATTGGAACGTGGAAGATTGTTGATACACCGCTCGAGTGAGATTATAAAGCAACATTATAGTGAAGGCGCTACACCTGAAGGATGCATTGTCGTGCGAACATCCGTTCTTCAAAAGAGCAAGAATAATTGCAGAGTAACAGAAAAGTGCAACGAACTGATACAAAAACTTTCATACTGGCACGTGCATGCTTAATCTCAAAAACTGGAGGCCAAAAGAGGAATAGAAGCGGTGGTTGCGTTCTCAAGGATGGACTGAAAAATGTACCTAAGAATGTTAGTTACATTTTTAAAATTGATCACAATTGAGACAACCAAACGAATTTTACATTCAAGCCAATAAATAAGAGCATAAATAAGAGCATTGACTGAAAAATTTCATTAAAATCCTTGAGCTCATAAGATAACGATAGTAATATTTTTACATATTGCCTTCAGATTTTGAAACTGATATTCCTCAGTCTCTTGTTCCTTGTACTCCATCCCAATACAAGTCCGCGTACAGGGAGCTAAGGTTGGTGTCATTTCGAGAGCCTTCAGTTTTGTTTTTCCTTTTTTAACAATAGCTAGTATACTTTATAGCTGTCTGAAATATCCTTTTGAGTAGTTGGTTGATAATTTTCAACAAGTTTAATATAAATACTACTTCTAGGTTCTAATACTACTTCTAGATTTTAATTTTCAACTACAGTATTCCAATATTTATGTGATAATGACCGAACAGGACCATAACTATAACAGCGCTAGGACCGGTTTGCTTCCCGACCCGTCCGCCTACATCCACGGCTCGGGACGGCGCGATCACTGATTTATTGACGGACGTTGATGCCCAAGTTCCGTTGAAGGTTAGGGGTCACGACATTTGTATGAGAAATTGCATATTACGTGATTTATCATATTATTTAATTCAATTGGCGTGTTACATTTACTTTATAAGAATAGTATAATAGATTTATTATAAGAGTAAAGGGTTGGTAAGGTAGTGAACTAGTCTAAAAGCTGGGGTAAGTCTGAATAATTATTTAAACGAGTAATTTATTTTATAAACGATTTTGTATTCAACTAAGAAAATAATGTTCAATTGTTTCATAACACATTTCAATCAATTTAAATCAGAATCCTCTTGCATGGACATCACTAGTAAGTATAATAAGTAATAACAATAAAAACAACATAATATCATCAATTCCCAGACAGTTTATTACAGTAAATCATATGAGAGGCATTCGTAAATAGACCCATTACGGCTAGACATGTTAGAGCTGAGCTGACTCACCTCCTTATTCGGCGTCGTGCCTATGGAGGCGTTGGCGCAAGTCGGTGGACATTTGTCAAGTGACAGTTAAGAGGTAAGCAAACATAAGGAAAATAACGTGAATCACGAACATAAATATGTATAATCTGTATATGTTTTTTTTTTCACCTAAATTAAATGTTTATCCAACTTTGTCGGATTCCCTAGTTTTATAAGACAAAGCACAGCGTTAAGATCCGCCACCCACACCCCAATTATTTGTCTAAATTTGGCGAAAAGTTTTAGGTATTATCCGTTCCGTTAAATACTGTCTGTCGATATGAAAAACATACTGGTAATCATACTTAACACTAAAAACAACTGTTCAAACTTTACAAGTCATGAAAT
This sequence comes from Heliconius himera, assembly GCA_021202915.1. NCBI lineage: Eukaryota > Metazoa > Arthropoda > Insecta > Lepidoptera > Nymphalidae > Heliconius > Heliconius himera. Next base: position 69,431 of record JAJHJA010000041.1, read on the forward strand.
AAACATTATGTAAGCTGAGTGAAAGAAAAGAAATATAATAAAATTTTCTCTAGCTATGGTTTATCTGCGATTGGATAACACGTCATTTTGTTGTTTAATTAACATATAGATATAACAAACAAGACATCTTCATGTCAGTTTACAAACACGAAGCTTGTATTGATACAAGTGTAAACATCTAAATTAATTGACTAAAGGTACTTTAATTAATATTAATTCTCTCATCTTGTATTATAAGTAGGTACATCGATTATGTCTATATTTAATACTCTACAATATATCATATATTTTTTTTAGATTCACGGTATGCCCCCCACAGAGTAGGGTAGGCAGGGGGAACCTAGGTTAAAACTCTCCATTTCCCATTTTATGTCGAATTCTAGGGGCAATGAGAGATAAATGGCGAAGCTCAACGCCGCGCTTTGCCTCGACATCAGATCGAAGAAATGAAAACGTTAAAATTTCAAAGTCTCAACTTTATTTATATAAAAACATAAAAAAATTGTAAGATTTTTAAGAAAACGAATCGATGTTTATTCGATATAAACGAATGACCTAAAAAATATAGCGAGAAGAACGTCACTATAACCGTTAACTGTACTTATCATCCCGTCCCTTAAGAGGATGAGGAAGAGATGATGCGATTGCAAAATGAAATTAACCTTGAGCTATATTACGTACCTACTTGTCATGTGGTGATAAGTGAGTCAAGTAGTTAAAAGTGTATAATTGAATATAATACGACCAATTACATACATACGTGACAAATTAGCATTCATTCTCAGGAATATGGATTAAAAATACTTTATAATAGAAACATTTTACTACTATATTTCGATATTTATTTTTTTAAATTCATTTCCTAGTTCAAGAATATGCGATATTGGATAAAGAAAAGAGGTAAAGAAGTAGAACAGAAAGGAAAGTCCCTGTCATAAAGTTAGAAGATGCAGATAGGGAGTGTACCTCAGTGGGTCAGAAGCTGTAAACGCGATGGTTGTGGGTTCGATTCCCATTTGTAAGATTTTCATTTCCCGTTCTGGTAGACCAAGTGCAGCCTTGAGAAAATCAACCCGCAATGTCTGACAGACATCGGCTAAAAGTGTGCTAATATAAAAAAATATAATCACAATCATTATTAACACCTCTAAAAGAATCAAAGCTGGCAAAACTAACAAAAAACATCTTTATAACACCAAACAAGATTAACCGAACAACAAATTGAAATTACAACAAAGTTTCATCTTAGATAATCTGTTTAATCAACACTTTCTCCACGACCTAATTTGTTTAATGCCACATACAATTGCATTAGTCAAGTTGTCAGTAATGTCAGTTGGCAGTAATTGAGACATGTGTCAAAACAAAACACAGTTACAGTTAGGTTGGAGAGTGGCGAGAATACTGATTCAACCTGAAACCAGGAAACGTCTTGTCACAGCTAGAATCAATTGATGTAACGATTCAGGGCACCCTGCAAACTTGTCGTCTAACTGTAACTAATGGTGGCCTTTTTTGTAGTCTAGATTCTACGCTACATATATATCTGTATATGTGATAGATTATATTTATTGTATTAGTAGTGTTGTATCACAAAGTGTGACTGTAATCGCAAATGGTTGTGGGTTCGATCCCCACTCGAGGAAATTAAATAGTTATTTAAAATTATATTTCCATTTCTTCGCTCTGGTATCAAGACAAAGCGCGGCGTAAAGTTCCGCTACTCAACACGTATTGCCTCCAAAATTCGCCTGTAAGTAGACGGAGTGTCTTTACACTAGGTTTCCTTTGCAAAAATCTTAAAGTTAATGTAACACCTGTTTTAAAATATTTCTTTAAAACAAAACTGTTAATATAAGTGTTCATGTAAATATTTATGTATTCATATTGATATAGCCACTGACTGGTTGTAGACTGTAGTAGATAAGGAAAAACGCATAAAGTTTACAAAGCAAGAAACAATATTTAAAAAGAGCTGCGTGAGCAAGATGCGTGCCACAGCTCTGGTCTGAATTATTTATAAGGTGACAATACAAGGAATATCTTTATACCTGTCACTAATGTGTGGTGACTTTCTTTGCGGCTTAGGAATACTACATCGATTAAATAGAGTAAAAGACTACCAGCCAAGGTTTTATATTTTTTACATAAAACCTGTAAAAAATATAAAAACGTTAATGTTATATATTAATAAAGTTATTAGCTCATGTCATGGTGGTTTTCAATAAATTGAATTGTTTTTTTTTTGCTTAAAATGTCTAAATTATCAATGTTACTATGAATAGAATATATTTTTATGTATAAGTAAAATAAATGAACAAGTAAGATACTTCCTCAGAAAGATTGGAACATTTCTTCTGAGTAAGTGGAGAAAGGGAAGATTCTTAATAATAACAGTGTTCCAGCTTCGCCATGCCTACTCTATCATGTGCGAGATATTGCGTGAAGCTAAAAAAAATAATAGGCAAAATACGAAACATAAGAGGCGATAGAAACGCTGCTAAAAATGTCAATATAACAAATTAAAGTTACACAATGTATAACAAATTCTATATGCGTGCTCAATCAACCAAGTCATTGTTATTATCCGTTGAAATGAAGACGAAAGTGTTTGGACAGTGAAAGTTTCGCTTCACATCGATAGGTATAGTGTACCACAAGTAGCCCTACTATTTAAGGCATTGTTGAAGCATCTCACTTATTGTAATAGCGGTCCAAGCCTATGGAATGTGCGATCGAGCAGATTAAACACCTGCACTAGTTATTAGAAATATTTTATTATTTATATAGTTTTACTAACTAATGTAATTTAAAATTGATATTAATTAGAGAAATTGTTGTCTAAATCAACTATGAATGTGAAGCGAAAGGAAGATTGTATTCCTATAGTAGATATGTAATCTAGGCGAAATTAGGCATTGGGTCTTTAGGCGGTCTTGTCTATATACTAAACGCAGAGTTAGGTTCCGCCACCCAACATGAAACAATCAAAAATTTGAATAAGAGTAACCTAATAGGTACCTACATTTCAAAATACATACGTATATTTCCATCTCCAACAACAAGTTTACCTTTAACTTAGCATTTCAGTCAATAGAACTTCACTGAACAAAATGCACATATCATTAGAAGGATTTGCATGAATATCGTTACTGGAATAACATAACAAAGTTTGAATACATTTTCAAAGGACAGTTTATTCAGTCTGTTGAGCGCTTATGGCTAAAGTTAATGATCATATATCATGTATGACCTACATGCAAATTAGTCATTTAGATTATTTACTTATTTATTTATTTGTTGAGATTTTTACAAAAAGTTTAGTTTGACCTCAAAAGCTTTATTAACCATTGAATTCAATTACCTTTTTACTTTACTAGGAATATGTTATAAGAGGCCAGTCGTGGCGTGTGGATACAAGCGTGGAGCTGTAAACGCCACAGATTGTAAATTCGACTCCAACTTGAGAAAATAAAATATTTAATATTTTCATATGGTGTTCTACATATTATAATGCATTTCAACAACAAAAAGTATGTTTTTTAAAAAACCTAATAACTTAAGCAAAATTACAAAATCTTGTAAATTTATGTAATTTGTCGAAAATCCTAAGCTTTCATTATTAAGTTTTTCTACCTTTCAAAACACGAGATAAATGGTAACAAAAAAGTAACAACTCGTAAGGATACTAATGACCTACAAGACTCTACAACAATTTATCATGTCTTTCTAATGAGCAAGTGGTAGTACTTATTTAATGAAAGATCTTGTAGAGAAAGTAAGAACATAGTCTCTATTATAATTAATTACAAAAACTCCATCTGATCTGATGTGTACAAGAACTGTAAGGTTACTATAGGTCTCTTAGGTTGCTGAACAGAAAATGTATTTGATAACTATCAATAACGTTTTAGCATTATGCCACGATTATTATAATAATTTCACTCCTGTAAAAAAGACGAGTACAAGTATGGTAGTTAGTGACTATGGTAATATTAGTAGGCGATAGACATTTAAATCATATAATTTTCTTTTGCTGAAACACAAAAAAAAATTTTCTTGTAATGTTTCTTTTAGTCTCGTAAAAATATAAGTTGTTTATTTTCGTTTGAGAACAAACGACGTAGAAATAGAGCAAATGAAAGAAACCACACTAACGAAAACACCTAGGAAGTCCGTAAATTTCTTTTCTCAAAGGAAAACTAACAATAGGAATAAGTAATGACATCGTAAAATATAATACTTATATATTGCCAACATAACAACGTTCTACAGGAGCGTTAACCTAAATAATTACAATAATGTCTTTTAAAAGTCGCATACCTACTCCTATTTATTAGCCAAAAGTTTTACATAGTTTAGTTCAAAAATAGCAGTGAAACGATGTTGTTTGAACTACATTTTTAACCGACTTTTTTAATACAAAGAAGTCAAGGAATTTATATAAAATCATTTTTTTACACTATATATATAAGGTGAGGAACGGAGAGCCTTAACACTAGGTTCTCTCTGCCTACTCTGCTTCGTGCGGAATACAGCGTGAAGCTGATGTTATTTTTTTAAACGTGTAATGTTTTTTTTTATGTTTCATATTACTAAAGATATAATTTATATTTTATGTGCATTTAACGATTATGATTGAGAATAATTCGACTTAACAATATTGTAGTACTATACTGTCTATGTTCAATTAATTTCTACCTTCATAATTATAATACAAGAAAAACTCGCTCTAACAAGATGAAGCGAAACGTACGCAAAAACTGCGTATTCTCGAAGATGCTTTTAGACTTTCATCTAACAAAACTCAATCGATCACCGTCGACAGGTACCTGCACAGCCTCCGATGGAATACACTTAGATCCATTAGGTTTTGTATACGAGTAGAAAGTGCCTACATTTAGGTCATGAGAGATTTTACAGCAGCTGCGAAGGTTTATAGTATCTAATAATAATAATTTGGCATACAAATGTATTAAAATAAATATAAAATTATAATATTCAGGTGAGTTCTGAAACTCAGCACGCAATGCCTTCGAATTCGGCGGAAAGTGGGGAACGGAGTGTCTTAACACCTTTAGATTCCCTCTGCCTACACTGCTGTGTGCGGGATACAGCGTGAAGCTGATTTGATTAGATTTTAATATTATTGTAAAGAATAACTATGAAAGAACAAGAATTAATGTGACTGCCTTGAATTATAATTTAATGCCTATTAAATTAGGTCCGAGGTAGATGCCGTCGTGTCGCAGAGGCGCAACATGTGACTGTAACCCGACGTTCGAACCCCCGAACGTTCTTCGTTCTGTTACCAAGGCAAAAGCGCAGCGTTGAGTTTCGCCACTGAACACACAATGCCTAGAAAAACCGGTAGAAAGTGGGAAGCTTATTTCTGAAAACTAGTTTCCCTACCCTGTTATATGCGGATACAGCGTAAAGCTAAAAAAAATTATTAAGACACGACATATAACTATTATGATTATGAGCAGATAAAGCAATAAGTAACTCAATTTCTACGGTTTTAAATTGCTCTATCTTTTTTTAAAGCAAAAATACATTAATATAGCCACAACACTTCTTTATACGACTTCAATATAGTCATTTCTAATCAACATAGAGTTTCTAATCAATTAGCTTTATTAAAAGTTTCAAGAACAATTTAGCATAAGAAAACGGTGTTTGTTAAATCTATTTACGTCGCAATAACCACTTCTTCGCTAATGAACAGATACTAAACATTATTTAATTATTAGATACTGTGCCCGAGGAAACTCATAAAGTTTTACAACTTCGTGTCCATTACAAGGAATTATATTAATTTGTATTATGTGATATGAAATAATTGTCATTTATTTATTTACATTGTGTGGTTTGTGGCAAACACGATGTTTGACCACAAGCCACGCCACAAGGACGCCCAAGGAGGCTTTAGACCTGGAAGAGGGTATGGATCAGATCTTTCCCCTTCGCATGGTCACGGATTTTTTTTGTCCGTGAACCACGTTTTCTGTGCTTTTGTGAACTTGGAAAAGGCGTTTGACAGAGTTGCAGGAGCAAAATTATGGGAGATACTACCCCTACAATACAATGTGAGCGGACCCTTGCTGCAGGCTGTAAAGTCTCTTTACTCAAAAGATTTATGATAAAAAGTGAATGGTAAGAAAGGTAGGGGAGACCTCGGTTGACCGTCGGAAACACAGTATCAAAGATACTGGAGGAAAGTCACGTAAAAAGCATGAGGACCCCCCGGAGGGCATGTATGAAGAGGTTGATGATAGTGGACCAGGCGAAAGAGATATGTACAGACCGTAGCGTTTGGCGCTCAGTTCTCTCTCTCCGCTAGGGATAAAGCATGACGCTAGTATAGTATAATATAGTATTTTCAAACAGATAGACAGAGTTACTTTCGAATATAAGTGTGGATTAAATCTTCTTTGTTTCCACAAAACAGATCTTCCAAATTTCAAAGGATAATGTTCAACTACGTTAAGAAGCTTTTTGTTGCTAAAATATTTTGTTGCATACTTTTTAACTATTATTTTTTGATCCATATGATGAAATCAAATATGTATAAATACAAGTTTTAACTGAAATTTCTGTAAAATATTTATAATTACTCAGAGTTCAAAATAAAAACGTTAGCTACAATTAAAAAAATACAATTATTATGTTATTTTTAATAACATATCAATACCTCCAAGTACGTACACACTGCTAGAAAAGAAATGTGTCGTAATAATTACAACATGTCTTTCTCTAGTGTGAGAAATAAAAATAGGAAATGTCACTGTACGACTAATGACGGAAGACAACGGTAGTCAAAAATTCCACATTTTGTAACAAAGAGTTTTAAAATATTATGAAAATTAAGATATATTTTATTATAACATGAGGTTGTCTTGTCGCAGCGGCACAGAGGATATCTGTCAGTAAGCACGACGAATGGTTACTGGTTCGAATTCTACTCGAAGAAACAAATTATTTTCATTTTCTCGCTCTGGTAACAAGACAAACGCGGCGCAGAAATTGGAGGACGGAGAATCTTAACACTTGATGAAGATGCTTTTTTATTCTTAACATTAACATTAACTTCTTAAAATTAATGTCTTTGACTATAAAATGTTTTATAACGTCCTTTTACCGTAATCTCATATTTGTTTGTTAGATAATTTTAGTAAAATTCTCAAAATATAATAGCATTTCTTTTTAATTATTTATGTTTCTTCCAATCTTAGTGACTAAAAAGTGAAGAAAAAAATTACACTGTCTTTTATTTACATGTATATACATATTTTTTATATAAAATCACTGAAATTCGTTTCAGATCGAACTCACAACTATAGTATTTATAGTCCTATCTTTCAGAATATATTACATTTTTAAATATTTTACCAAAATTAATCAGAATCCATAATTTGAACGTGTGCAATATTTGCGTAATCTCTTTCTTAGAAGTAATTTCAGACTTGATTGCATATTTATATTTAGCTTCCTGCAGATTTTACTAATGCATACAACTAATGTAGGTTATTAACTGTGATGATATTATGTTTACTTATAAAATCTGGTCATCGTCTCTAAATAGAAAGTATTTTCAATACGATGTACTGACCATGTAGGTTAGTTGGTAATAAAATAAGCTTCCTTGGTTTTATTGTACATAGGTACAAAAAGTACTAAGGGTACTGTTTCATATTGAATATTTTTTATTATCACATAAAAAAAATATTTACAAAAAAAACTAATTATTAAGAGCAACTAATACTTTTGACTGAAAACGCGATGATTATGCAGTTCTATTGCCCACTCGAGGATTATATTTAATTTTCATAGCTACGATAGAGGAAGCACGGCGTTGAGTTCCGCCATTTAACACTCAATATCTCGAAAAAGGCGAAATGTAAAAGTGTCTAAACTCTAGTTTCCTCCTGCCTACCCAGCTAGGCGGAAAAAACTAAAAGCGTGCAAAAGTACTCTTTATATTAATATTTCTAAGTCTAACCAAAGTGATTGCGTCAAATTTTACCAAACACAGTTCCTTAATAAATTCTGATCCGATTACCATTATCGATCTACCCACATCATATCATACTATGCATTATGGCGCAGATGTAGGCTACAGATTTCTATCAAGTGAGAACAGACGATGGTTCAATGTTCAGTGAACAATAACCGGAACCTTCCCACGATCTATCTGGACTATTAGCTGACGCCGCACAAACTAAGTGCGTTGACCATAGAGGCACATTCTAACGTTTTACACTATAGAATCTAAGCAATTCAACTGTTTTTACTTCTATACAATTGCCGGTAAAGATATTTTTATTGCAATGTAGAGTCTGGTACTTGTTTTTAATTTATTCATTGAATCATGGTTCGAAGTTATTTTTTAATGTTTATTTTAAATTTAGTTTACTAGTATAAGAATAGCAATGTCGCAGATTATCTCTTGCAAATATTAAAAATATATACCTACATGCTAAAAGTTATATATTAAAAAAAAATATAAGTTACTACTACTTAATATATTTGTTTTCTTTACCTGACTAAAACAATTCTATAAAATTCCGTTTCAAACAGGAAACCTTGTGAAAATGTCACATAGAGTCATTAAGAACTGTACAATTTGACCGAATGTCATTTGCCTCGTGTAAGAGCACTCGTACAAACTACGCTTGATATATACATCATACATACATTAACCATAAATTAAACTCTTAACGTAATTGTAGTTTGTGACCGCAACCACAGTTATAATTGCGCGGCGGCGTTTCATATTTTAAAACTCTAAAAGAAGGCATAATATTTTTTTAAAGTAGAAATGGTGCTGTGAAATAATTATGATGGAACATAGCGTAGATATATGTTAGCAACTCGCGAGGGGAATCAACCGGTAATGGAAGAATATTGGATTAAAATATTCCATTAAGTTATAATTACTTATATGTATTATATGTATGACATAAATAAATGTATGTTTTTAGCTTCACGCTGTATTTTCTGCACACAGTATGGTAGGCAGGGATAACGAGGGGTTATGACATTCCGTTCTATATTTCCGCCTACTTCTGGAGGCATTGCATATTGAGTGGCGGAACTCAACGCCGCGTTATTCTGCAATACTATATATAGAGATCTATCTAGACAATTCTACATAATTGCTAATTATATGAACACTGATTGATTCTTAATTTTATATAACTAACAAAGCAATGTCACCAACTTACTTTTATTTATATATATATATAACTTACTTTTATTTTTGAGATTCATGTGTATATATAGCAGTACATGCGGGAAGGTGAAAAAAGTCTAATCTTCATATATAGAGCTGAATTGGACGGAGCACGTACAATTAAACTAAAAGAAAAGTGCATGTTGAGTTTCTTTTATTTACCTGTGATAGTTCCACCAGCAACGAACGAAATACAGCCATGTTCCACTATATATCATTATACGAGTATATATATAAAATGTTTTTACTATTGCTGTATTTATTATTATTATAAAAATATTAATGTCAAGATATATTACTAGTTCATAATAATCAAATCAGATTTAATCTAATGCAATTTACGAACACGACAAAGCTACTTCTACGGTATCTAATTACAAGAAATTCCTGCGACGCTTCATCAGTTGTATGTACATAATTAAATGAAAAAATTGTCTAGTAGAGTGTTTGTTTAAGACCTGGACGCATTAAAAGGGTGATAATGATAAGCAATTATAATAACATTTATAAAACATTCTCTATTTAAGCTACACTAGCTACACTAAAAAATAAATTTGAGGCCAGTCGTGGCGCAGGGGGACAAAGTGTGCCTGTAAATCGACTGGTTATGGGTTCGATCCCCACTCGAGGAGATGAAATATTTATTTACATTTATATTTTCATTTCTTCGCTCTGGTGTCGAGGCGAAGCGCGGCGTTCAAATCCGCCACTTAACACGCAATGCCTCCAGATTTTGGCGGAAAGTGGCCGAACGGAGTGTCTTAATACTAGGTTCGCTCTGCCTACCCTGCTGTGTGCGGAATACAGCGCGAAGATTAAAAAAAAAAACTAAAAATAAACAGTATTTTAGTCGATTACAGGTAGGTATTAATTGATATTAAAATTGAAATGAAAGTGATAGCTACTGTAAAAACATAAATATAAATGATCGCATAATATACTGAAAGTAGAACGATAACTCGTTACATTTAAAAAAACGTCACATTACACAAATAAATACATACAAAAAAATGTAAGTATGCAATCAATACAAAACCTTCTACAATCGTTTAAATATACAACAATCAACTCGATCTGACCTTTGAAGCGCACTTTAAAATTATAGCATAGGTTACGATTTCACGGTGTTTGTGGCGCCAATCCAACTGCGTTATGGCACTGACCGCGAGATGAAACAGGTTATGTAAATGATATATCATTCGCTAATGTCGCTTAATTCTGAAAAGTTACTTGAGAACGTACAAATATTCAATACATTCTTGTATCTATGTAAAAAACGATGGAGATGATATCTTTGATTTATAGTAAACAAGGCAATAATGTGAAAAATTATTAAAACCTTAGGCTCCATTTTTCATAGTTCCCATAAGAAATATCCAATTGAATGTTTGAAACTTATCGATACTTACAATAAAATCGTAACTCAACGGTGTCTTTACATGGAAGTAGGTATAATTATTTTCATTCAGTGGTTTGCAATGCAGAGTGCGAAATTCGACTAAAGATCAATATACAAACCGTTACCCGTGAACCGTATAGTTACGATCGTTTATATTACGTTAAATCAAAAACGTTTTACGAATATATTGTGAATAAAATACATACAAATATAATTAAATTGCATGATTTTACTAAATTTGTGAATAATAAGCTTTGAGCTTAACAAATATTTAACTAGATGTTAAAATCTAATGTTCGTACGTACTCGTACAACAACTGAACAATCAGTTTAGTTTTAATTGCTGTAATAAATACAATCTCAGCTACCTGTACTACGCGTGGCCGTATAAGGCGGGTATTGGAGCAAGTGCCGTAAACCTAGAGTATATCAACACGCCTCGAAAGCAGCAGGGAGATAGGTGAAACGGGGAACTTCCTTAGTATTTTACAGTAACCTATAGTTTCTGTTTTATATTTAATATTGTAATTTAACAAATATTATAAATGGCTATATTTATATAATAAATAATTTTATCAGAAATAGAATCAACTGCATGCAAGTCGTGTGTACACGTCGCGACAATAAGACCAACGCGACCTTGCGAATTATCTTAATGTATTCAAATCCTCATTGCTATCTAAAAAGACAAGTGCCTAAAAACGTTCACAACTCTACATATGTGGACTACATAAATATATACACAATATGTATAGTCATCGTATGCCTCGTAAAATCGCTTATTTAGAAGTTCTCTAAAACAAATGTTACAGCAGGGTAGGCAGAGTAAACAATGTTAAAAACACTACGTTCTCCACTTCCCGTCGAATTCTGGAGGCATTGCGTGTTGGGTGGCGAAGATCAGCGCCGCGCTTTGCCTCGACACCAGAGTGAAGAAATTAAAACATAAATTTAAATAAATATTTGATTCCCTCGAGTGGTAATCGAACCGGCAAACAGTCACGTTAACTGTCACACTTTGTGCCCCTGCACCACGACTGGACTCTGTTACAGTCCAAATTTAACCTATTTTCGTCATTAATACTATTAAAAGTTTATGAGACATGGACTTTCGAGTTAGTTGCATCACACGTTTATTTGCGGACTTGACACGGTCGGAGCACAGGCTCGTAGCGATGCGGACGCGGCGTGACGTCATTTTAGGTGTAAGAAGAAATAAACAAACACGACTAAAACTGGAAAGATGCGAAGGATAATTGGAGACCAATTTTGGAAAGTAAAATGTCGCTGAATGCGACGTGATTGTATAAAAACGTGATGGATTTTCAACAATGCAACGGCATTTAAATAATTCAGCAGTTTAAAGATGAGGCCAGTCGTGGCGCGGGGACACAAACGTGTAATTGTAAAAGCGACAGGTTGTGCGTTCGATTCCTATACTAATTTTATTTCCTCGTTCTGGTACCATAGCAAAGCGTGGTGTTGACTTCTGCCACTTAACACGCAATGTCTCCAGAATTGGGCGAAAAGTGGGAAGCGGAGTGTCTCACTCCCTCTGCCTGTGCTAAGTGCGGGATACATTGTGAAATTAAACAAATAATTTTTTACTTTTTAATATACCTATGTTATTATGCGTTATAAGTTCTGAACATATTACTTAAAGTAAGTGACTTACAATAAAAATAAACTAATACAGTGGGCGAAGAAATTTATGTATGTATGTAGGCACTGTGAGATTGAACCCAAGTTTCCACGATCAACAGGGCACTTAAACAATGAAGCAGTGACCGCTACAATAATATAAATTGCAAAATTGTAAGTGCGGATCCCCATCCAGGATGATATAATTTCATTCTGACACACACTGATATATTACAAACTTTTTTGTCAATTTCCGGCGAGACCACTATCACTGGCATGCCTCAGGCCACAGCTTGTACGATTGAGTGCACCCATTGTCTGTAGCCTGGTGTGGATTTGAAAGTATAATGGACGTTTTCGTTAATATGTAATTTTTCATTCACATTCTGACTCTACATTCCTAATACGTTAGAGTGAGCACTTGTCACGACTCGTCTCGGTTCGACAAACTACACAGATCTGTTTCTTATCATTTCATATTATTTTATTTCGTTTGTTATCTTATTTGTATGTATTACTATTTTACGATATGTGTAGTAAAAAACATTAAATGTGCCACGAGCGAAGATTTGTTGTTTGTTAAAATCGTAAACATGGTGTGAATTTATAATATTTTCATTTTTGAAATGGTTGAATCGCACATAGAATACTAATAACGTTCATAAATTTATTTTAGCTTATTTTTTACTAACTGTTTACTTTATTTTCTCAATATCACTCGGCCTTTAGATACAATAATTTATTCATATCAATAATACAGTTTTATTTTAAATGTATTATTAATAAAAGTAAATAAAATTTATTCTTTAATAACATTTAGGTTACGACATTTCTGCTCAATTAAATCGCATTATAAGTTCAATCCATCGCAAAATGACATTAATTTACAATTCTAAGCACCACATGCAGCTAAAAAGATAAGATCGACCCAACTGATATAGGACCCACTATAATTGCGTCAGGGCCAATATTCCACCATTGCAGAATATTAACAAGCTAAGCTAAACTAAGCTAAGCCTGTGTTTAGAATACTATATTTATATTTTGTAATATTATTACCATCACAATAGTGTCGTTACAAAATTATAATTTTTACTCTAAATCTCGGTTACTATGAAGTCATAAAGATATAAAATGTGTAATTCTTATTTAATGTATATTTTTTTCTATTTCAAAATTAATCTGTATTCATAAAATATTTCATTCCCATACATGACTTAAAACAAAAGCCGTACTCCGCCCACGGACCAAGTGTCTAACAGCTTGGTTCGCTGACGTCATACCGCGACGAGCATCTCACCCTGTAACATGAAACATAAGCAACAAAACTGTAAAAACGTCAACAAACTACTACGTACAATGTGGTCGTTTTTGAGTGATTAAACAAAATAAAACACATACGAATTCGAGCCACGTATTTTTAGTTTATTTAATTGTATATGTGAATACGTTTTATGAATCTAGTATATAACCTGATCTCGGTCTTAATATCGAGTTGGTACTTTTAGCAAACATTTTAGTAGGTTGAATTTTTGAAGACTACTTACTATATATACTAGGATACTTATAAACCTTTATAAAATAAATTTAATTTTAAAGACAATTTGCTTAATTTTAATAGATCCTATCAATCAATCAACAAATCTATCATATCAATCAATATATTAATCTATATAAATCTATCTTTCTGCCTTCACCTACAAAAACCTCAAAAACTTACTGTACAAAGCAAGTAATATATAAAAGTAAAATACATACACCGCCGTATAATATATAGGTCATAATAAACTAAGAATAGGCAACGTCATTCTTGGAATTATGTGTATTAAATAAAACCAGTGCCAAATCGTTGGCACGCAAAAGGCGTGTTTCATTCCACAATTAGTGTGATTAAATTAAATGAGACAGTTTAGTTTTACGCCGGAACGGTCGTTCTACTTGCGCCGCGTAACAAGGAAGTAACTCCCGAGTTGGCAACTCTGATATACTTAATGTACCGCAGGGCTAACATTGATTTAGATCAATATTTTATCTTTAGTTGTCTTGTTTTCTTTCTTTATATTGATAATAAAGACATTTTCATTTTATCCCTCATCAGGGACATAAGGCTCACAGAAAAGATTTCCACTGCTTACGACTTTGAGCGACAGCCACAAGACCGTGCCAGATCAGTCAAAGCTACCTCCTTTAAATTACCATCTGAAAACATTTGAAAGTTCCTATCTCTATTTAATTTTTATTTGTTCAGCGCTTTATCGGCATTTAAAGTATAAATAGTTAAGACTTGGTTTATATTACGAAGCTTATCAAAAAGAATTTAAGACCAAGCAAAAACCTGCTAATATTTGCATACATACATACACACCAATAATTTCCTTTTAGTTAGGTATGTTATTTTTATATCAATATTAATAAATAAAGGTATTTAAAGTTGTATTTATTTATACACGCCAGAAGCAAAGCAAATATTGGATTGTAAAATCAAATAAAAACCCGACACCGCATACACTGCACTCTCGCTGAGCTGCGATTACACTTTAAACTTGCACCAAACCTGTTCCTGGCATACTTTCGGAAGCACGAGGATATGTAACCACTCCCTTTGTGCTGTACTAATTTCACAATCAGGTGCTATGGACTTGATTTGCCCATTTATACAGATTTAGTTTTTAAAATGATAATTTCATGAATATTTTTGAATTTCTGATGGATTAAAGTTTATAGAGGTTACTTAATTTAAGATGAATATGAATTGTTAGAATTGGTATTTATTACCTTTTTAGTTGTAAGTTGCATTCGCACTCATTAATATTTATAAATAATGTTATAGGCGTTCCCTCGATTTATTCAATCAAAGCATAACGTTGACTTCCTGTATGTGACACGCAATGTCTCTAAATAACCAAACAGTAGAGCATAATATTATGATAAAAAACATCAAAGTAAATAAAATTACTTTAGACAATTTTAGTGTTAAAGTTTGGGGTTCATGGGATATTATTGTGTTTCCACTTGAGCGACCATCTGATACTTGCGCACCGCCTACTTCCGATGTGGTCACTGACTGAAGCCTCATACAAGTAAATGGTCAGCACGGAAAATATTAATCCTCGTTGACAGTAACCTTTAATGACAGATGGTACTTAGACGTCAGAAGCTAGTTTCCTTTTTTTTAGCTCCATGATGTATCCCGCATATAGCAGGGTTGGCAGAAGGAACCTATTGTTGTAGTTACCAGAACGAAGAAATGAAAATATTAATACATAATAATTCAACACTCTGAGTAGAGATCGAACCCACAACAGTCGCGTCGCACAACGGCTTCGAAAACTGAGATGACGGCCTCAATAGTGCAACCTACATTTAAATCGGTTAGCCATTTCTGTGATTAGCGTGAAGATACGCACAGACAATTTTTTTTTATAAAATAGTTAAAAGCCCCTAATAACTATTTTATTTTTCTAATATCTTCCAGGAAAAGATTTCGATATATTATTATCAGCATAAATAGTTTTTTTAAAACAATTGAATATCTTTGTGAATTACGAAAATGCAACCCTAAAGTTTTTTTAAATAATATTTACATTAAAAATCTTACGTGCGCTGCAAACACACATTACATATTAGTAGTTGAAGCGGGCGAAGCCGCGGGCGGTTCGCTCGTGTTATTCGAGTATTATATAAAGCTTCACTGCTAAGCTGCATGAGCATTGGACTAGAAAATCCCAAACAGATTAAAACTTCTTTTTTACTTGGCAATTTTAAAATGCTATGAGCCAACTATGTCAACGCCCTCATTAGACCGTACATGCCTGCGCAGTGCTTGCTAAAAAAATATGGTAATAAAAGGCGATTGTAAAATGTTATATCCAAATGTGTATGCCAAATAAGTCTCTCAGTAGTCTCATTTGTTATTAATATTTATTATGCTATATATATTTGTTTTTGATATTTTATTAATATTAGAAAGTATTTATGAAAATAATTATAATCCTTAATTTCATACATTTACAATATTCATGCTGTATCCCGATATCTAGTTCTCCACTTCCCGCCGTATTTTCGAGGCATTGCGTGTTAATAAATAAAAATTGATTCAGCTGGGAATCGAACCCACAACCGTCGCGTTTATACTCCTACGCTTGTGCCACTGCGCGACGCCAGTTTATACAGTTTGTAAGTTAGAAATAATAATTTAATATACTTTCTTCTAGAATTGCAATTTATTTTAACAAAAACATTTGTATATAAAAAAAAACTAAATTCAACAGCTACGCATAGCGGCCGATATACAAAATTAGCTGTACAGCATAACAGAAGAACTGCAAGTAATTACGACACAGCTTCAACGGTACGAGAACGGAGAGCAAAAATTTTATTGCCAACACGCGATATAATCATCAGATGAAAGATTCCTTTATAAAATTATTAGAGATTCAAACGCGGCTTCGCTCGCTTAAACTTTTTGTTATAGCCAAAGGATATATAGGTATACAAAGATTCATAATAATCGGTTTAGTAGTTTTGACGTGAAAGCGTGACAGACTTACGTTCACGTTTACAATGTTAGGATGATTATAGATGTTTCTTTAAAATACTTAATTGTAATTAGTATTTGAAAAAATTGTGAACAAGTTTATTCAGAATTTGTATATTTTAGTTGACTAATAAAAAATGTCATCAATTAGAACGATTATATTTAGATTAATTAAAACTGAGAAACTAATAAAAATGTAAGCATTATTCAATATGTGTATTTACAAGAATTATCAAGGTAATGCTGTTTTTTTTATATAGTATATAAAAATACATTCATACAAAAAAAATATAAATATTACAACTAAAACAACGAATGTAAAAACACAAATATGATTTTACAGTGTAAGAAACTAGAATTCATGTCATCCAAAACGTATGGGATACGATTTGAGCGCTTGCATCAGACCAACTAGGTCAACATAGCATAGACAAATTGCGGCTAAAGACGACCGACCGCACGAACATCGACGCTATTTACCGTCACACCTATGGAGAGGCACGCGACATAACCTGTACTATATACGATGTGGTGTAATTTTTTTTTTTACCCCAACGCCACGCTGCTGGAGCTAAATGGGAATCGAACCCACAACCTGTCGCTTACCATCGCACGCTTATGCCCCTGAGCTACGACTGACCTGGTAATGAACATAAATCCATTAAACATAACGTTTCTAAATATAAGGATTGGATTATAATTTTTCGTGTAACGGGGAAAAGAAAATTAAAAACAAAGTTTATATAAAGGGCAATTTTAAGATAGAAATTATATATAACGAATCTGTTATAATAATAGTTTCGTATTTTGTTTACAACTTTACGCTTTATCTCGGATGAGATAAGACCTAATGTAATACTCTGTTCTATTTCTCCGTTCTCCGCCCAAGAAATTTTGTGTGGCGGACCTGAATGCTGTTTTTTGTCTTAGCTTTGTGACAATTTTAGATTCGTAAACATTCCCAGAACTTGCCTTGTTGCGGTCACGCTCACCTATGTATAAGCACGCGATACAGCCTTATTTATACGAAACATGGTGTAATTAACTTTAATCCATTAAACATAATGTTTTCAATTTATGGACAATGGGATTATAATTTTGCGTGTTAAGGGAAAAATAATTAAAAACGCATTTTCCTACGATCTATGTTTATATAAAATGCAATTTAATCGTATAAATTATATAAAACGAATCTTTGGAACGGTAATATGTATTTTATTTTAAGCTTCACGGTATCTGTTGTCCACTGTTCATCCAATCCAATTCGTGTTAATTGGCGGAGCTCAACGCTGCTTATTGTGTCATTTACCAATACAGGCTTCATTCAGACTACAGGTTCACACAAGAAATGTATACATTTCTTTGTCTACAATCCACATTAAAAGCATATAACGACTATTAAAATACTTTAAAACATAATTAGTTATTTATATAAATGTCTCGTTTATATAGTAAATGTCTAAAATTATGTCGCCCTAAGGGCAGGACCTTTGAACAGCATCAAATGACCCTCGTAAAGTATTTATTCGAGCGAATTTATAACATCTTTTACAGTGGCTTTGACATTTTCCTTTGTTTCCTACAATTTTCCTCAACAATTACGATCTCAGAAGCAAGGTCGCATTTTAATATTGTTTGGCTGCCATTTTACTTAAAAAAAATGCATTTATTATGCAAAACGGATAAAAAAATAACACACAAGAAGGCTTTGTTAAGTAGTTGAATTTGTAGTCTATACTCAATGGCAACTCATTAGTTCAAGAAGGGTAAAAAGTCATTATCAAAAGTTCAAGATAGAGCATTGAAATATGTCTTTCATTTGTTGCAGACTGGACTTCTCTAGAGAATGGCTACAAATCACTTTATTCTCCGCTGCTTATTTATTTAGAGAAACTGTGCACTACATTATTTACCTACTCTATGTATTGCTAAAAATGTTTTAAAAGTAAAAACACTAACCATTTTCTTTCCATTTTATAATATACGATAAAATAATAATAATATTATACAAAATAAAGCCAATAGCGTAAGGGTGCGTGCGACTGTAAACGCGACAGATTGGGAGTTCGATTCCCACTCGATGAAATAAAATATTAAATATGGTAACGAAACGAACACGAAAACGAAGACAAAGCGCAGCGTTGAGTTACCATAAAAAAAACGCCTCCACCGCCGCCACCATAAAAAAAAACTAGTTCGCACCGAAATTGAAGCTTACAATATTGCGTATTGCGAGTACGATCGATTGTATTTTGGGATATACGACTACAATATAATAGAATAACAAACATTGTGGTTTCAGTAGTGAATATATTGCAATCAAACGTAAAATTTGTTATCATAGTGAAAATATATGACCGGTTACTAAGCTTCTAGTGTTTATTTCTAATAATGTAAAAAATACTTGTTAATAAAAAAATCTATAATTTATAGCTAAACAATGAAGAGAAAAAAATATTAAGATTTTTGTTTGTAATTTAAAAAAAAACTTCCTTTGCTGTTGTGTGGAGTAATGTTAGTGCATACATTATATGTTTAGTATACTCTACAAAAGACAAACTCTTCTATTTTTATTACAATCATAAAATAAAATCAATAAATCAGCTTCACGCCGTATCCCGCACACAACAGGATAGGCAGAGGGAACCTAGTCTTAAGATACTCCGTTCTCCACTTTCTGCGGAATTCTGGAGGAATTGCGTGTTGAGTGGCAGAATTCAACGCCGCGCTAAACCTCCACAGCAGAGCGAAGAAATGGAAATATAAATTTAAGTAAATATTTCATATCTTCGAGTGGGGATCGAACCCACAACCAGTCGGTTTTAAAGTCACACCTCGTGCCGCTGCGCCACGACTGGCCTCAATATAATCATTTGTCTTTAATACTAAAAAGATCAAACAAAAGATAATTAACTTATTAATATTTATAAATTTAGAAAAACACAAAGCGAACAAATTAATACACAAAAACATAGCCTTTGAAAGCAAAGGCTAATTTACAAGTCTATGGATTCGCTTTCATTGTAGGTACGTACTGTCTATAAATAAGACACGATCTACAAAACAAAAGGTCAAACTTTCACTGGAGCTTTATACCGTAATGGAAAATAAATACGAACAAAACTTCTTGGAAACGTTGAAACAAATATGAAAGAATGTGTTTTTATTTTAATAACCATAGCGAATATATGTATGTATTATTGCAAGAATATTATTGTAATACAGATAGATAAATTAGAAGCAAAGATATAAATAATTATATTAAAAAAAAATACAAAATATATTAAACTGTATATTACATAGTTTTCGCAGAAGCAGTAGAAGTATACAGACTCAAGTAATATTTAAGTATGAAAAAAAAACAGCTTCACGCTGTATCCCGCACACAGCAGGGTAGGCAGAGGGAACCTAGTATTAAGACACTCCGTTCCCCACTTTCTGCCAATTTCTGGAGGCATTGCGTGTTGAGTGGCAGAACTCAACGCCGCGCTTAACCTCGACACCAGGGCGAAGAAATGGAATATATAAATTTAAGTAAATATTTCATATCCTCGAGTGGGGATCGAAGCCACAAATATTTAAAACTAAAAAAATTCCAACATATCTCTAAGCAATCGAAAAGTACATATTTCTAGGTAAATCTATAGCAATGTATATTTTTATACGTATTATAAATTATAATTTAAAAAAGGGATTAACATAGCGTGATTTAACATACACCTGTTACCTCATTACCGGCCGCATTTATAATTTACCTAATGATAAATCTTTTATCGGCGACATTTTAATATAACCAATTTTAATTATGTGTTACAGTGACGTAATCCCATCCCATGTATTCCCATATGTGACTGTAATGTGTGCTCGGTGAGCAGTTCGTTATGAAATGTTTACTTTGGAAAAATGGGTACACGCTTTGCACGGTCTGGTTTGAGTAATATAATTTTGAATGTCTTATCCATACAATATGATATTTCAGTTTCTGCAGAATATAAAGAATTATATTATAGCCCGACTTTTCACCATTTTTTTTCAAGGCATTGCGATTTGGTTGGCCAAACTCAAAACCGCGTTTTGCCTTGTTACCGGAGCGAAGAAATGCAAATAATTAATTCGAATTGGAATCAAAACTACAACCGTAGAAACAGACACTAGCCACGCCACGGTAGCCTGGCTCGACTGTAATACTATAACGAAAAGACAACAAAAGTCACGGCGTGTTGCTAGTCACCGACAAAGTTCACGGCATCTCTTGAACAGTTCAGATCAATTGGCCGGGAGTACAATCCACAAGCACAACAATACTCGCCGGTAGCTATTGATTAGTCCGCGGCTATCTCGGTTCGACTACGCTCGATCAATTGAAATGACAGATTCATTCAATCGTACATAACATGTAACGCCACTTAACTACTATACAATAATTTCAATTGAAAAGCGTTTATATAAGTACGATAGTGTATTTGGTACAAATTGTATAATAAACGATTGTATAATAAAATATATATGACAAGGAGTATCCAGATAGCTTTATTCATAAGCTGTGTAATAGATAACAGAGAAGTCAGGGAAGCATCTAAATATATGTAATATACATTACGAATATAAATGGTCTCAAAGTAGAGATTTAAAACCACGATTAACATAGGCACGTATCAACTACTCCTAATTAATAAATTAAATATAGATATTATTCATTCATCATCATTTTCAGATTACCACAATTTAAAGCTCCAATATGCATACATACGAGTACACCAATAAAGTTAACTGAAATAATATGTTCAATATTATTTAATAAGCCTACATAATTTTAGTTCACAATAGGCCAGTCGTGGGCTGGTGGCGCAGCGGCACGAGCGTGTGACTGTAAACGCGACAAGTTGTGGGTTCGATCCCACTCAAAGAAATGGAATATTTAATATTTTTCATTTCTTCGCACTCGTGTCGATTAAAGCGCGGCTTCGAGTTCCGCTAATCAACACGCTATGCCTCTATTCTTGCAGAATTCGGCGGAAAGTTTAGAGCGGAGTGTCTTAACGCTAAGCTCCTCTGCTCACCCAGCTACAAGTAAGATACAACTAAGAGCTGAAAAAAAAATCCAATCGTATTCAATTTAAATTCACAATAAGCCCACCATATCTAACGGTACAGTTGCCCGCTGAGCTTTGAGAGTCAACAGCTAGCATAACGTATGCAAGCTTTTAATCCCTTTGGAGGTTATTAAATCAATTTGCATCGTCTGCACCATGCAGATTGCATCAGGGCTCCCTACAGTTGGGAGTTCGGAGCAACAAAGTGGAATAATAAAATCTACGCCGACCGTTACCCCTCCTATTCCGGAGCACGGTACGTTTTAACGGTAGAAATTGCTTAAAAGGACAGTTTACGAGGTTAGGTTTATTATCAAAATGGCTTTTGAGCTAGTTTGAAATGACATTGCAGCTATGTATTTTAGATTGTGATGACGTTCAAATTTAAGACTGTATTGTGTCCTTTTTGTGAGAGAAAAGGAGAAATAGTGTGTTAGTTTTAAAATATGAAACATAGAAAAATAGATTTTGCTTGAAAAAGAGCCTGAATAAATTAGTTTTTCATTAAAGTCGTACTGTTTAATAGGTTTATTGATGATAATTATATATACTATTTATACGAAAGCTCTGTTAGAAATAATTTAACTTTCCACTATAAAATCCTTATTTTCAAGCCAAACCTTTAGCTCTACAGATACATATAGGGCATAAGAATAAATCGAAAAAAATTAATTAATTTTACATTTAAACCAGAGATGAGACGTCGGTTCAGCAAAGAATATTCTATATATGAAAACGAAACCCAAACTATTTAGCGGGGCCCAATGGGTATGTATGTTTACAAACGGGTCATTTCCTCCAATAATTTGCAAATATATTTCAGTCAAGGTCATGGTTGAGTATGCCGTGACCGAATTACGAACAACCAACGCTAGGCGTGGCCGACCCACCTTGCGGTTTGTTCACTGGAAAAATCGTTAACTCCAACTATGTTAGTACAATCTGTAGGTAAACTGTGTTTTTTATAGCAAAACATGCGATGGGATTGCGTTTTATTCTTATATTTGGTTTATTAGCGTTCTGAAATATATATTCTCAAAAAAATCTGTTTACAACGAATATGTTATTAATTATAATAATTAATATTAATAAGGCAGAAGTTACTCTTAATTGTAGGTAACAAACATATCGATTAATATTTTATATTCACCTATATCACCTATATCACACAATTGATAGCATTAGATAGTTCATCCATTTAAACATAGAACAACGGTACTTCCCTAGATTAAGAAATCGAAGTGACTCACCTTTTTATTCTACAAGTTCCCCCGCATTGAAATTTTATTGAACTGTTGCCAAAATAACTTTTACACTACTTATACTAGAATCAGATTCTTAGTTATTATGGACATAATAAAAATTTCCTTCACGTGCAATAGAATTTAATGTCAAAAATGTTTCAAAAACATACGGCGCACGGCCACAATGTATGACATTATATTTCCACTTCTTCGCTCTAATGTCCAGAAGTGCGGCGTTGAGTTCCGCTAGTCAAAACCTATGCAGAAAGTGAGGAACGGGACTTGCGTGGAGCTGATTGAGACAAAAGTTTCAAAACAAAATGTTACGTTTTAAATCATAACACTAACTAACCACACCTAACTAGTTTATTTTTCATATATTTCTTTATCCCATGTAGTTAGTTACTTGGCTAATTACAAATTCTAATTACACAAAACGCGATTACGTGGACATTACAAGTCACGATTTGCGATATAACAGTATGTGTGGAAAGGCAAAAGAATAAGTTGAAAATTTAAAAAAAACAATTACGTCATTTAGTGACCATGAGTTAGACGCCATACATCTGAGACCTCAGTATTATTAACTAAAGCTAAAAGAGTGATTTATATCCCACTTGAGGAAATGAAATATTACATTTAAATTTACATTTCTTCGCTCTGGTGTCGAGGCAAAGCGCGGCGTTAAGATCCGCCACTCAACACACAATGCCTCTAGAACGCAGCGGAAAGTGGGGAACGGAGTGTCTTAATACTAGGTTCCCTCTGCCTATCCTGCTGTGTGCGGGATACAACGTGAAGCTGATTTATATTTCAAATTTAACATATACAGTATAGCTTTATTTCTGATTATAAGTTAAAAATCTTTATAAACAACCCTGAAATCTCTTCAAACATGCTTCAATAAACATATTCCAAGGTCGTGAGAGAAATCTTCTTGTGTCAGGGTACGTGTGCTTTTCAAAGCTTTCCACTAAGTGACGTCACTCGAGAGGGGTGTGAACAACCCTCTAAACGACTAGATTGTGTGGAACCGCGGTATATACTTCATGGCCATTATTGGTAGCTAATGTTAAGTTTTCTTCGTGACGATTTTAAGTATTTAGAGTTGGCTTTTGCCTTAAACATATTAGGTAAAATAAGGATAAAAACAATGTACCACATTTATATTTATCAAAATCTAAAAGTCCTAATTAAGGTCAGTCGTGGCGCAGGGACTCAAAGTGCGACTGTAAAATCGGCTGGTTGTGGGTTCGATCCCCATTCGAGGAGATGAAATATTTATTTAAACTTATATTCTCATTTCTTCGCTCTGGTGTCGAGGCAAAGCACGGCGTAGAGTTTTGCCGTTCAACACGAAATGCCTCCAGAATTCGGCAGAAAGTGGGGAACGGAGTATCTTAACACTATGTTCCCTCTGCCGACCCTGCTGTGTGCGGAATAAAATCTAAAAATATATATTCTAATCAAAGCACTTAATGAAGTTATTAAATATGGAACCTTTTTAATATTACAAATGTACTTATCAGCTGTTTTAATAATTGAATATAGGTCTGAGTCATGTCTGTCGGTTTTAATATATAATTTATTCGTAATCATTTAACATATTCGTATTTTCAATAAATTATAATATTAAACTCTATTTGAAATTCATAAAGGAAATAAGTAGCAAGAACAGTGTTCCTGATAAAATGTACATATTAAATTAAAAGTGATGCGAAGCTGAAAGATGAAATATTATATTCATTTTACATAACAGAAGAACGATCCTAAGAAGCATGATTTTATTTCATAAAGAATAAAATAAATTTATATTCCTTACAGAGACAAATCTTGAATTTTATCATTTAGAACCTTTCTTAGATATATATTTATATCGCAGCAATAAAAGCCTCCTTTATACGACCTCTAACGATAAAGGAACGTACTCAAACTTCTTATGCAAATGGAATTGAGAAAATTACGCAATCGTGAATCGTGAAACTATTGGTTTTCACCAACATCGTAGGTTAAATTTTTTATGACTTTGATATCTGAATTTTAAAAAATACGTATAAAATAAAATAGTTGAGATAAAATTAAAAAGATAATTTCTTTTTTATTTTCAAATTATTCATAAAAATCAAAGAACATCCATTGTTCTACCCAACCAGTTGAATCTGAGATAGAAAAGGAAAAAACTGTGCTAATATTTAGGCTGGTACTTGTACACATGCTACAAAGCTTGTAAAAGCGTTGCATTGTACTGCGACCTAGAAGTACGTACGTGTAACTTTGAGAGACCCTCGCAAATGACGCCAGCATCGAGGGAGATGGCCCTCACATCCTCGCAACTGCGAATTTATATCACTCTAATGTGAATAAAAGGACTGTTAGTATATATTACTTATTTAACATAGACTTTTGTTTATATCTGGAAATACTGCTGCTTTAGATATTTTCCTTATTTATATCTTATGTACATATGTTCATTTATAATAATCACTAATCATAGAAGTTATGTAAGATAATAAATACTATATTTAAATACAATAGATAGAGTCATCTATATAATCTGAACGTGACGTGAGTACCACATAAATTAAAGGTTTTTCCCTCAAACATACCTACTTAACCTACTGTCAACAACTTGACTATATTTTTAAAAGCATCTATCTTTGTTACCATGGATAACAGGAAAGTCTAAGTTTTTAAACTATATATTTAATAAATGTATATAATACCTAATTACGTACTCAACACATCGTCAATATAAAAAATATGAAAATAAGACCACGACTGAATCCTTTCAATTCAATACAAATGTAGTACCTGCCTTAATAAATTAATCTTATGTAAGAGGAACATAGAATTATTCCAGCAATAAGTAAAACAGACTATATTTTATAGAGTAAGTACAGTACAAAGAATTTTCAATTCATTTCCATATAAAGTACATGTCAGGATTCCTTCCTGTAAGTTAATCAAGCCGAAGCCCCATAGGACTTACGGTGAGTAAGCTCAAAGCTACAATGTTACACCAAGGTGAACGAGACGATATTAGTAAGCTGACATCATTTTGTACTTAAATATTATATATTTGCATGTGCATATGTATATTAAATAAAATGTGTATTTATATTAGCATATTGCCCACTTTTTTTCATGGGGAAAAAACACAGATTTTGTAGTAAAAATTTTGAAAAATAAGATGTTATCAACTTGTAATGAAATTATCTTGTCCGTGCTGCTCACAATACTACAAAAATAAACCGAATTTGAAATTTCGGACGTTAATATTTAATACCTCACAATTTTTTTTAGTGCAATACTATAAAAGTTGATAGTACGTATTACAATTACAGTCGACTTCTGGTGAGATATCAAATTGAATGCAGAGAAATATTTTTTTTTATGGTTTAAAAAATTTATATTAATGAATATATAAACAATACATTTGTTTGTATTATATATAAATAACAAATATATAAACATAGAACATCTACTGCGTTTTATTATAATATATGAAATTAAAAACATTAATGTAACGTTAAAATTTTAAGCTTCTTTTCACTTTCAGCGTCAGGCAATAAAGCCCTGCCTAGTGTCTTATATGGAGCTCATTAAAATTGCTATAACCTAGTTTTTCCATGGTGTCTGCCGACTGAAGTGTCGATAACAATCGAACAACTGGTAAGGAGAAACTATCTAACAAATCCTCTTTTATCTTACTTGCGTTTAGATTACACGTAAAGTTGCATAAGTTTATCAAATATTTTGATCTCCACGATCATATTCCTCCGAAAAATATAATTTAGCAATTTCTGCTTCAATTTTTTTCTGCAATTTCACTTCTGTTAATGTAAGCAGAAATTGCTAAATTTAGCATATTTTAAAGCTAAAATTTATAAGATGCAATGTAAGGTACTGTTTTTAATATTTAATTATTAAATTGAATTGAGGACATCAAAATGATTTTTTTTAAAGATTATTATCGCTAACGAATTCAATTTATATTTAAAAGGTAAACTGACTACTCGTATATCGAACTACTAAACGACTCTAACAAAATAACAGATCGATAAACCACAGATGCCTACTGTAATTAAATTGCATACTTATAAACGTACTATATTAATTAAACACTGCAACGTATTATAGAAAAATTGTGAACTACTAGCCGTATTTATAAACCGCTCTTAAGCTCTGAGATCGATCTTGAGATGCCATTTTCATACTTATGTATATAAGTTACGAATGTAAGCGGCATCTCAAGATCGATCTCAGAGTTTGAGAGCTGTTTATAAATACGGGGCTAAAAATTGGAACACTGTCACAATAGAATATAGCGCATCTAATAATATGCATGCGCAAATCGGCCGTGCACCGAAGCCGTATTGTGATCACCTGGCGTTTCGTTTAATTTATTTATTTATTTACTTTACATGCACTTTTATATACATTTCCTTTAAATAATACTTGTTAGAAAGTTACTTTCCTAAGTGTCCACACTTTATTCCAATAACACTTACAACTAACATTTTTTTAAAAATACTTTAAGTAATTCATTGAGTGATATTTCTTCTCTCACACGAGGGAGTGGCAATGGCGTTGGACTGTAAATAAAACGGTTGGGGGTTCAATTCTTAATTGAATTTATGAATTGTTTTTATTTCCTCGTTCTAGTAACAAGATAAACGTCAACATAAAATGTTGGTGAAGTGAAAACACAAACGAAAGTAGATATAGAAAAATTAAGTATTTCTTTATGAGAAGTTTGAAAACAAAACTACTAGAGTTTCGTCAGGCACGCTCATCTGCCCTGAGATAACTGTTTTTTTTTTTTAGTATTACGACAAGTTCAATTAAACAAAACATTAGGCTTTTTGCATTATTGAATACTAACAAGTTAACCACCACCTAAATCAGATATACTTATATGACAAATCAAAATAAAAGCAAAAGCAGTATTCAAAATAAATGACAGTAGAAACAAAAGAAGTTGTATGAGATCATTTTAAGAATCAGGTTAAAACGTTTTTCTACGGTGAACGTAACGTACGTGAATACATAATTGGACTGGGTACCTACGCTTTATACGCATTCGTACGACGTACATTACACAATGTGAGAGCAGATGTTAGTTTACCCCAAATGCGCCATCGACAAAAATACTATGGCACTTATGTTTATCATATATTATTATTAATATAAACGTCACCGTAGTGCAGTGGAGCGACTGTCTCTGAATACGTGGTAGTTGTGAGTTCGATATCCACTTAAAAGATTAACATTTTATATTTTTTATTATATAATAGTATAGGCTTAGTCTAGTCTCTATATGTATAATAATAGTATAATCCCGCCACTCAACACGTAGAATAAAGTGTTTTACTATTAATTTCTTAGCTACATGTATACGAAAAAGCGTGAACCAAAAAAAACGTACTGTCACATTTTAAACCTTATGACTTCGAAAGCAATGGAATAAACTACTAATACAAAATTATATTTGTAAATAATATTTGATATATTCATATATTATTACAGCTGACTGCTGGCGGGAGTGTAAACCTGCCAAATCCTTTTTTTTGTTTTTTTTTTTTCATTTTAATACAATTCGAAAGTGTATAAAACCTTCTGATAATACTTGTATACTTATAGTTTTTTATCTATCTCGATAAATTGTTTAATAAGGTGTTACAAAGTTTACACTCTAAAAACTCTAAATTATAATATATATATTTTTTTATAATTTTTTAAGAAAAGCTTTCTAAAGTTTTGCATTATAAAATTGAAATTATATAAAAAAATCCTAATCTCTACAGACGTATAAATTTATTTAATTTAAGTAAACATCATGTGTAGATATGATACGGAGCCGAAGCCAATATTTGTACAGGCAGTGCATTTGTTTGTTTTGTATAAGAGTTGAACCACTCAGTAGCTCAAGCACGAAAAACTATCGAAAAAGTATTCGTATCGTCATCGAGAGCAATTTGTATAGGAATTGAACAGCGCCCCTACCGTGCGTAAAGGGAACTAGCTCATGCCAGCACGAACCATTTTTTGTATCGTGTTACGTTCGACTATCGAGATACTCGAACGCAGTAAACAAAGTTGGTAGCACGAAGGCCCGTTTTGACGTACGGTATCGAAAACGTCGAAGATTGGTCATCGAGTGCGTCGGGACTTTATTCGGTTAATATTTGTCAGTGAGAACACTTTCGTTACATAGTAAATCACAGTTTTAAAAATATTTGTAATGTTATTGGGAATTCTTTTTGATTTTTTATTACTTGTACATGTTTTTAGAATATTGTTTAGTAATTTTAGCAATAATTAAATAACGTCCACTATGCAAAGACAGCCGCTATACGAATCACCACTATTACATTTATTCATTAATTCTTTCCACTTCCTTTGAATAAAATGGCGACCTCGTGGACCTCCTGAGGGCTTAGATAAATCGCCATTCCTAAAATACGAATTTCATAATACCTTACTTATATTATTAGATGTTTTTATTTTTAAGACTAAGTACAACTTGCAGCGGCACGAGGAGTGACTGCAAAACCGACTGGTTGTGGGTTCGATCCCCACTCGAGGAGATGAAATATTTACTTAAATTTATATTTCCATTTCTTCGCTCTAGTGTCGAGGCAAAGCGCGGCGTTGAGTTCCGCCACTCAACACACAAT
This sequence comes from Heliconius himera, assembly GCA_021202915.1. Taxonomy (NCBI): domain Eukaryota; kingdom Metazoa; phylum Arthropoda; class Insecta; order Lepidoptera; family Nymphalidae; genus Heliconius; species Heliconius himera. The sequence continues at coordinate 99,260 of JAJHJA010000041.1, forward strand.
GCCTCCAGAGCTTGGTGGAAAGTGGGGAACGGAGTGTCTTAACACTACGTTCCAGAGGGAACGTAGTGTTAAGACACTCCGTTCCCCTCTATTGTAGGCAGAGGCCTACCCTGCTGTGTGCGGGATACAGCGTGAAGCTGATTATTAAAAAATAATAATGAAAACGAGCTACCTACAATATTTAACGATGGTGGAATTCATGGAAGCGTGAGTATAGATTTAGTATGAATTAATTTTATATTTAAATAAGTTGTACTTAAAAAAAAAAATAGCTTCGAAAAATTAATTAAAAAATCAAAAAATTAAACAAAAAATTAATTAAAATATAAATGTTAATAAATATTTCTTTTCCTCAAGTGAGAATCGAACCCACAACCAGTCGGTTTTACAGTCACACTGAATTAATTTTATATTTAAATAAGTTGTACTTAAAAAAAAAATTAACTTCAAAAAATTAATTAAAAAATCAAAAAAATAAACAAAAAATTAATTAAAATATAAATGTAAATAAATATTTCTTTTCCTCAAGTGAGAATCGAACCCACAACCAGTCGGTTTTACAGTCACACCTTGTGCCGCTGCGCCACGAGTGACAAATACAAACTTAGTTATGATTGGCGGGGCGTCAAGTGGATTCGTTTAAAAACCGCAAGATATATATTGTTTTAAATCTACAAAAAGATTGAATTTCTTCCAATCTTGATACCTTACTTATATATTTTGTAATATTTTCATAGATTTTTCTTCATTTTCAAAGTAAATTGTAATGTAAATTAAGATAAATAAATATTTTGATTGAATGTTTTAACATTCACCATTTTATTTGGTTTTTGAACGTCCATTTCATTCGCTCAGTAACATCTCTAAGTCTCGTTAGCATGACGTCATCTACTTAATCCTATCGAGTCCTCGATAGTCGATACACTATGGTTCGTGCTTCGAACTTTGTAATCGTATCGTCACCTCGAAACGTTTACAATACGGACTCGAATATTTTTCGTGCTCGACCCACTGTTCTAAGCTTTCGTTTAGTGTGTACGACGTACTTATTGGGCCAAATAATTCGTCGTTGAATATTAAAAAAATATATGATAGGTACACCTATATCTGTTCTAACTTATTATTTGCCTTGCCTCACGTCAATGAATTTCTCGTGTTTTGTCTTAAATTTCTAATTATATATTATTACTATTTATTACAAAACAGAACGAGAGAAAAGTAACGTAAAAAAACTCTGTAAAAGATAAACGATTAGAAATAAATAAGTTTTTAAAACGACTATAATAATAAAAATGCAGAAAACTGCTCAATAATAATAATAATATAAAATAACAATACCACTACCTCTACAATATAATACCTATAGAATCGATAAATGGCGTAAAATCTATAACGTATTTAAATATTGCAGCGAGTTCAGAGCAGATTGCCCCATATAAAATAAATCCTGGGAAAGGAAGCGTAGATAATAAAATTCATAGGGTGGAGATTAACTTCGATTTTCATTCTGATTCTGATGCATTATTATAAATGATTCTGATGTTTATTCAAATGTATTAAATGAACTGCATCTTTACATAATATAAAATTAAACAAATGATTACCCGTCAAAGTGCGTATAAAATGTTTGTACCGCGTATTTAATGCGGTTTTCTCTAATAAACAACGATTCAAGTTTAAGGTTTATATGTATGAGAGAGAGAAAGAACATTTATAATATGTTATAAAAATGTATTTGTGTGTCCTTGTCTTGTAGTCCACGAGAGCAAAGCTGTCAGCGAACCACTAGTATACGATATCCCTAAATATTTTTAAGATAAGATTTCAGTTTTTTTTTAAGATTACAGCTGCCGAATTCATTGCGAATTACTATCATATGTTAAACAGCACGACCAAGACCATATGGAATATTTCTATCTATTATCATATACTTATTTCAGTACATTAAAAGAGTATGTTATTATCCATTTTATTATACATAATAGTATTGGCACTAATTGGCAAATTGAGTAGATTCATTAACTTTATATATTTTATAAGTTTAACATATAAGAAGTACTGTTAAAAATCACTAGCAACACTGTATAGAATTATTCAATTTCCTTTTGCGTAACTTTTATTTTAAGACCTATAAACAATGTTATTCTCAATTCAATTATAGCTAATAATTAATTACACATTGAATTATATAGTATATGGATAAATACATTATGTAAAAGAGCCACTGTTGAGTTTCTTGCCGGTTCTTCTCAGCAGAACTGCCTTCCGAACCGGTGGTAGCTTCTTTTTTGTTTCCATGTTAATTCGACGACTCAAAAGTGCTTATAAGAGTTTATTTGAATAAGTAATATTTTGAATTTGAATACTTTAATGATTGTATAAATTTATCATATAAAAGTTGCTCATTTGACAGTATGTCCAAATATATATAAATAGACAGTTTCGTTAGCCATGATCAGTCGAATAAACTAAACAGAATGTGACGCTGCTCGTTTTATTATTCCCATATTCAAACCACTACTGGAACACTTCAGAAGTGGGATGATATGGAAATATATAATAACCACGGCCCACAAATTTTGAAGTCATTTTTTTTTTCTTATCTACCTACAATATCATTGCTGATGCGTATCCACGTATACTTTGGAAGACGAATCTTTCTGATCAAACCAATCTCGAGACGAAGAACTCCACCCAACAACAGAAGATTGAGCCATGACGATGGGACGACTGCGCATATCTACAACGCTGGTTGCAGGTTCAACGCGATCAACACTATGAAAGGTTAGTAAAATTTTCATATAAAACCATTGTGCGTAAGATGATGTACACAAGAGTGGTGTGAATGCTTAGTGTTGTTTCGAGTTAACGTTTACAGAAAGTTTTATCACAATTATAGATATATGTATTAATATATAATTTATGTATAATCTTCAATTTCTGGTCTTTCTACGCATTTCAATACGTTTAAGTAATAACCGTTGAAGATAACATAGTATACAAAAGATATTACAAATAATCGCACGTTTTTAACGAAGACGCGAAGAGGAGTATAGAGTAATGATAAATTATGATATTATGATTGTCTTGTATTAAGTATATATTGTAATTATGATAGCACAGAAGTATATTTGCAAAAGAAATAGGTATATCAATTCTAGGCGTTTTTATTAAGAATATTATTTGTACGCGAGGGTAGCGCATTAAATTATAGCGGTTTCTGAGCTAGGTTGAAATCCAAGAAGTAAAGACATTAATATAATAGTAGACTATGTTAATACTGTAGATACTATACTGAAGAGTAGTACACAGCGTTTTTCTTTTTAGTGATAACAATTGTATATCCGAGACATTACTAATTAATATTTGTTATCTTATTTGTGGGTATTTTTAAATAAGCTATGCAATTATAGGATAAAATTTATTCTACAATGTTTTTGTTTCGAATATTGAAGGAAGTTTGCGTAAATACGTTATTGTAAATTGCACTGAAACATGCCGACTTAACAGTTAAACGGACAAAAATTTTCAAAATTATTGTTTTGAGTGCTATTACATAGATGAACCCCCAATAATAGATGATTTCATAAATCATTCGTGTACAGACAGCGATCAGCTACTAACTTACTTTATTATAAGTAAAGATTAATACATTACAGACTTGTAGTTCATGCGTAATTTATTTTATACGTATTTTCTTTTGTCAATTACCTACATTAAGAGTAATATTCGTTTGTCAAGTGGCGTCACCGCACCGATATGAACCGGTACTATTATTAAAGCTCATTTTTATATGGAATGTCGAAAAGGTTGATCTTAGTGAAGCGTTTAGTTATAGGCTAGCTTTGAGCTTCCTCGATATAGACAAATACTATTACACATTATGCAATTTTACAATAAAATACTAGTGTTAAATAAATTGTTATTGCCATTAATTCTATAAGCTTACAAATGCGACATTAGAGATAACTTCATAATTTCTGTACACTACATATATAACAATTATAAACGTTACCTGATGTTTAATAATGCTTAAATTGTATAAAACTTTAGAGATCAACATACAAAAATGGAAATATAGTTATAAAATATTTTGTTTTAATTTAATTTTAGTTCTAATTTTAAGTATATATTTATTAATATGTAAGTTTTATTAAATAGTTATTTCCACTAACAGTCTTAAGTTATTAGTACAATATAAATCTATTGTAACACGTCTTGTGTAATACGACTATATATCTAAGTTAAGTTCAAATCATGAGGCAGCAAATATTCGTAATGTGATATCATAAAATCCTAGTTTATTTAACCAGTAACCGCCAAAACGGAAAATAATCTAATAAATAGCCAACATATTGTTGTTGACTAGAGAAAACTGTAGCGGACTGTTGTTGTAAGTACATTTAGTCTATCGGGCAAGCAAATAAAAAGAAATAAATATTTAATATTCTCAAAGGTTACTTAATATTCTTAAAGATTATTTAGTATTAGTTAGGTTATTATCAGTTATAAAGAGGAAACTTTTAAATCTCAAAAAAATATATACGAACGTATTTTGTTTATTACAGTATAGTACATTTTATTACAGTATAGTTTCATGTTTAATGAGAATCTAGAACTTCAAAAGAATACATGTCTAGCTATACAATGTCTGCAGTTTAGACTTACTCTAATAAGGAAGAGAAATAACGAATATGAACTGAACGTGGGTTTGCCTATCAATGGTTTATGCTATCGATCAGATCATCTAGTAAACGATTGGTCATATATAGTAGCAGCGTATAGCTTACAAAGACTAGAACAAATAATCCGCAAATTGAACAACATCGAATCGTCATTTATTATAATTAAAGATTATGTAACTTTTAAAATTTAAATCATAAAGCAAATCAGCACGCTTAAAGATTTCAATAAGACTGCAACATAAATAGAATACATTAAGAAATATATATTAATATGTATTATGTATGTATATATAGTTATAGGAACCTATTGTTGAAAGTAAATTAGTAACAACATATCTTGTAATATCTTGTGTAGGTTATGTAATTGATAAACTGCTGTGTCGCTTGTATGAAATCGTAGACAGGTAGTGGTGTTTAAAAAAAAAGGTTTACGTCACAATGTAGGTTTCATGTCTGAATTCAATAAATACGTACGGGGTGGCTGTTGCATATCAGATGAGTAAATAAAAATTATAATATATAAGTTTGAGTGTGTTTGTTAATAAAAATATACAATTATAACAAATCACAAATAAATATATATACAAAATTTTGTAATTAAGATGCATTGTTAATTACGGATATTTTTATAATTTCGTATAGAAAGTGCTATAAGTTAAATTCTTCATTGCTTCATAAACATGAAGATTACAGATTGGAAAATATACTAAATACCAATAACACGACGTGACACTTCCGTATGAGTTTAGTAGTTGTTAAAAAAGGAAGAATAAATATTAATTGGAAGAATTAATACATATTAGTATATCTTATTTTATATAGTCATGATTTGTTTCGTACAGCTTATTTTTGTTCCCTATTCATTATTAATATTATTATTATGTATTATTCTATATTATTCTATGAAAGCTAAGATATATAATACTGTGTGAGCTATCAGCTAGTGTTGTACAATTCTATGAAAGCTAGAATACGAAACGTGCTGTGTGAATTGTTGTAATATAAAAATATTTAAATACACAGAATATCGAAGTAAATTTAAGAGGTCCATAAAATAAGACCGTTTGAGTTAGTAATAATTTTAAGTTCGCCAAAATAATTCTATTAAAATTGCGGACAGGTGATTGGAGTTATTCAAGTTAAATATGTTATCTTTAAGTTTGAGGTTAAGTTACTGGTTATAAGTCAAAATTAATAGAAACGAAACGGTATTGTAATTTGAAAACAGTGGGAATCACTTCTCAAATACGCTCGAGGTTAATGATATTGTAAATAAACACATTATTAAACTCTATATCAGTTGTTACAAATCTTTTCTTGACCAGGTATAATAAAAATGAACAAACTTTAATAACCAACTCAATAGGAGCTTAAATAGAGCATAGAGAGAGAAAGACATAATAATGTTTTAGCAAAAATTTTCTGTAATTTTGTATTAATAGAATTTCTCAATAAATATTAATAAATAAATAAATGAACGTATTTTAATAAACTAAAACGTCAAAACATTTTTTTGTTGATTGAGGAAATAATTCTACTGTAGGCAAACGTTCTATTGGGCTTCACCGAGCCAGGGGCTCCACTACCGCTCTTTTCACTCACTGCACGGCTTACCTACTACTATTTTGTCTGCTGCGGCTGGCGACTGGTGGACAACGAATCATTGCTTTATATTGTTCTTCTGAATAGTCTTAGGAAGTAAAACGCTTTCGTATTTACTAAGCTAGTATATTATGAGCAATCCGAAAGAATATAAAATATGTATATGAGTCGAGTGCACTGAGCTTAGTAATAGTTGTGGAGATTATTTAAGTTCTTATAAAACATATTTGACATAACTTTGTGTGACACAGCTCTCTGTGGCTAAAGACATTTATATATATAATATATAAAAAAAAATCTGTGTGATAATAAATAATCCTGTGTGGAAAAAGATCTGTGTGATCATAGATAATCCTGTGTGGAAAAAAATCTGTGTGATAATAAATAATCCTGTGTGGAAAAAAATCTGTGTGATAATAAATAATCCTGTGTGGAAAAAAATCTGTGTGATAATAAATAATCCTGTGTGGAAAAAGATCTGTGTGATCATAGATAATCCTGTGTGGAAAAAAAAATTCTGTGTGATAATAGATAATCCTGTGTGGAAAAAGATAATAGGTTCTGTGTGGTTAAAATGCTAACTTTAATGTTGATCGTACTTATTTATTATAGGATTTTATATTCTATGTGCTCTCTGCCTACCCTGGTATGTCCGGAATATAGCGTAACGCTAAAAAAATTCTATGTGCATATCAATTCTTTTACTTTTCAATTTATGATAAAAATAAATGATGCCAAAAAAAAAGAAAGTCTCGTAGCAAATCAGAAATTAACATTGTTTTGTAATAATTAAAAAAAATCGGTTGAGAAAGTTGTATCGAGTATAATTTGTCCAATACAATATTACTGCTTTAAAATTTTATGTTACAGTTTGATTTACGAAGAAAAGGCGTATTGGTGATGATGATAGCAGCGAGTGCCAGACCAGCCGTGGGACACGGCTTTGCAGGATGGCCGAGTGTTAAACAGCACGACCAAGACCATATGGAATATTTCTATCTATTATCATATACTTATTTCAGTACATTAAAAGAGTATGTTATTATCCATTTTATTATACATAATAGTATTGGCACTAATTGGCAAATTGAGTAGATTCATTAACTTTATATATTTTATAAGTTTAACATATAAGAAGTACTGTTAAAAATCACTAGCAACACTGTATAGAATTATTCAATTTCCTTTTGCGTAACTTTTATTTTAAGACCTATAAACAATGTTATTCTCAATTCAATTATAGCTAATAATTAATTACACATTGAATTATATAGTATATGGATAAATACATTATGTAAAAGAGCCACTGTTGAGTTTCTTGCCGGTTCTTCTCAGCAGAACTGCCTTCCGAACCGGTGGTAGCTTCTTTTTTGTTTCCATGTTAATTCGACGACTCAAAAGTGCTTATAAGAGTTTATTTGAATAAGTAATATTTTGAATTTGAATACTTTAATGATTGTATAAATTTATCATATAAAAGTTGCTCATTTGACAGTATGTCCAAATATATATAAATAGACAGTTTCGTTAGCCATGATCAGTCGAATAAACTAAACAGAATGTGACGCTGCTCGTTTTATTATTCCCATATTCAAACCACTACTGGAACACATAATTGGGAAGTCTGCGATGTTTCTAGGGTGAAATTCCCAATGAGGGTGGGTATATTTATTTCGTAATACAAAATATAATTATTTTTATGTAACATATGGCATAAATATGTGATGCGAGTAAATTATCATCAAATAGTGTCAAGCTATCAATAACATTCATGAGAAAAAAATATATGTTATTATGCTATGAAAGTGAATCCGACAAAAAGTTAACTGTTTAGGACGGTAATATTATATAATGTAATTATGATATACATATACCTACAACAAATACACACTATACAACTTCAAGGTGATAAGTGCCCATATTAATTAATAACTTATTAAAGAGTTTTGCTGCCGGTAACGGGATTAACGGTGCCTTAGCTGCGTTGATGAGACGGCGAAACGTCAGCACAGCCGCACGTTTGGCCGTACCCAGTGCAGTGTTGGTACCGACGCTGCTATACGTCAGCGAGACATAGTAAGTATTACAAAAGAAGAATCAAAGCAAGATGAATGCTGTGGAGATGCGATCTCTTCGTAGGATATGCGGAGTCAGCTTAGCTGATCGAATTCGTAATGTAGAGATGCGCAGAATGGCAGCTACGAGAAGAAGGTCGTGGTCAGCTGGTTTGGGCACGTTGAACAAATGAGTGATGATGAAAGAAAAAAGATTTATGAAGGAAAAGTAAGTGAGTGAGAAAAGGAAGTCTGTGTTCAAAACATAGTATCAAAGATACTAGAAGGTCATGTAAAAAGCATGAGGACCCCCTGATGAGCATGTATGAAGAAGTTGATGACAGTGGACGAGGCAAAAGAGTTATGCAGACACCGTAGCGTTTGGTGCTCCGTTCTCTCTGTTACCCTGCTAAATTGTTATCTACTTGTTCAACTGGTTTTTGTTGATCAGCAATATTAGGTGCAGTTAATTAAGAATTAAATCAATTTGCAATAAAATATTTAATAAAAGTGAAAATACAAATTAATTATATAATTATTAGAACATACTCTAAGTAAAAATAATACTAACAATTAAAAACATAGTTAAAAATTGCTTTAATTTAGCTATTTGAGTAAGAATATTATGAATTAAAATTCAAATAAATTGAAATAAGTGTAAAAATTATATGATATGATCTCACATGATAATACTCTTAATTGTGCCACAGGACCGGGTCAAATAATATGGCCTTATTAGCACTTGTGAAAATTTGTCTATGCTGAATTTATTATTGCAATCACTTTAATGCCTTACATAATACTTCTTGCAATTGTTCATAATTGAATATAATTGTCAGTTGATTATTAATTATTATTATAGTTATGATGAATATATTTATTTGAAAGTTTTATTTATTTAATTTGCATTGATTTTATTTACTTTTTACAATAATATTTACAATATATAATATTATTTACATATCGAACATTAAAGTAATCCGAACACGAAAATACAGTTAAATTTTATAATATAATATAATATAATGTCGACGTTATAAATTTTATTTCAAGTAAAGAGAAAACACAATTTATAAATTACATAATTTAACTCTATGCGAATCGGCTGAAATAACCATCGGGTTTTTCTTTTGAACGATCGAATATTTTGTTTTTAATATGCAAAACATAATCAAGATATTAACATATGTATAATTTTAAAAAATATAAAGCTTTAAATAGAAGATATAGGTCATTTCCGTGAGCTCAGTGACACCCTTACCCAAGTATCCCGGTCGCAATCTGCAATACAGCTATTAGAGCTGCGCAAAATAATGCCGTAGTTCAGTAATTTTATTTTTTTTTAACCAAAGCCCTTGATATAAGATTTTAAAAAATAATGATACTCAAATTTAATCGTTTTAGAACGCGAATACGATTTAAAATATCGCGAAAATCATATTGGATTCTTACCTGTTTACTTTTGTTGTCGATCCCGTTCGCCTTGCCGTCCGGGAGATTACCGTTGTTTTCCTCACTTTTTTCACTTTTCACACCCTCCAAGGCCATTTTTAAATAGTTATTTTATTCACTGTCATACATAGAAATAAATAATGCCCCTTTAATTCACTGATCATAAAATATAAGCCACTAATTCAACACGACCGGGTACTCCCATAGACAAGCAACCGTCACAGCAGCGTAACGCATCGCAGTCGACGCATTGAGCGCGAATGAAACAAAAAATACGTGAAATAAAAGTAATTTGACAGATCACAGATATAACTCCACAGATTATTTATTATATAAAGTAAAGATAATAATATTAAATTCTTTTTAGTACAATTATTCCACTTTATTAATGAAAAAATGTTTGTGTATTTATTTGTTCACTTGTAATAGAGGAATTTTATATTAAAATACAAACATACAATTATAATTGTAATGTAATTAAAATAAAATTCTAAGATTTCTTTAAGATTTTATTATAAGTACTTTATACCTTTTACTTATTCATTTATCAAACTTACGTAAATATTTAATAAATTGCATTATTAAAGACCTAGCAGTTAGTTAAATTTAGTCTATGGTTAAGTTTTAGTAACGATATCTGTACAGAGATGGCGTTGATATTGTTATTTGTAATAACGAACATTTTTAACTTTATAGAGATCGATTCTGATGATAGAATTTTATGATCGTACTTATGGTAAAATATTTTTTTTTATTTTTAATTATTTTATAATATTTGATTGTGCACAATATTTTATTTGTGATAGGGATTTCTTTCATGTTATAAAAACAATAATATAATTTAAAAAGATCAATTATTATATATGTATCATTAATCTTGATTACCAGTATCTAATATACGACATAAATAGAAATCAAATAATAAAATTAAATGAAAAAAGAAACTCCCCGGCGGGGAATCGAACCCCGGTCTCCCGCGTGACAGGCGGGGATACTTACCACTATACTACCGAGGATTGCAAACTAGTGTGTAAAATTATAAAATAAGAAATGTTTGTTATAATCTTAAATTTATTATCATATTTATATTTAATAATTGTTATAATAAAGAACAAAAGAAATAAATAATATTTTTCTTAAAATTTTCTTAACATTGTATAGTATAAAAACTATCGCCACTTTTAACATTCTAGACATTTACTTATTTTCGTCGTTAAATAAAAATATGCACGTCCCTCTAATTATTTTTAAAATTGCGTATTTTTTTTATATAGTAGAAATCCAAACGTTTTAAGAACTTATAACCATCGTGTAACAGTAAAACCGAACGCTTGACACTATTATACATAAAAATTTTAGTAAATACTAATTATTTCAATCCTGGTACATAAAATTTCATCATTTATTTAATATTTATTTATATCATATTTATTAACAACTAGGCAAAGGCCGTCATGGCACAGTAGCGCAAGCGTTTAAATAAATTATTATTTATTAATATTTTGATTCTATTCTTGCCCCGGCAAAAAGGCAAAGTGCGAAAATTAGAACATATTCCGAAGCTGGAATTTAACAGCTGGAACATGTTCTTCATTTTTGCCGGAACATAATATCACTACTAAGACTAACCTGGGATACATACTACTGAAGAGCATATATATAAAAATATAATTTTACTTGACATTTATTTCGCGTAAACAGCTAGTACAGAACCCACATATTTTAATGTCGGTGACATTGACAGTACATAGTTGGCGCCACAAACATTTGCAGTAAGCTTTTCTCAAAACAAATATGTTCATACCTAATCGGTGTATACTTTACTTACCCATATCTCCCAAATTACCAACTGAAACTTATTTACCAGTTACGTGTATTATTTAACTGGTATTGTATAAATAATTATATTATAAAAATATTCTTTTGTCTTTTTATGAATAGTAATGAAGGGCTTACTTAAACTGTCTTTCTCTACTTTTAGATTTTTTGTATGGGAAATTTTAGGCTTCTTATTTTAGTTTCTCGTTATTTTTTTTGTTTATTTAATAGATAAAAATAATATTTTGTAATCTATACATATCATAAAATTGTAGCTCATCGCTAGAATAGTCTGGTGCCCTAGAAATTTAACTTACAAAAAATTAGACCCGAAAAAAAAAAAACATTTACATGAACATATCTGTTTAAAGCCAAAGTCCATTATTATTGAAATATCATGATTTTTAATATATAATCATTTTTAAAATTTAGTTTTTTCTTTATTTGTTGGTTTGTCTATTTGTCTGTCCATTTGTAAGTTTTACGCTTGTCTCAGAAACTGCTTAATTGATTTTAATGCAGTTTTCACGATTTGACACTTCCCTTAACATTTTGTGTTGGTTTATTTCAATCACTTTATAAATAAAAAAGTTAATAAAGAATTCCTTGGGACGATGTTACTACAAAATAAGCGTTTCTGAATTGGCTCTTGAACTTTACCTCTTTTTAAAATGATAATGTTCTTAGACCAGGAAAGTCATTCAGGTGGGAAAATAAATAATTGTGTAAGTGTGTAAGTAATAAAATAAAAAACAACAATAAAAAAATATTATTTATTATTTTGATTTCTTTACACCGTGCTCAATAGCAAAATTCTTATAATTACAGTTAACAGCGTAACAGTGGTAACAGATTATTGAACAACACAATGCAATGGTTGTGAGTTCGAAATGAAATCAGATAAATTAATATTATAATAATTTTTATTTCTAATCAAGCAAAGTACGTGCAACATTAATAAAAATTTGGGTGAAAAGTTAGACCGGATATTACTAAAACCATTCAGGCTACTTTAATTCGCTGATTTTGTAAATAGTTCTTCTATTATGTAGCTACTTACTTTTTTTTTTCAGCTTCACGCTGTATCCCGCACACAGCACGGTAGGCAGAGGGAACCTAGTGTTAAGATATTCCGTTCCCCACCTTTTGACGAATTCTGGAGGCATTGCGTACTGAGTGGCAGAACTCAACGCCGCGCTTTGCCTCGACACCAGAGCGAAGAAATGGAAATATAAATTTTAAGTAACTATTTCATCACCTCGAGTGGGGATCGAACCTACAACCAGTCGGTTTTACAGATACATTTTGTGCCACTGTGCCACGACTGGCCTCACTTACTTATTTTTAATATTTACTTCAAAGTATCAATCAGTCTTTGGGGCTTTCTATATGTAATATGTAGGTATTATAATAATATTTGTCATCATTTCATATGAGTATTAGGTACGGCGTGTGACTAGTAAAAAAGTCACAAAATGAATTATATTGAAATCATGGTTTTCACGTTTTTACCTTATAAATATATTTGTATAGGATAAAAATTTACACTGGTTTGTATTTTGTTTGTTTGTCCGTGTCATTCCTTTCGAACATAATAGATCTTATTCTATTTAAAAAAATCTCAATTGCATAAATTATTAGGTACATCAAACATCCCTTGTGGCGCACTGACTGTCTCACTGTTTGCGCCATGGTTGTGGATTCGAATCCTAATAGGAGGCAAGTCCATATTATGATATACTTCGCCGATTGTTTCACTTAATCATTAACCAGTATCTAATTTCTCTGAAATTGTACAGAAACAAAATATCTTTACTTAGACTAGAAGAAGCTGGTGCTGCTGCTAAAGGTGCGCTTAAGACAGAAATCCATTTGAATGATGGAAGAATGATCAATATACGATATTAATATACTATAGGTATATTTTGTTGAAGTAAACAATTATTTACCTATACCAATAAACAATTATTTACTAATAACGCCGTCCATTAAACACTGTGTGATATCCTAATGACGTATTAGATAACGAGCTTTATCTAATATATATGACATGTACAGTCACACAGGTAATGAAAACCAAGATTTGATTTATAAATAAATTTGTTTAGCATTATAAATAAAGTAGACTTTAAGCATTGAGGCGCTCACGCTGGTTGTGGATTCAAAAGTTTACTGAAGATTTTTTTATCAGCTCCACTCTGTATCCCGCACATAGTAGGGAAGGCAGAGGCGACCTGGGAACCTAGTGTTAAGACACATATGATACTTTCGTTCTTCACTTGGTACATTTGACTACTTAAGTTATCATTGTTTCGTTAATTGATTGAATAGTTTTTTTTTTACGGCTCCGTGTCTCAAAAGGGCAAAACGGAACACTCATAAGGTTACTTAGTTGGCCGTTTGTCAAGACTATTTATCTCGAGATCACGCGGAGGTATCAAGCTGAAATTAATATTAAATATTTAGTTTAATGATCCATTAGAGCAAAAAAATCAAGCTAAGAAGTTAAAGCAATCAAAAGATAAGCATTTATGCAAAATTTTTGGTACACTTTGTATGAAATTTACCACATTTTCAAAACCTAGAGGGTAAATCTTAAGTAACTAATAGTACTTCCTGTTGCACATTGAAAAAGAAATACATTTATATTTTTATTTATAACTCCTTATATGCGATAGCCACAGCGACAGTCACATTTGATATTTACTTATTATATCATATAGGTTTCCTCATTATTTATTTATGATTATTGTTTTATGTATTTTCCTCGTGCTTGTATGCGCTGGGAGGACACATATCGGACGCTATCCAGTTCACATTGTTCCATGGACTCATAAGCACTAAATTATGAAAGTTCTATTGTTTTAATAATAAAAAAAATATTTATTTAATTTATTAAACAGTCTCGATAGTGATGTGATTTCGGTTAATTTTAAATATACGTAGATCTGATTTGTGACAGTTATTTTTTTTTGTGTACTCAGACCTAAAGATGATTAAACGTAAGTTGTTTTAGAA